>JAVIWB010001394.1:0-220282 GCA_031893035.1 Dermolepida albohirtum | reverse complement strand
TGGGGTCGCTAGTCTCTTACCGAAATCTTACTCTTAACCTACACTCGCTAAATTTTAGGCGTAGGAAAGAGTGGTATAATGCGTTTATACAAGTAAAATTTATTCAAAATTAGAATCCTCGAAATCATTTTTAGTTTAGTGTCTTCCAGTTAGGTTAGTGGTGCACTTTTATACTTCATATCTTCATAACGAAATAGACAAGACGAAAGATATTTCAAAATTAAATCAGAAACTGTGACTAGTTTGTTTCCTCAAAGCAAAATTTGTTCTCAATATCATGCGGTCGACAACATTGTCACCGGCCGCGCAAAACCACCGAAAGGGAAGATGAAAAAGATGTCGGAGTGGACCTAGTTTCCTTCAACCTGCTGTTTTTTTGTTCTATAAATTTCAGAGGCGTATATTAGTGATAATATTGGGTTGGCAACTAAGTACTTTCGGTTTTGTAGTATAAAATGAAACACTTTTTTTTTAAACAAAGAATAGTTTTTAATCAATTATATATTTTCCATTTTGCTCAATGACCTTTTGCCATCTTTCTTTCAGCTGCATGATTCCGCGCTCATAAAATTTCTGGTCCTTATCAGCAAAAAAGTGAACCAGGTGCGAGTGAAGGTCATCGTCATTTGTGAAAATTTTACCATTCAAAGAATTCTGCAAACTTCGAAATAAATGGTAGTCAGATGGTGCTAGATCAGGGCTATATGGGGAATGTGGCATCACTTCCCAGCCAAGCTCTATAGTTTCCCACGAGTTGCCAAAGATGTGTGAGGCCTTGCATTATCTTGGTGGAAAACTACACCTTTCCGATTTGACAATTCTGGCCATTTTCCTTAGATTGCTTCATCCAGTTTTATTAATTGTTGACTGTAAACATCAGAATTGATCGTTTGGTTCCGTGCAAGCAGCTCAAAAAACACAATACCTTTGTAATCCCACCAAACTGACAGCATGATCTTTTTTGGATGCAATTCAGCTTTCGATGTGGTTTGAGCTGGTTTATCGTGTTTGCTCCATGATCGTTTTCGAACTATGTTACTGTACAGGACCCATTTTTCATCACCAGTGATGATTCTTTTTAAGAAAGGGTCGGTTTCATTTCATCTAAGGTGCATATTGCAAAAATTAATTCTTTGTGTTAAATGAATTTCTTTCAATTCGGTACCCAAATATCAAGCTTCTTAACTAGCCCAAGACATTTTAAATGTTTTTCAATTGTTGTGTGCGATACATGTAGCCTCTCCGCAACCTCTCGAACAGTTATATGGCGATCCTCTTCAATTATGACTTTGATTTGGTCATCCTCAACTTTAATAGGCCGACCAGAACGTTGCTCATCTTTGAGGGAAAAATCTCCAGAACGGAATTTTTTTACCAATTCTGACACGTGCGCTCTGTTAAACAAATAGCACCATAAACTCACATATCTTTTTGTGAGCCGCAGCAGCTTTCTTTTCTTTACGGAAACAAATTAGTAAAATATGTCGAAAATGTTCGTTTCTGCACTCCATTTAAAATTAACCCACTACTAAAGCTTTAATAAAAATCACGCACTACTTGCTTCTGAAGTTACGTCAATGTGACTAGTATCACGCGACAAACGGTAAAGTACAGGCCTAACATACGTTATACAAAAAATAAAGCAACGCTCTCTATCAGTAAAAACCGAAAGTACTTAGTTGCCAACCCAATATTATCACCCTTTCGAAAACTGCCACGTTTAAGCTTTTTTGATCTTCTTTTTCTTCCAATAAATGACTTTTTGTCATTTATTTTAATTCCCTGTTTTGTTTCTCTTTCCCTTTTTTTAGTGTACCGAAGTATTTGAAACATATAACTCGTTTTAAATACTTTTCACCTATTTTAATTCTTTCTATTTATTACTAATCAGGGCTTTCTCTTATCTATATTTACATGCACGTTTATTTCTTTAAATTCTCTATTTATGTGACTAATTCTCAGTTTCCTATTTTTACTTCTATTTATTTCGACACAGTTTTATATGCAACACTTAAAAGACAACTAACGTATACATATAAACAGGCAATATATAAGAGAAAAAATTGTATGAGTAATGTTAATTTTGTTCTGTTTTCTTATTTTCTTATTTATTTATAAGAAAGCCCTCCTAAAACGATTCCAATTCTCGTTGAACGCCTATTTTATCTTTCCGCTATTTAAATAAAATGAGTGTTTACATGTGTGCATCCCGTTTGTAATATGAATCGCCCTGAGAATTATTACTTATAAAGGATGTAGCGTCGTATAATAAATTGTTACATCACCCCGGGTGCTAATATTTTTATTATTGAAGGCACTCGAGAAAATATAAAGATATATATATATATATATATATATATATATATATATATATATATAGAAAGGATCAGTAACAGTATACGAGGATAGTTTGACAAGTAGTGAGAATGACACATAGGTGGCGCTCTAATTGGT
The DNA here is from genome assembly GCA_031893035.1 of Dermolepida albohirtum. NCBI lineage: Eukaryota > Metazoa > Arthropoda > Insecta > Coleoptera > Scarabaeidae > Dermolepida > Dermolepida albohirtum. The sequence goes on along the minus strand of JAVIWB010001394.1, from coordinate 217,828 downwards.
AAAACAAATGCACCGTAATTTAGGTTGGCTATTTATATGTTTACATTCCGATATTTAGATAAATAGGTTGATTAGTTTATTTTTGACAGCTGATTGAAAAAGAAGCAACACGTCGTTTTGTTAAAATGGAAAAAGGAGAGTATCGTACGGTGATTAAATACTTCGTAATTAAGAGTATGAAAGCTACCGCAATAAAAGATGAGTTACGGGAAACATTAGGTGAATCTGCTCCATCATCCGTCACAATAAGTAGATGGGTAAATAAATTTAAACGTGGTAGAACAAGCTGTGTTGATGAAGCGCGCTCTGGAGCACCCAAAATCGTGACTTCTAAGGAAATGATTATAAAAATCCATAATATTATTACGCAAGATCGACGACTCAAAGTGAGTGTACACCACATTTTAGCGAAAGAATTGGGCCTTTCCAAGCTTTCGGCAAGATGGGTGCCGCGATTGCTTACGACTGATCAAAAGTTCACTCGTTTGCGCATTTCTAAGGAGTGTTTGGACCTTTATAATCGGAATCCGGTTGATTTTTGTAGACGATTTGTTACTTGCGATGAAACTTGGATAGACTACAGTACACCTGAAACTAAACAACGGTCGAAACAATGGTTAGAACGTGGTTCTGCACCTCCAAAGAAAGCGAAAACCACTTTATCCGCAAACAAGGTGATGGCATCAATTTTTTGGGATTCAAAGGGCATATTGCTCATTGATTACCTTCAGAAAGGTGCCACAACAAACGGACAATATTATGCATAACTTCTACAAAAATTAAATGTTGAGATTCGTGCTAAACGGCCAGGAATTGCAAAGAAAAAGATTCTGTTTCACCAAGACAACGCTCCCTCGCATATCAGCACAGTTGCGATGTCCAAAATTCACGAGTGGCATTTCCAATTAGTACCGTTTGCACCTTATTCGCCGGATCTAGCCCCTTACGATTTCCACCTTTTTCCAAAATTGAAAACGGCTCTAGGTGGAAAGAAATTTTCGTCTAACGACGAGCTTATCATCTTCGTAAATGAGTATTTTGCAAGCCTTCCGGAATCACATTTTAGAGATGGCATAAGGGCATTGGAGCACCGTTGGAATAAATGTATTGCTCTTTTAGGAGAATATATTCAAAAATAAAAATTATTTTGTATTTAAAAAATTCGTTTTTCTTTTCCATTCTCACTACTTGTCAAACTACCCTCGTACAATGATAAGTTCATATATCCCATCATTATTTTTCGATGTATTCACAAGAATACATTAAATCAAAAAAACAGTATGATAGATGTTATTGTTTTGATATAATGTAATTTATTTATTTGTAAATATTTTGTAAAGTTTGAAACTAAAGCAAGTTTGCAAGTTTTACTGCTTGTATGGTAATGTAATTGTAAGAAATTTTCCGCTAAGATTAGCATAACGGAACAAAATTTCTTGAACCATATATTCATACATTACTAACATAAGTCGAAGTTGAATAATAATCAGGTAATATTAATTTTGAGTATATCCTATCACAGCTTATTTTATTTGGAAAGTTTTTCACTTCTATCCCTCTCTATAAATACACACGCACACTCGAAACCTGACGAGTTAATTAAAGTATTAATTATTGAGGGAATCCGAATTGAGGCCTGTATACCCCCTCACCAACATTGTTACCAACGACCAAGGCGTAACAAATTCCCTCCGTGCCTGCTCCCTACTGTGATTTTGAATCGAATTGGATAGCAAAGATTCGACGCGTGTTGGTTTCCAAAGCCCTTGCATTCTGTTTATCTGCTTTTGACGTTTCAAAGTACTCTCGATATGGTGTGTCTCTGTTAGTAACGACGTGTATATCTCGCATAAAATGTTTTATAATACGATATATATAACGAACCCTGATAATTTTGTTTTGAAATGATGTATTTTACGGATTGAAATTGATGGAGTCATTGTTAGTGCAGATAAGCCGCTGAAGCTATTCTCTGTAATGGAAATAATAATGGCATATAATAACGCTAGTTTAAAAAGGAATTGGAAATATAATTGCATGAATCTGTGGTGAATATAATTGATAAATTTTATATACACAGTATGTGAATAGGTATTGCTGGAACCACGAAAGTTTGTCGGTGTATCAATAACGCTGCAAAATACGAGCATATACCTGCATTTGTATAATTCATCGATAGTCACATGTGTTGAAGAAAGAAAGCGCGCAATCGTTTTTTAATAGAGTTACGCCTCTTGTTACGAAATCGTGGAACAATAGAAACAGACGTATGCAGAGTATGTGTACGAGGGTAGTTTGACAAGTAGTGGGAATGGAAAAGAAAAACGAATTGTTTAAATACAAAAATAATTTTTATTTTTCAATATATTCTCCTAAAAGAGCAATACATTTATTCCAACGGTGCTCCAATGCCCTTATGCTATCTCTAAAATGCGATTCCGAAAGGCTTGCAAAATACTCATTTACGAAGAAGATAAGCTCGTCGTTAGACGAAAATTTCTTTCCACCTAGTGCCGTTTTCAACTTTGGAAAAAGGTGGAAGTCGGAATGGACTAGATTCGGCGAATAAGGCGCATGCGGTACTAATTGGAAATGCAACTCATGGATTTTGGACATCGCAACTGTGCTGGTATGCGAGGGAGCGTTGTCTTGGTGAAACAGAATCTTTTTCTTTGCTATTCCCGGCCGTTTAGCACGAATCTCAACATTTAATTTTTGTAGAAGTTCTGCATAATATTGTCCGTTTATTGTGGCACCTTTCTGAAGGTAATCAATGAGCAAAGTGCCCTTTGAATCCCAAAAAATTGATGCCATCATCTTGTTTGCCGATAAAGTGGTTTTCGCTTTCTTTGGAAGTGCAGAACCACGTTCTAACAATTGTTTCGACTGTTGTTTAGTTTCGGGTGTACTGTAGTGTATCCAAGTTTCATCGCAAGTAACAAATCCCCTATAAAAATCAACCGGATTCCGCTTATAAAAATCCAAACACTCATTGAAAATGCGCAAACGAGTGAACTTTTGATCAGTCGTAAGCAATCGCGGCACCCATCTTGCCGAAAGCTTGGAAGGCCCAATTCTTTCGTTAAAATGTGGTGTACGCGTTCTGTTGAAATGTTTACCATGTCTGCTATCTCTCTCTCACTTTGAGTCGTCGATTTTGCGTAATAATATTATGGATTTTTATAATCATTTCCTTAGAAGTCACGATTTTGGGTGCTTCAGAGCGCGCTTCATCAACACAGCTTGTTCTACCACGTTTAAATTCATTTACCCATCCACTTATTGTGGCGGATGATGGAGCAGATTCACCTAATGTTTTCCGTAACTCATTTTTTATTTCGGTAGCTTTCATACCCTTAATTACGAAGTATTTGATCACCGCACGATACTCTGATTTTTCCATTTTAACAAAACGAGGTGATGCTTCTCTTTCAATCAGCTGTCAAAAATAAACTAAGCAACCGATTTATCTAAATATCGGAATGTAAACATGTAAATAGCCAACCTAAATTACAGTGCAGTTGTTTTAAAAATTAGAGCGCCACCTATGTGTCATTCTTACTACTTGTCAAACTATCCTCGTATATTAAACTATTTAAAAAAAAGTTTTTACAATGTCAATGAATTGCTGATACACTAAGAAACTATATTAGTTTGCAATAATGTAGGTACCTAATTTTGATGGAGTTTGTGGTTTATTAACTTAATCACTTGATATGTAACACCACACTAAAGTGTGCGTTTTGGTTTTCAACAGTACAGATAGTGTACGTGTTTTTATTTCGTGCGGGTTTTTGCCGTGGTTTCCAGGTGGTTTCCCTGTTTAATTAGCTGTTGATGACAACTTAGTTGTCGAAATGCGTATATCAACCTTATGTGATTAAACTGCAATAATTTATTCAATTCAAATATACAAGCCAAAAAGCATACACACACACAATATCATTAGAAATAGTTGTGTACGCCTTTAATCAGCTATTGTTGACAGCTATATCACAAGCCAGTATTCCTTACATGAGAAGAATCGCATGAGCTACACCTAGAGCACTACGTAGCTAGTATTTCGGAGAGTTAGGGAGGAGGATTCTCTGTACACAATGGTCTTAAAAGGCCCACAGCGTGAAATTCCCTAGAAGTTGTTAGCTAATATTGAAGCGAGGGATAACAACATACCTTCAAGTCACACAATAACCAATCAATTATTGATAAAAGACCCTGGGAAACAAATATAATTTTCAAAATGCCAAAATAAATGATAATAAAACACTTATTAGGAAAAAAAAAATTACATGACTTTCTTCTTTGTGTAGTAATACGAGGGAGCGTTTTTATATTCGCGGAATGAGCGGGTTGTAGAGGGGTGAGTAGGCGCATTGGGGGCGTGGCCTGTGCAGCGACTCATGATTAGCATAAATACGAAGTTTCATTGTTATTAGACAGTTAGTCTTTGAGCTATCGTCAACCAAGTAACATAATCAGGAGTGAAAAGGGAAATATGGAAAAAATCGAATTTCGTGCCGTTATAAAGTTCCTTACCAGGCAAGGAAAATCAGTCGCGACCATAATGAATGAGATGTCATTGGTTTACGGCGACTCTTGTCCAGGAAAAACCATGGTGTACAAGTGGCATAGTTTATTTAAACAAGGAAGGGAATCCCTTGAAGACGACCCGAGGCCGGGCAGGAGCATTGAGGTAACCACGCCAGCACTTATCCAAAAAGTTGAACAAATTGTACTCGAAGATGCTCGACTAAAGAAGAAACAACTCGCAGAAATGGTTGGAGTATCCGATACAACAATTTTTAAAATCCTACACGATCATCTCGGCATGTCTAAGGTCAGCGCAAGATGGGTGCCGAGAATGCTCACGCCGCCGCAAAAACAACAGCGCGTAGAGTGTTCGCGTGCATTTTTGGACCTCTGTAATGAGACAAGGATGGTGTATTGAGTGGAATTGTTACTGGAGACGAAACTTGGGTTCATCATTATGAACCTGAGTCCAAAGAAGACTCCATGCAGTGGCATAAAAAGGGCACAGCACCTCCCAAGAAATTTAAAGTGTCACAATCAGCTGGGAAACGCATGGCAACGGTATTTTGGGACTCGGAAGGAATATTGTTGATTGATTATAAAGATAAAGGTGTTTCTATAACCGGAGAATATTGCGCTTCAATATTAGAGCGACTAAAAGAAGCCATTAAAGAGAAAAGACGGGGAAAATTGACAAAAGGTGTTCTGCTTTTGCACGACAACGCGCCCGTCCACAAGAGCCGCGTTGCGTTAGCTGCCCTGCATAAGGTGGGCTTCGAAATTGTGAATCACCCACCCTACAGCCCAGACCTGGCCCCGAGTGATTATTACCTGTTTCCGAAAATGAAAAAAGAGCTGCGGGGTAAAAATTTACTGCCGATGATGAAGTCAAGGAGGTAGTTTCGGCGTATTTTGCAGATAAAGAGAAATCATTTTTTTATGAGGGTATAAATAAATTAATTGAAAGATGTGAAAAATGTATCCGTCTTGCAGGTGAATATATTGAAAAAGAAAAATAATTTGGTTGTTTTATTTCCACCCCTTGTCCCCCATTCCGCGAATATAAAAACGCTCCCTCGTATATGTATGGTGAAAATAGCAGGTGAACAATTAATAATTAAATACGAGTAATAGACATAGATTATTTGTATACTTCGAATATGTACTCAAGGCTAACATAACTATTATATTCGTTGTATAATAATATAAAATATACTAACGAAAAAAAAAATGAATTTAAAAGGTATTTATATTCAAGCTAATATACAAAATAAATAAATAGGAAAATGATTTACAGAATTGAATAAGATTGAATTTTAATTTAATTAAAACTAGCTATGTAGTGTATATCAATTCTTATATAGGAAATGAAAATTGAACATTAAATATTATATTATACTATTTCTCTAGTTCTCTAGATCTTTACAGGAAACATGTATTTATGTTCGTAACGCTGTATTAAAGTGATCCACTAACGTATGAGGAGGTCACGCCTTTATATGAGGTTAATCCCCTATGTTCAAGGGTTGTAATCAACATAGCATATGCAACATTTCAATTTGATCTTTGGAGTGATTTAAGGATACAAATAACTAGCTTACATATTCATTTACATTGCTCAAAGTTAAGGTAATGACATCGGAATCTTGAATTCTAAAAAAAAAGTCGAAGGGAAAAATGCAAAAAATATTCCAATTATACAGCGTGTTTCAAAAAGAATATACGTATTACAAAGTATTATTTTGTCCAAACTATCGATCGCTGCGCCTCGGCTCGGCTATTGGAGAAACGAATACATAGTCTAGTTTATTTAAAAGCCGCTAGATGTCAGTTGTCTTCTGTTTTTCTTGGTAACCGTCATATGTTTAAAATGGCTACTCCGCAGCAGAAATCATTTCGTGTTCTCGAGTTTGCGAAGTGCAATTCTGTGATTACAGTGCTAAGATGTTTCAGGTTGAACTACCAAATTGATCCTCCGAATGGGTGGAACATTTGCAGATGGTATCGACAGTTTGTAGATACAGGATGTGTATGTAAAGGAAAGAGTCCTGGCCGCCCTCGTGTTTCTGAAGAAAACGTTGCACGAATTCAAACTGCTTTCCAACGTAATCCTTCAAAATCAACTCGTCGTGCCAGTCGGGAATTACAGCTGCCTACAACAACAATTTGAGACGTCGGTTGGTTATAAAACCGTACAAGTTACAGTTGTTACAAGTTCTACGTCCTGATGACAAACGGAAACGTGTGGCATTTTGTAACGAGATTCATGATGCTATTGACAATGATAACATTTTCGCACAACGCATCGTGTTCGGTGATGAAGCGACTTTGCATGATATTAGTCTGGTAAATAAACACAATGTTCGAATTTGGGGTCCACAGAACCCACATGCAGCCATTGAATATGTACGAGATTCGATTAAAATCAATGTGTTTTGTGCGATATCCCGATCTTCTGTTTACGGCCCATTCTTCTTTGATGGAAACACGGTTAACGGTCAGAAGTATCTCGCTATGTTACAAAATTGGTTGTTCCCGAGGCTGCACGAAGACAACTTCATTTTTCTACAAGACGGGGCACGTCCTCACTGGAGTCGCCAAGTGCGTGAATATCTGAATAAAACTATTATATACCGAACCGTTGGATTGGTTGTCAAGGAGCTGGCGACTTAGCATATCTCAGCTGGGCTTTACGGCCTCCGGATTTGACACCATGTGACTTCTTCCTGTGGAGTTACGTTAAAGACAATGTTTATGTACCACCACTCCCACATAACCTGGAAGAGTTGAAGAACCTGATCCGTAGTGCCATAACATCAGTGACGAAGGACATGCTTTCCCGAGTATGGGAGGAATTTGAGTATGGATGTTATACTGTTCGTGTCGCTAATGGAGGACATATTGAACATCTGTAATCTGAACTTGAGATGTTCGTAAATATGTGTGTAAAGTTTCATATTCGTATGTTTTAAAGTTTAATAGTTTCTTTTTAAAACACCCCCGTATATAAAACGTGATGAGAAATGATGAACAGTAGACATAAATACCATACCTTGTAGCATACTTAAAAAAAAATTAAAAATACTTAATTGGAAGGTCATTTTGATTGAGGCTGTGGTTGATGAACTTAATCACTGAAGGTTGATATATAACTCCTTTTCACATTAATTTTCGTATTCTGTATATGTATTTAGATAACTAAGTTGTCACCATCAGCAGCTAATTAAACAGTGTCGCACCTGGAAAACTACGGCAAAAATACCCGTACGAAAACACATTCCGCAGACGATCTGTACTGTTGAATGTCAAAACGCACACTGCTTAATCATCTGCTGATAACTTAATTCGAAATTATTTCTAGTGTTATTATTACACATAGGTGCGCCACGATAATAAACTCCACCAGACATTTTTAAAATTGTAGTTTTAAAAGTCTTAACAACCAATGGCACTGTTGCTATAACTTATGTGCAACTATACTGTAAAAATAAATAAATCTAAAACAACCAGAAGACAAATAAAAATATGTGTAGAATATACACTAAAAGCAACACAATTTAAACAAAAAAACAAGCAAGAAAGCAACAGAAAATTAAATATGAAATATAAAGAACAAACATGGACAAATGTAAACAAGTGCGCTATTGTAGATAAGTTCACATGCAGGTTTGTTAAAACGAACTACAATAGCGCCAGCGAAACTACTAGTTGCTTTGTACTGTGCCTTTTGTTTACTGTACTAAACATTGAAAAACAAAGATTTCTCTTCTAAACTCTGGAAAAGCTACTTAAATTTAAAAAATGAAGAATTTGGTTTTTTTTTCATAATAAAGTAATTATGGATTACTACTATCCATTACAAAATCATTCCATTCACGTTTAAGGAAGAATTCTATAATAAATAAATTTGAAATCTCTCGTACTGTTCGTTGTATTCATTTACAAAATTTATATGAAAAAGTTTGAGTAGGAGTCTAATAAATTAACTTCTATGAAGATACGAAAGGATTATTCGCAATCTAGTTAGGCATTGCTCATAACCACGCAAGAGCTAAGTGAATGAAAAACACTTTGCTGTAGAAGGAATTCGATTTCAAATATCAATTTAACATGTCATCTAACTGATAGCTCAACCGGTATGTAACTGGCTTATCACGCCGGTGATCTCGGGAGCGAGTCTGACGCCTGCTGTCCAGGATGGTTTTTCGTGGTTTCCCTTTCCCGTTTGAGTAAATGTAATAGATCTTAAGTCGCACCACGGGTGAGGACGTAATAATAACTCGTGACCTGCCAATGTCACACGTAATTGACGTTAAACTATTGGGGAGTGTAAAGGGATAGATTACTATTATTATGCTTTCTTTTAACTTAATCTAATTTATATGCACAAGATAGTGATACAAGGGCTAATTAATACAATAATAAAAAGGAAACGATCATGATGCCACTTATGAGTTGAAAATATACATTTATTTGGAATCTAAAAACAACTTGATTTACTTACACGGTGCCATATTTTCTTACATCTAATAAAACACATAAAGAGAATCCTCCTTCATATGGGCAGGCATCATAGGACTTGTGATGTCATATGTACGTGGGTTGTCTTTTAAGTCTTGCATATAGAACTGAAATGAAATAGTAGACAGCTTTTAAAGGCTTCATTATTTTTCGAAGTACTCCACGAAGATCCATGCACTTCTGCATGCGCTCGAACCAACTCTGTAAATCCGTCGTGATACTCGTTTGTTAGTACAGTCAAAATTGCGTTTTTGAAGGCATCGACTACTCCTTTTGTAGAAGTTCTGCATAATATTGTCCGTTTATTGTGGTACATTTCTGAAGGTAATCAATGAGCAAAATGCCATCACCTCGTTTGCCGATAAAGTGGTTTTCGCTTTCTTTGGAGGTGCAGAACCACGTTCTAACCATGGTTTCGACTGTTGTTAGCTTGCTCTACCACGTTTAAATGCATTTACCCATCTACTTATTGTGGCCGATGATGGAGCAGATTCACCTAATGTTTTCCGTAACTCATCTTTTATTTCGATAGCTTGCATACCCTTAATTACGAAGTATTTAATCACCGCACGATACTCTGCTTTTTCCATTTTTACAAAACGACGTGTTGCTTCTTTTTCAATCAGCTGTCAAAAATAAACTAATCAACCGATTTATCTAAATATCGGAATGTAAACAATAGGCAACTTAAATTACAGTGCATTTGTTTTACCAATTAGAGCGCCACCTATGTGTCATTCTCGCTACTTGTCAAACTATCCTCGTAGAAAGAGTTTCACATTGTTAAATCATGAATTTTGAAATTAAATACATAAGAAACTCAATAAATTCCATTAAGACAACAATTGTTTACAGATGCCTAAATCTAAACACAAATAGAACATATTTTCGAAAATTTCTGGATTGTTTTAAAAGCCTCCTTCCAATTAGAAAACGAAAAGCTGTCTTTAAATGAAGACCTGAGTATAGTACATCGCCTGAAAGTCTCGCTAAACAATTTAGCAGACAATTTAGGTACCTGTACGACCGATAAACTAGGTGCAGTTTTAAATAAAAATCCCAATATAAAAGGACTTTTCTAAATTCGCGAATATTACTTCAATGGACGAATGCTCATTTTCCGAATATACAAACATATTTTCACCCTCGTCGTAGGCGTTTAATTGAACTAGCAATGGAAGATACATGATGATATAATACTACAACGCATTTTGACCTCAGAACACATTAACACATAAAAAAGTACCTAATTACATACATTACTTCTTTGATTTATAATCGTACCTATCCAGCCTTCCCAGGGAGGCTGTACATTACTGCAAACCCGGAGATTTTTTCAACATAAATTATCAATTACCTTATCTCATAATCGTTCAAACATTAAGATAAAAATTAAGTTTAATATGAACGCTGAATTTATGTCACAAAAAAACACCTTTTAACGACGCGATGTAATGAATTTAGTTCGAACTTAATTCCAAATAAAGTTCAATAACTTTAATTAAATATGACTGAAAAGTTCGGTGCACATCGACCGATTGTTAGACTCTATAAAAATGGATGATGGTTCGCGAGCGATAACTTCGAACTCAATTTATTTATTGCTGTTATTGAATTTCCAGTGAAACTCTAACTTGAAGTCCTTAATTGTAAAATCGATGGGAATCCAGATAATTCAATAATGTGCGCACTACTTCTGTATGTAAAACTAACATATTAACGAGTTGTTGACATACGAGATTAAATTTCGTAAATTGTTTTCAGAATTACGTTTTACAGTTAATTGATGTAACAATAATTAGACTTCGTGCACATAAATGACAACAGGAATGTTTTAAAAAAATTTCTGCGTTTGTAAAAGGTTTTCCAATAAGGACTTGACAAATTTTTTTCAAAATAAAATGCAGACCATTTGAGATATTTCAAAAACTTTATTATCGGGTTGAAGTACAATCAAAACATTTATGAATGGAACTCGACTTCGTTCATATGGCCACCGCGGGCACATTTGCAGCGGTCGATTCGTTGGACCCAATTTTCGATGACTCGGCCACACAATTCGGCCGAAACGGCTGCTATTTCACGTTCAATGTTGGCTCTGAGCTCTTCCAACATTATCGGCTTGTTGGCATAGACCAATGACTTGACGTAGCCCCAAAGAAAAAAGTCTAGAGGCGTTAAATCACACGAACGAGGCGGCCAATCAACTGGTCCATTTCTTGAGATAACACGCTCATCAAACTTACTCTTCAATAAATCGATTGTAACGTGTGCTGTGTGGCTTGTGGCATCGTCTTGCTGAAACCACATGTTGTCCAAGTCCATATCTTCCAATTCGGGCCAAAAATAATCGGTAATCATGGCGCGATAACGATTACCATTCACAGTAACGTGACGATCATTATCGTCAACGAAAAAATATGGCAAAAAATATCGGCAAGCAGTTATTTTTGTGGATGAAGTGGTGTTTCATGAAGCACGTGTGGATTTTCACCCGACCAATAACACATATTTTGCTTATTGACGAACCCATTGAGCCAAAAATGAGCTTCGTCACTGAAAATGATTTTGCGATGAAATTGATCATCTTGCCGTATCTTTTCCAGAGCCCAATCGGAGAACGTACGTCGCTTCAAATGGTCCATCGGCTTCAATTCTTGAGTCAGCTTGATCTTGTATGGGTGTAAACCAAGATCCTTACGCAAAATTCGCTATAAAATGGTCTGGGCGATGCCCAACTCTTGAGAACGCCGTGGAATTGACTGATTTGGATCATTTGCTACGGACGTTTCAACAGCAGCGATATTTTCGACACTTAGACCAACCCGTTGTCACACTGGCACGGCAACATCACACAACGCATATGTAGACTCAAATTTTTGCACTAAACTTGTTACTACCTGTCTACTAGGGCGAGAATTACGACCGAAAATCGGAGTTAACGCTCTTAAAGTAGCGGTCACCGACTCCGAATTTCTGTAGTAAATTTTTATAATTTGCAGATGTTGTTCGTTCCTGTACTTTACCATGATGAAAATGTTAGTTTACTGAATAAATTGACAGTGACAGTTCGATGATTAGTGAAAGGGTGCGTTCACAAATTGAATTAAAATTTGTCAAGTCCCTATTGGAAAATCCTTTATATACGATGTAAAAGGAATGAAAAATTTGAACTTTCAGTTTATATTGTAAAAATCAATAATTACACAAGTTTACAAATTCCGGTCAACTTTTGGATCAGAGTAGATGAGAACAAATCTTGACGTTATTTGAGGTGCTGAATTCAAATCCGGGTTTCGTTATTCAAAATTGGTTCTAGTTTGTGAGTTCGCGCATGTTGGCAGCATTGCGCTATCATAATGACAGCCAGCTGTTGGCGACGCTAGAAACATTATTTAATTTGTATTTTTAAAGTTTTTTTTTTGAATCCAAAGCGTGTGAAAATGCAAAGACAGAATTGTAAAGTTGATTCAAAGTGTTTTTGTTATGTTTGCGGATGTTATATGATCAGAAAAAGTGGCAAAGTTATTACTAATATGATCAGAAATGCATATTTTTATTATTTTGGTTTCTCTGTATCAAACACTCACAAGCCGTGGGTACCGAAATTGTTTTGTAACTCGTGTAGCACAATATTGTACAAGTGCTCACGCGGTAAAAAAGTATGTTTTTCATTTTCATTGCCAATGTTATGGAGAGAGTCGAAAAATCATGTAGATGATTGTTACTTTTGCTTGATGAATGTCGTCGGTCTAAATGCAAAAAAACTAGCAAAATATAAATATCCTGAAGTATCATCAGTGTCTAAGCCAGTTCCCCGTGCGAGCAATGATCCTTTGTCAATTTGTCCAGATACGAGTGCAAATTTCATGGAAACTTGTAGTTTATCACCGACGAACAGTGGAAGCGATTTTAACATGGAGGAAAAACATTTAGTTTCGCAAAGTGGACTCAATGATTTGGTTTGTGATTTGAATTTATCGAAACAAAAATCAGAATTGCTCGCATCACGGATGCAGGAGTGGAAATATCTTGACACTCATACAAAAGTTCAAGATGTTGTTCACAACTTTCTCGGTAACCGCAAATCCGCGGATTTCAAGAAGAAAATCGACAGTTTGTTGCAAAATTATTGCAGGATTGGAGCTCGAATGTCTCTCAAAATACATTTTCTGCATTCCCATCTCGATTTTTTCCTGAAAACTTGGGTGATACAAGCGACGAGCAAGGAGAGCGACTACACCAAAATTTAGCGAAAATCGAAAAACGATACCCAGGATTTTGAGACGAGGGCATGATGAGCCACTACTGTTGGACTTTAATGCGTGAAACAGATCCCAAACAGTACAAGCGACTCAGTTCGACTGCTCTTCATTTCTAATTTAACACTTTTTAATGAATAAAATGGAGATTAATTGTCAAAAATTGTAAAAAATGTGTTTATTCAATATCTCGAAAACTAGAACCAATATCAAAAAACGGAGTGCAGATTCAGATTCAGCGCCCCAAATAACCTCAGAAACAGCTTTTGGATGCTTAGATCCAAAACCGTGTATACTTGTGTTATATGCAATTTCGAATAGTATTTTATACATCGCAACGTGAAAAAAAAACAACGCCCTAAACTTGGTTATTTCCATTTAGACGCGGACTCGACCTACGTAAGTGTTGAACGGCAAAAATAAAGGTTTCAGTTTCTATTACTTCACATGAAATATGGCAAATAACTTTACTCAAGCCAGATGCCTGTACGGAAAAAAAACTACACACGATTTAAGCTAGAAACTGTCTAATAATAAAAGAAACTGATCGATAGAACACAATTTCGCTGTAAAATTCTAATACAAAATTAATGATTAGATTTACTAGATTGATCTAAAAAGAAACTGTTTTATCAACTCCAATTAATAAACAACTTGAATTTACTAAGTTGATCTCAAAAAAACTAATTTATTAACCTCATGAATAAACAACTTGAATTTATCGCTACACGTAGTAGAAAAAAGTAGTTGATGAATTAGTCACAATAGGGATCTGACCTTGTTACATCGCAATTTCGATAGGTTGCTATGAAAAGGCTGTAGCCTAAGGCCCTTCTTCCGCTACTTAAGTAATCTTTATAGTATTTATAGCCAGGAAAAGAAACCCAACAGAAATTAATTTACACAGATGAAAGTAAGTGAGAAAAATTCTTACCTTGCAATGGTATTCTCTTTTTTTTATAACAAATAATAAACGAGTATATCGTGCTTGTGAAGAAAATAATAATGCAATTGTAAAATTTCTCAAATTTTTTTCAAAATCCCAATTGTATATGATGGAGAAAAATTTAGAATGATTAGCTCACATCATAAAAGCGCACAATTATGGTCAATTTTGAAGAGTATTTTATTCTACGCCACACGAAGCAAATTCAGAAATTTTTTAAAAAATTTCGATGATTCGAAGTTCACAGTCCTCTGTGGTCTAGTAGTTATGATAGCAGTATGATATACTGGTGGTCGTGAGTTCGAGTTTCACCAAAGAGCAGAAATTTTTTTCGAAAACCTCTGTATTTGTGTATACGATGTAAATGGCAGGAAGAATTAGAATTTTCGGTTGGTATCGTAAAAGCGCATAATTATATGCAATTTTTAACAGTATTTTATACTACGCCACGCAGAAGTAAAAACAGCAGCAAATTTTTAAAAAATTTTGATGATCCGAAGTTCATAGTTCTCTGTGGTCTAGTAGTTATGATAGCAGCCGGGTATAGTGGTGGTCGTGAGTTCGAGTCTCACCAAACAGCAGATTTTTTTTAAAAAAATTTTTCATTTGTGTATACGGTGTAATTTTCAGTTGATATCGCAAAAGCGTATAACTAACAGGTCTTCCAATAGGGACTTTGACAGTTGATAGCGGGCATAATATGAAGCTACATCTGTCGAATTGGTTGTCATTTACTCAGTTTGTTTTGTCAAATCACCAAGGACGGATATAGCGTTCAACCACATGTGCAAATGATAAAATTGTTTTATCAAAATGGGTATTCTGTTCGGGCAAAGTTCGACGCGCTTTGACCATTTTACGGTCACCATAATCGTCCGAACGATTTTGAGTCTACTGGTTCAATAAACAATGAACCAACATCTGCACGACAACCAACAGCCGTATGACGATGAAACGCAAGTTCTGCCGAAAACAACGCCGCTGTCCGTGAGAGTGTGCAGGAGAATCCGAGGCAGTCAATGTCGCGTCGCTCATAAGAACTCGGCCTTTCGTAGATCACAGCTTGGCGAATCTTGCATCGTGACTTGGGCCTGCAACCGTACAAAATTCAACTGACCCAGGAGCTGAAGGGAAACGATAATAGACGTGTGTTCGCTAAATGGGCCCTGGAGCAGTTGGAAATTGACCTTAATTTTCATCAAAAAGTCACCTTCAGCGATGAGGCGCATTTCTGGATGAATCGGTACGTCGACAAACAAAATTGTCGAATTTGGAACGATACCAATCCACATGAGATCCAAGAACGTCCAATGCATTCCGAAAAAGTCACTGTTTGGTGTGGATTTTAGGCTGGCGGCGTCGTCGATCCATATTTCTTTGAGAACGACGGTCATTACCGTCAACGGCGAGCGCTATAGGTCGATGATTACCAACTTCTTTTAGTCTGAATTGGATGATATGGACACCAACGGCATGTGGTTTCAACAGGACAGCGCTACGTGCCACACAGCTCATGCCACATTGGACATTCTGCGCGTGCGATTTGAGGGCATGGTCATCTCACATGGAGGTGAACTGGCCACCGAAGTCGTGCGATTTGATCGCATTAGACTTTTTCTTGTGGGATTTTCTTAAGTCGCAGGTCTATGCGAATAAGCCACTAACCACGGCGGTCCTCAAAGCCAACATAATCCATGCCATCAGTCAAATTCAACCCGATTTATGCCCCAGAGTCATGGAAAATTGGACATTTCGGATGTGCACCACGCAGCGAAGCCGCGGCGGACATTTGCACGATGTTATATTCCGTACTTAATGGCATCGGTAGGCCTTTCAAATGAATAAAAAATTTCGACGATATCTCACACACACTTTGTTTTATTTAAATTTAAAAATAGGAAGCTCTTGATGAAAGACCCGTTATATGCAATTTCGAATAGAATTTTACATTTCGCAACGCGAAAAAAAGAAACAACGACCTAAATTTGGTTAGTTTCATTTACTCATAGATCCAACTTACACATCTAATATTTTTCATTAAGCTTCTGAATACTAGTCTAAAGGCACGTACGAAAGAACGAAAAAATCAGCAGCAAATTCAGAAAATTTTTGTTTTCAACAATTCGAAGTTTTCAGTCCTCTGTGGTCTAATGGTTATGACATCAATGCAGCATACTGATGCCCACATATGGCCAGGAATTTTTTTCAAAAACCTCAGCATTTGTATATACGATATAAGCAGCAGGAACAATTAATTTTTCAGTCTACATCGTAAAAGCGCATAATATTTTATACGTCGCAATTCTAAAGAAAGAAACAACGGCGTAAACTTTGTTATTTCCATTTATTCACGAACTCAACTTCCACATCTAATACGCTCCATTAAGCCTCCCATTACTAATCTGAAGGCGCGCACAAAAGAACGAAAAAAAAAAACAACTACTATGCGAGTCCTCTAACGGAGCGAAGGAGGAAAAAAAATCCGAAGATTTTCTAAACGTTATCGAATAAATTTCAAGGATCATTGTTACGGCAAAATAAGAACATATTTCTTTCCTGCATGTTTCTGTGATGTACGATGTGGAGTCGGTGAGGTTGGTACGCTAGCGGAAGCGAGACCGCCAGCAATGAAAAGGCAATGGCAATATAAATCTGACATTAAGGTTTTCCATTTTATATTATCCAAATGAAACGAAAACTGCTATATTACATTAATGCGATATCGCTTTTCGAGGAAGAATTTTGTTGATGCCATTCTGAATGATAAATATTTATATTTAGACATGTAAATTTAATATTACCCTAATACGCTCTTGTACTGGTCGCACAAAACGAATAAAAATGTTTCCCCTTTGGCGGGACTGCGATTCAGAAATCGAGATTAAAAATGTTATTCAACTGGATGTAAGAGAAAAATTTAATTTCTTCATTGTTGGGACTTAATAAAAGATGGAATACGGACGAGAGAGATTTCAATAAAAAAAATTAATAATTACTTCTTGACATTGAAAAATTTTCAATATTTTGAAACAAATTTCGAAGGATTCATTAGGGAGAAGGGCGGACGATAACGTTAAATTTTGTGAACAATAGTTACATGCTCCTACAAGCATTTCGTTAATTAAGCGGAATATTGAGTTGGCCTTCGTATTCTATGTGAAAAATCACATAAAATTTTGAAAAATGAACAATTGGCTTAATGAATTTAATTTAATGATGATGACAGATTTATTTATAATAAGCTCAAGTGGAATATTTGTATTAAATATTAATATGTTGATCGGTTTAATTATAGACTTCATATTTTGTTTAATTAAGAGTTTCGACCAATGGAATAATAAAATATTTAATTGTTCTAGCAACGATGTTTCGGGGGAGATGTTTCTCTTTTTCAAGTTATTTACTTTCTTCAACCCGCAATACCTTTCACCGTTACATACAAAGGTACTAGGAAAATTTTGCAATACACCTTTGTTTATTTAATTTTTTCAAAGTAATTTCCTCTACACTCAATACACCTCTCCATCCTCCGAAACCAATCTTTCAACCAGTTGTGCCAAGTTTCACTAGGGAGTAAAGTACACTCGTTGTCACAAGCGCGCAGAAGGTCCTCATCATTGGAGAACCGCCTCCCTTTTAGCTTCATCTTCACATGCGGGAACAGTGTAAAGTCGCAGGGAGCGAATCTGGACTGTACGGAGGGTGCTCGAGAAGTTTGAATCCTGTCGTGGTCAAATATTCGGTGCAGGCTTTGGCGCGGTGAGCTGGGGCATTGGATGGATGAACCAGGTGTCCATTCTTGACGTTGGCCGCAGGTTCTTCATAGATCCAATAACTTTAGGCAGGCACTGTTCAGTATATCATTTAGCTGTGACTGTCTTCTGCGTGTCCAAAACGACGTGTTTCACAATTCCATTCGATTTGAAAAATTCTCCATTTAGCCCCCTCGGATTATTTTCTGTTCCCAACCTTGAAAAAATGGCTTAGCGGTCAAAGATTTTCGAACGATGAAGAAGTGATGTCGGCAGTTATTGGCTATTTTGAGGAGCAAGACAGTTTTTATTATATAATGGGTATCAAACTTATTGAACATAGTAGTGTATAGAGCTGAAAGGAGATTATGTTGAAAAATAAATAATTTCTTTCCAAAATTTTTGTGTTTCCTTTGTTGGTTCGGGTACTTCTGGGACCACCCTCGTATAAATGATCTGGACAATCAGAGAAAGAAATTTAAGAGCAACATGCTAGAGGGGATCTCGATCGTTATGAAATGCAGGATTTGCGAAAATGTTAGTAGAAAGACCTTACATGGAAACGAAACGTAATTAGAGACGAAGGCTAGAGGAAAATGATAATCGTTGCTTAAATAATAAAAGAGATTATACTCTAGACATATAGAGAAACTAAGGTTGATTAATTTAATAACTTAAAGTTGATATATAACCCCTTGCCACTTTCATTTTCATATTCTGTATACGTATTTCGACAACTAAATTGTCATCATCAGCAGACAATCAAACAGTGTCACACCTGAAAAATTATGACGAAAAACTCGCATGAAACAAATTCCGTACACTAGCTGTACCGTCAAAAGCCGAAACGCGCATCGAGTGTACGTTTTGCCGTAGTTTTCCAGGTGCGTCACTGCTGATGATGACAACTTATTTGTCGAAATACGTATACAGAATACGAAAATTAATGTGGAAAGAGGTTATAAAGGGTTTTCCAATAGGGATTTGACAACTTTTAATTCAATTTGTGAACGCACCCTTTCACTAGTCATCGAACTGTCACTGTCAATTTATTCAGTAAACTTAACATTTTCATCATGGTAAAGTACACGAACGAACAACGTCTGCAAATTATAAAAATTTACTACAGAAATTCGGAGTCGGTGACCGCTCCGATTTTCGGTCGTAATTCTCGCCCTAGTAGACAGGCAGTAACAAGTTTAGTGCAAAAATTTGAGTCTACATATTCGTTGTGTGATGTTGCCGTGCCAGTGAGACAACGGGCTTGTCAATAAGCAAAATATGCGTTATTGGTCGGGTTAAAATCCACATGTGCTTCATGAAACACCACTTCATCCACAAAAAATAACTGTTTGGTGCGGTTTGCATGCCGACGGCTTCATAGGGCCATATTTTTTCGTCGACGATAATGATCATCACGTTACTGTGAATGGTAATCGTTATCGCGCCATGATTACCGATTATTTTTGGCCCGAATTGGAAGATATGGACTTGGACAACATGTGGTTTCAGCAGGACAGTGCCACAAGCCACACAGCACACGTTACAATCGATTTATTGAAGAGTAAGTTTGATGAGTGTGTTATCTCAAGAAATGGACCAGTCGATTGGCCGCCTCGTTCGTGCGATTTAACGCCTCTAGACTTTTTTATTTGGGGCTACGTCAAGTCATTGGTCTATGCCAACAAGCCGACAACGTTGGAAGAGCTCAGAGTCAACATTGATCGCGAAATAACAGCCGTTTCGGCCGAATTGTGTGGCCGAGTCATTAAAAATTGGGTCCAACGAATCGACCGCTGCAAACGTGCCCGCGGTGGCCATATGAACGAAGTCGAGTTCCATTCATAAATGTTTTGATTGTGCTTCAACCCGATAATAAAGTTTTTGAAATATCTCAAATGGTCTGCATTTTATTTTGAAAAAAAGTTGTCAAGTCCTTATTGGAAAACCCTTTACATCAACCATAAGTGATTAAGAAATATGAATGTTTTCATTTACTTTCTTTATAGAGAAGTAAAAAGAAGTACGAACGAAAACAAAATATTACTGCATATTTCGTTGTAAATGTATTAACCATTAATTAACCATTAATTAACTTCAATATAATAATCCATAGTACAGAAGAATGACCTTAATGCAGAAAAAGCTAACACAAGACGCTAATGGTAAACTAACGTAGAGATTCAAGAAAAAAAAACATCCATCAAGGAGAGAGGAACAAAAAGTAGTCGGTATGTAGCAGTAGCTCCGCAGTTCTAACAAGAAGAAATTGTTTCCGAGTTTTGTGTTGGTAACGACAAAATTCCTTCCTTACTTGCAACGGAATAAAAGCAGCCGTAACCATGCGGGAGAACAAACAAATGTCTGTCGTAAAAGAAATTGAAATACAAATTGAAATATGATTATAAAGTTTTCCAACCGATACGACCTGGTTTTCTACACTAAATTCTGTACATGTAACTAAGGACGTTCATTGCGGTCGAAATAAGTGTGTATTAGAGTTCTGAGATTGTGTTGTTTTTGCCAGTGTTAACATTTCTACTTCTCTTCCGTACTTCGCGTAAAGTTATTTTAACTAATTGACATGAAACTGGGCCTTGAAAATTATAGAAAGGTTAAATAAACTGCAACTAATATATAACTGTTGGAGAAAATATTTCTAAACTCCTTTCCCTTGGAGAACAGCCAGCAAAATCACGCACAATGAAATTATTTTATGTGGCTTAATAACTTTGCTCCGGACTTTTTAAATGAAGTAAAACATTGCATTAGAACTAGGAAGGAATACAGGGTGTTTCAAAAAGAATATACGTATTTCGAATGCAAATATTTATTAAACTTTAAACGAATATGAAACTTTACGCACACATTTACGAACCTCTCAAGTTCAGATTACAAATGTCCAATATGTTCTCCAACAGCGACACGAACAATATCACATCGATGCTCGAATTCCTCCCATACTCGGGGAAGCATGTCCTTCGTCATTGATGTTATGACAGTAGGGATCCGGTTCTCCATCTCTTCCAGGTTCTGTGGAAGTTGTGGTACATAAACGTTGTCTTTAACGAAATCCCACAGGAAGAAGTCACAGGGTGTCAAATCCGGTGACCGTGGAGCCCAGCTGAAACATGCTAAGTCGCCAGCTCCCCCAATCCAACGGTTCGATAGAGTTTCATTCAGATATTCACGCACTTGGTGACTCCAGTGAGGGAGTGCCCCGTCTTGTTGAAAAATGAAGTTGTCTTCGCGCAGCCTCGGAAACAACCAGTTTTGTAACATAGCGAAATACTGCTGACCGTTAATCGTGTTTCCATCAAAGAAGAATGGGTCGTAAACAGATGATCGGGATATCGCAGAAAACACATTGATTTTAGCTGAATCTCGTACATGTTCAATGGCTGCATGTGGGTTCTGTAGACCCCAAATTCGAACATTGTGTTTATTTACCAGGCTACTAACATGGAAACATCACTGAACACGATGGGGGGCTAAATGGTACGTCAATCATGTTGATGGGTGGCCTCCACATAATCTTAATAACGCCACCTGATACAGCGTATGCTCATTTGCGATCAGCTCTTTAAAATGAACAAGGAACAACCTATTAAAACTATGATTACTGGATATGAAAAATGGATTCTCTATTACACCATTGCTCGCTTCAAGTTTTGATCGGTGTTTTGACAAAGCTCCCCAGACATCGTCAAAGATTCGCCTCCTCCCAAAGAAAATAATGTTTTGCATTTGAATTTCAACGGCATAGGCTATTATGAATAATCAAACGATCAATTCGGTTAAGTACTATTCGAAGGAAACTCTTCCTAAAGAACGTCTTATGTTAGTTAATAAACGACGAATCTCTTTTAGACCATGACAAAGTAAGACCCTACACATCTGCAACCACCGTAGGGAAGTTGATAGAGTTTTCATGGGAGGCACAATGCCTCACTTTCCATATTGCACCGTTCGACTATCATTTGTTTCGCTCTCTAAAAAATTCCCTTAATAGGAAAAAGATTGACAGATTTTTCGAGAGTAAAGACTCTTGGAGGGACGGCAAAGTGATAAAAAATAATGGCCAGTATATTTGTTAAAAAACCCAACGAACTTATGTAACAACACGGTAATTACTTTATACCCTTTTTCTGATAATTCTTGTAGTATTTTACCGGCGATAAGATTGAATGCGAATGCTTATTTGACATTAAATTCCTTCATAATTGTTTGTATTAAAGATGAGTTTCATTTTTGAAGACTTAAATAATATTCCTTGTATTATTACGTTAAATGAAGAATATTTTATATTTATTATCTTATATAGTACTTGTTGAAGAGCGCTGAAACTTTTTTAAGTGTATAATGATTCAAATTACGATTTGTTGCACTCTCAACGAAAACGTACTGTTATTAGTTTTACTATTTTCAGCATTAAAAATGTACCGTAAGTAAATTCGAATCGAATTACTTTTTTATTAGGTCGTTTCGTCGGACGATTCTATTGATTTTCTCCTATCTAGGAGACAACCACGTAAACAGATTATCGCCCAATAACTTGATAAATTATACCGTCCTTAATAGGTCATTGCACCGATGAGGCGGTTCCGAAGTTGTCCAAGTTTGTCTTTTTAATCAATTTAGTTCAGACATTTGCGCTATCGACAGCAATATGTCAACTTGTCCTCTTTGCAAGAAATAAAAAAGAAAAGGTTAGGCGAAGGTCAATTTATTAAGTTACGTTGACAGAAGGGGTCATTTTAAGAATTACAAGTAGCCGTTTTACAGTATCCGTCTACGAACGTAAATTAATGTAACAAAACACAAATTTCATGGATTATAAGTTTCAAAGCACCCCTCTTTTTGATGAAGGATACACGTTTCTATTACAATCTGATCTTTTATGAAGATCAATAAGCAATTTTATTTTAACCCGATTTACTACGTTTGGTGGTTCTAAATTAAGACTTTCCTCACTAGTTTTCTTTGTATTCCGATCATTTAACCGTACTAAACTTTTCGTGTAGCCCATCTCGGACAATACTCTGTTTTGCACTATCACTCACTCACTAGTTCAAAAGGTTTCGACCTCTAGAGTCTTCTTCTCAGGTTGTCTAGGAGCTGGATAGCCTCGATGTTCACATAGTTCAGTGTATTTAATAACTGAAGGTTGATATATAACCCCTTGCCACATTAACTTTCGTGTTCTGTATGCGTGTTTAGACAACTAGGTTGTCATTATCAGCAGATAATTAAACAGTGTCGCGCTTTGAAAACTACGGCAAAAATACCAATACGAAAACAAATTCCCCACACGATCTGTCGCATCTTCAGCATAATATGTCCTCTTTGCATGACAGGAGGGTTGATTTTTGTGGTAGGATGCTGCATGGCATCCTTGGTAACAGTGTTGACTGTCCTTCGTTGCTGCATCGTTTGTGTTTTTTTTAGTGTCCTGTTTGGAATCTAAGTGCAATGTGACTTTTGTGACGCCAAGGTCGCGGACTAATGCTCTAAGGAGAACACCGGTATACGTTTGGAGTAAAAGTGCCAACGAATTTGCTTACTTGTTTGCTTAGCATGCATACCATATATGTATTTTTAATAATTTTTGTTTCAGTTCGCTTTTTCGATTAACTTTAGTTTGAATTAGCTTTAATTTTTATTACATCTGCCGCACATATGTCTAAACTCAGTTAGATAATTTGTAATTTCCTGTTATTGGGCTACCAGCCTGTTGGAAATAAAAGTTATTATTATTATTATTAATACAAACCCATATTTTAAATAAGGAAATAAAAGAAGTGGTCAAAGTTCACGGAAAAATATTCTTCAAGTCTTAAATTTTCCAATGAAGTATGTGAAATTGATAGCCTCACTATTTCGCACGTAATTAAATATTAATGAATGTGAACTGTTCTTTAACGTTCTAAATTAGAAAAAAAGCGATAAAATGAAGCACTAAATTGTCATAATACAACAGTAACAAAAACTAACCTGTATACTTACAGAATATTCTTGTATGAAAACACTCAACTCTTCTTTAGATGAACGTTCATTAACGCGTTTAATCGAATAAAACGAAAGTTCTATTTAAAAGCGGCCGACAACAACAATCTTTCATCACATTTTAATTAACCATGATTTATAAAGCCATTCTTTGGCGCTATCTACGTTGAATGATCCTGAACCCATACATAATTCCGAGCTCTACGTACGACGTTATTGCCGGACAAATAATGGGCCGGTATACAATATGGCTTTTGATATAAATTTGCTTTTGGTGTGGGATTAATAAGAACTTGGATTCGAACAGAGTAACTTTTCAATTAAAGAAAAGAAAAATTCCCCGTTACTTTTACGTTCACGTCCTCGCTTTTAAGTTAATTAATTTGAAGTATGCAGTACAAGTTTATATTCCATCGGAGTGCACGAAGAAAGCGAACTATGAAGTTTGTGTTTGCGTTCCGAACTTTATATCCAGTTGTTGCCAAATAAAAGCATCGTTGTAAGACTTATCTTATAATTAGTCTTATGTTTGGTTTTATTTTACGTCCGCCGTTTTTCACGGAAATAGTTAGAGGTTTCCAGCCTCGTAATTCTCTTTTCAAGTGATGAAGTGGTATTACACTAATCTTTACAAATGGCAAAGAGCTTTAAGCGTTGGGCGTCCAATCTTTCTACATTATCTAGACAATGATGATAAATACTGTTTGAAATTGCAATATTTTTCTGATGTATTATATATACGAATTTATTTGTTTTTATTTGTTATAATTATACACAAAGCCTTCTAAATATATAATAATTATTTTCGCATTATAGTGAACTCTCGAATATTCGACTTAATGTGGCGGTGGGTTAGGTTGAATAATAAAAATGTCGGATAAGCCGGAGCTATAAGCAAATCAGTCCCCAAAAGATTAATTATAACACCCTACCGCGTTGAAAGCAATTTACAGTGTATTTATTGCTATTTAGGCGCACAAATTAATAAGTAACATACAGTATACTACATACTGAAATAGGTGAAAACAAATAAAAATTTATTTACAGAGTATATGTAATGTGTTATGCTTCGCGTATACATAATAATTTTTTTATCGGGTTTTTAATATTGGGTTGGCAACTAAGTACTTTCGGTTTTGTAGTATAAAATAAAACACTTTTTTTTTAACAAAGAACAGTTTTTAATCAATTATATGTTTTCCATTTTGCTCAATGACCTTTTGCCATCTTTCTTTCAGCTGCAAGATTCCGCGCTCATAAAATTTCTGGTACTTATCAGCAAAAAACTGAACCAAGTGCGAGTGAAGGTCATCGTCATTTGTGAAAGTTTTACCATTCAAAGAATTCTGCAAACTTCGAAATAAATGGCAATCAGATGGTGCTAGATCAGGGCTGTATGGGGGATGTGGCATCACTTCCCAGCCAAGCTCCAATAGTTTCCCACGAGTTGCCAAAGATGTGTGAGGCCTTGCATTATCTTGGTGGAAAACTACACCTTTCCGATTTGACAATTCTGGCCGTTTTTCTTTGATCGCTTCATCCAGTTTTATTAATTGTTGACAGTAAACATCAGAATTGATCGTTTGGTTCCTTGGAAGCAGCTCAAAAAACACAACTTTGTAATCCCACCAAACTGACAACATGATCTTTTTGGATGCAATTCAGCTTTCGATGTGGTTTGAGCTGGTTTATCATGTTTGCTCCATGATCGTTTTCGAACTATGTTACTGTACAGGACCCATTTTTCATCACCAGTGATGATTCTTTTTAAGAAGGGGTCGGTTTCATTTCGTCTAAGTTGCATATCGCAAAAGTTGATTCTTTGTGTTAAATGAATTTCTTTCAATTCGTGAGGTACCCAAATATCAAGCTTCTTAACTAGCCCGAGACATTTTAAATGTTTTTCAATTTTTGTGTGCGATACATGTAGCCTCTCCCCATCCTCTCGAACAATTATATGACGATCCTCTTCAATTATGACTTTGATTTGGTCATCATCAACTTCAGTAGGCCGACCAGAACGTTGCTCATCTTTGAGGGAAAAAATCTCCAGAACGGAATATTTTATACCAATTCTGACACGTGCGCTCTGTTAAGCAATTAGCACCATAAACTTCACATATCTTTTTGTGAGCCGCAGCAGCTTTCTTTCCTTTACGGAAATAAAATAGTAAAATATGTCGAAAATGTTCGTTTCTGCACTCCATTTAAAATTAACCCACAACTAATAGTTTTTTTTTTGATCAATAAGGTTGATATATAACCCCTTTCCACAATTAACTATTTGTAAATTCTGTATACGTATTTCGACAACCAAGTTGTCATCATCAGCAGATAATTTCAAAGTGTCGCACCTGGTAAAACAATTTTTTCGCCGTGTTTTACCAGGTGCGACACTTTGAAATTATCTGCTGATGATGACAACTTGGTTGTCGAAATACGTATACAGAATTTACAAATAGTTAATTGTGGAAAGGGGTTATATATCAACCTTATTGATCAAGTCAATCAACCACAGGCTCCATCAAATTCAACCACAACTAATAGCTTTAATAAAAATCACGCACTACTTGCTTCTGAAGTTACGTCAATGTGACTAGTATCACGCGACAAACGGTAAAGTACAGCACTAACATACGTAATACAAAAAATAAAGCAACGCTCTCTATCAGTAAAAACCGAACGTACTTAGTTGCCAACCCAATAGTTCTTTAAATTAAATCGGATTTGATCCAAACAAGAAAATTATTATTAACAGACAACGTTTGTGAGTTACAAATATTCCAAGAAGAAACCTTTTTATTTGTTAATGTCGGTATATCATAAACCAAATGTCTCTTCTTCCAAGAACTAATTTACTTCCACACGTAGGCAAGTTACTGAAACATTCTTAAGTTGAATTTGATGGAGCCTGTGGTTGATTAACTTAATCACTAAGGTTGATATATAACCCCTTTCCACATTAACTTTCGTAATTCTGTATACGTATTCCGACAACTAACTTGTCATCATCAGCAGATAATTAAGCAGTGTTGCACCTGGAGAACTACGGCAATAAATAACTCGTACGAAACAATTAATTCCGCACACGATCCGGACCGTTAAAAGCTTTCCAGGTGCGACGCCGTTTAATTATCTGCTGATGATGACTACTTAGTTGTCGAAATAGATGTACAGAATACGAAAATTAATGTGGAGAGGGGTTATATATCAATATTCAGTGATTAAGTGTTTCTACGGGCAAGCTTTCTTTGCGCCAAATATGCACGCGCTAATATTTCTAAAAAAAAAAGGATGTCATATAATATATAGCTACGAAGAATAAGTAAACCAAATTATTTCTAATAATGTATACGCGTACTATTCACTTGATTAACCCATTAAAAACCAAGGCAATTACAAATGAAAACTTGTTTAATTGACTTATTTAATTTAGTTAAAATATACATAAGGAACATAAAAAAAGTAAAAAATTATGAAAAAAAATTTAGGGGCTGTGGTATTGGAGCTGTACCCAAACGGCTACAATGGCTTAATTAGTATGCTTATTTTTTAATGTGATATATTTTAAAACACTCCCTTTCTAGACAAAGTGCAACGTCACATTGTTCACACATCCATCTAATTCTACTGTGGCATTCGCGGCATCGTAAAGGGTTTTTTATTTTTTGGGGAAAGTGGTTTCTAGCAATAGTAGCTACATCAAGTGCCAACGAGCGTTTCGAAGTTGGCAGTGTCTGCGTATAATTTCGAAGATATTAGCGAACAATATGACGCTGAAACTCCAACAGGTCCATTTGGGATTTGTTTGCAGTTTTATATAACGTACACGCATTGACCACAACGGAACACAACATTGTGGTAAAAACCGGCCACAACCATTTCTGTCCTCGAAATTTTATTTTTTTTAATTGTTCAAGTGGAATATCGTCTTCGCTATCGCTGCCATAAAATACTTCTATTTCACCTGGTACATCGTATGGTATACGGTCAACTTCAATATTTTCGGCGACACCTTCTTTATCTGTGTTATGGGAAATGGCTTGGCGGGTAACTCCTAATGCTGAAGCAAGCTCTTTTTGCGTTTGGCACGAATCCTCATCGAGCAATGCCTCCAATTCAGCGTCTTCGAAGGTTTTTGGTCTTTCTACACGCGAACGGTCGTCAACATCGAAATCACCGTCTTTGAAGCGACGGAACCAATCACGGCACGTTGTTTCACTTAGAACAGCATCTCCGTAAACTTTTAGGAGTTCTCGATGCGCTTCAGTCGCCATTTTCTTCGAATGAAAGAAGAAAAGCAACACTTCCCGTAAATGACGATTATTTGGCACAACCAAAAGTATATGACGCAAAAACAAAATCACTAATGTGTCAAAGCTGTTTGTTTACTATATGTCTAAGCTTGGTTCATGACGTTTTGGTTATGTCACAATCGACCAGCACTTACTACTGGAGCCATCTCTTGAAAAACAGCGAGAACTTAGTTGCGCACCTAATAATACAAAAGGTTTTACTCCACACTGCTGAATAATCACTGACCTAGTTAATATTTGCAAAATTGACGCAAAGGTATTAAAACTAAGCAAAATATACAGTAACGGTACTATTTCTAAAAACTTTGTTGTGTGTTTTTTAAACACATTATGTTGAATACAAAACCAAAAGAAATGTTGCGTAATTTCACTTCTCGTAGAATTTATGCATATTTAAATATTGCCTTTTTTCCTGTACTCAAGCAGGTACAATGGCTAGGAATGGGTTAACGGTGCAAATACATAAAAAAATTAATGATTTCGTTGACTAAATGCACATATTGAAACAAATTTAACATGCATTTCATCCTATTCAAAAGCGATAAGAAATTTTAATGTGTCTATTATTTTTTATTTAACCATAGTTTGCAACTATTCTATTTCATTTGTGCAAAATATACACCAGTTCTACCCAACGAAAGCAATAAGAACTACGTTTAAGTTTAGGTACGTCAATACAGTTGCTCATCATTATAAAGAGTGTTTAAAATTTCGCGGTTTTTTAAAAGAATATTACGTGAATATATAAAACAGATAATTTGCATTCACTTTCAAAAACTTTTTACTGGTAATAGAAGTATCAGTTATGACACTTATATGCGAAAAATAATATCTGCCAAATGGCCTCTTCTTGCAGCTCCACAGACGTCCACTCTTTTGTTAAAATTTTAAATGACATTTTGACATAATTGAGACTCTCTCTCACCAATGACACGAATAATTTCATCTTTCAAAGCAAGAATTGATTGCGGATTGTTTTTATAAACTTGACTTTTCGCATAACCCCAAAGAAAATGTCTAACGATGTCAAATCACATGATCTTGGTGGCCAATTTCACTGTTTCTTGAGATTATAGGTCCAGAAAATTTTTCTCTCAATAAATCAATTGATTCGTGTGCAAAGTAAGGTGTAGTGCCATCCTGTTGAAACCATATATCCTCTAGATCAATATTCATTAATTCAGGCCACAAAAATTCGATTATCATCCGGCGATATCGATCACCATTGACAGTTACAGCTTCATCAGCAGCATTTTCAAAGAAGTAAGATCTAATTACACCGCCTGACCATAATGCACACCAAACAGTAACTCGTTTAGGATGCATAGGTTTCTCATGAATAATTCGTGGATTTTCATCACCCCAGATACGGCAATTTTGTTTATTAATATAGCCACCAAGTTCAAAATGTGCCTCATCGGAAAACATTATTTTTTGAGAAAAATCAGCCGGTTGTTCATTCATGAAATTGATAAATGAGCGACGTTTTAAATGATCTAGTGGCTTCAGTTCCTGTGTTATTTGAACCTTATATGCCTTCAGAGCTAAATCCTTGTGTAAAATACGTCATGTTGTTGATTGGCTAAGTCCAAGTTGTTGTGAACGTCGTCTAATGGACATTTCAGGATCTTCAGCAACACTTTCTCGAACCAAACCAATATTTTCTTTTGAACGACCACTACGACTGTATTTTTCACTTTTTTGATCTTCCACGGAACCGGTCTCTTGAAATTTTTTAATAATTCGACCAATAGTGCTTTCAGATGGACGATTATGTAAACCATAAAATTCACGTAATTTTCTAAAAACTCTTTCCACAGAACGCTGATTTTCATAAAATGATTCAACAATTTGAACGCGTTATAGTGCCGTGTACAAAGTCGTCTTTATAAATGTCATACATTACACTTTTTAAATGCCCACACACCTATACAAATCCAGTGCGCCATCTATATTTTATTTATTCTTAAAAAAAACCTCGCAATTTGTAACAGACTTTACATTAGACAAAAAAAGAAATTCATCCATAGTCCCATTAGTTTTTATTCTTCTTATAAGAACAAAAGTAATCTGGCTAGATTTAAATATTTTATTTTTACACTTATAATAGGAGAAATAAAAAGTAAATTCTTGTAGCGAAAACTCAAAATGTTAGTTGATGTCATGTTTATTTTAGTTCTGCCCACGATCTGTAGAATGGAACAAAGACTTAATTATTTATTATTAAGTTATACTATCTTCTTGGGAATTTGTCGATGGGGATTAGTAATTAGAACACGGTCTGACATGTGTTGTACTCGATGAGTCTCTAGTGTTATTTAAATTGTAAAACCATTGTTATTAACTTCATTCTACAATCGCAAAATGAAATTTAAGTTATGTATTTATTTTTTGATTAAAATGTGTAAGTACATAGATAACTAAGGATAGTATATTTTTCAAATATTTACTTTTACCATAGCATAATAATATAGTACTCAAGTAGATTATCATTATAATGCAAAGTTCTAATGCTACTGATTAAGTAATAACTATTGGTAAACTTGGAACGCTTTGAATTTAATCTCAAACTACTTGCAATCAAATTGTGTTGACATAAGATCTTAGAGATAGTGAAGTTCTGGATAATATAATTGTGCTTTCGTGTTATATCGAGTTAGGGTAAATAATTTACAACTATTACACGCATCCGTTAGATTCAATTTTAGTTCAGGAGAATTCGCACGAACATAATATCCGTGTAATAGTTACTTCACTCTATATTGTTTCGGATATGGAAATCAATGAAGTTTAGGAAAGACTTCTAACCAAAGGACTATAGTGGAAGACAATCAATGAGAAAAATAAAATATTATTTGTAGTTTTGATTAATTTTATTTCAATGTGGATGTTACGTGTATAAGCAATTTATTATCTTAAGTTTTTTTCTTTTTTTAAATATAGTTTATAGTTAGTTTTGCGTTCTAATAAAAAAAAAATTAGACGTAATATTCATGTATAAATGTAATCGTTTATAATTCTAAAAACCATTTTATTACCTACTAATTTAAAAAGTTTATATTGTTTTGTTAAATTTTCGGAATTTAGATCAGGAAGTTCCAGATACATAATTGAATATTTATTTATTGTACGTAGTGTTTTATTTATCTATGTGGAATGTCTTTTAAGTTTTGCATAGTGAGACATAGAGGGCGCCACTGATCATATGTCAGTAGCAAAAATTAACCCCCATCTTTTGTTAACCTAAATCCAAAGTTTCGATACGTGTAGTGTTGTAGCTACAACGATCTATCAAAATTGACAAATTAGTTGAAAAATGGAACTAAACCCAAAACATTTTCGCGCAATAATTTTTTATAATTTTTTTTATTGGTTTCTATTTTCGGCAATGAAGCACCACATCGGTCAACAATTTTTCATTGGTGTGAAGAATTCGAACGTGGACGAATTAGTCTTAGTGATGATCCAAGAACAGGTACGCCAAAAACTGCAGTCACTCAGGGAAACGTCGATGCTGTGCTCAAGATCATCGACGAAGATTCACATGTGACAAATCGACTTAAGCATTATTGAGGATTTTAAAGACAGCAATTCGAAAAATTTTGGATCAAGAATTGTGTGTAAAAAAATTAGTTTCCTGTTGAATACCGCATCTGTTAACCGAATAACAGAAAGTAGCTAGGGTAAATTGGTGTCAAAAAACTCTAGATCGCTTCAACACCAGAAACTCTGAAAACATGTACGATATTGTCAGAAAATATAATACAGTCGTCTGTTTGAGTGTTTCAAGGAGAAAGCCAACAAAAGGTATCCGTTCTCGAAGTGTCTCCAAAAAGACGGTCGTGATATTTGTCTCGAAAGCAGCTTATGTAGCAGCAACACTTCCTCTACAAGATCAAAGAACTGTTACTGCTGATTGGTGTACAACCATTTATTTTCCACAAGTCATCGCTGAGCTCCGAAAAACCAACCCTGAACGACGAATCATCCTTCACGAAGACAATGCAAGTTCGCACACAGTACGCAAGACAATTGAATTTTTAACGCAACAAAGTGTTTAATTGTTGGATTATCCTCCGTACAGTCCGGACCTAAGTTCCAACGATTTTTTCCCTTTCTGAAAATCAAGAACGAAATGCGTGGTCAAAGGTTCCAGTGGGCAGAAGGAGCAGCCGATACCTTCAAAAACGAGTGGAACAACTGCTTCCAGAGTTGATTCGAGTGCATGCAAAAGTTTTTAAAAGCTATCTACTGTTTTATTCCAGTTCTTAGAAGACAATCCACGTATTGCAGCATATTTCTATTTATTAACAAAGTATATTAAAATACTATTTACTGTGGGTACTGTTAAATTTATATGCTTTCATTTTTATTTATCTTTTAGTAAATATAATTCATGTCATTCAGATTGACACTTTTTGTTACTAAAGTGGGCGCAATATATGATATTTGTAATTCTGGAATTTCCAAGTTACCTTTTTCGTCATCGTTAATAGTTTTTATTAGCTGTTGGAGTTGTGGTGAATTTTGTAATGTAAAAGCAGTTCTTTCAAACTTTCCTTATTTCCTAAAGTAACGGTTGCGGTATACAAAAGCAACAAAGTTGTGAGCTCGTTAGTACGTTGTTTGTGTAAGTATGTAATATCGGCCAACAAATTTCAACTTTTAGTTTTGCTATTAAGTGATGTATGCTAATTTTTATAGAAAATATGGAAACATTTGTTTTAATAAAAGGTAAATGATCAAATTAGCACTAATCCCGTTTAAATTTTAACGAAAAGATATTTCTATTTATAACACACTTTAATATATATTTCAAATTATTATGACATTGTCTGTTATACGAGGGTAGTTTGACAAGTAGTGAGAATGGAAAAGAAAAACGAATTTTTTAAATACAAAATAATTTTTATTTTTTAATATATTCTCTTAAAAGAGCAATACATTTATTCCAACGGTGCTCCAATGCCCTTATGCCATCTCTGCGATTCCGGAAGGCTTGCAAAATACTCATTTACGAAGATGATAAGCTCGTCGTTAGACGAAAATTTCTTTCCACCCAGTGCCGTTTTCAATTTTGGAAAAATGTGAAAGTCGGAAGGGGCTAGATCCGACGAATAAGGCGCATGCGGTACTAATTGGAAATGCAACTCTTGGAATTTGGACATCGCAACTGTGCTGGTACGCGAGGGAGGGTTGTCTTGGTGAAACAGAATCTTTTTCTTTGCCATTCCTGGCCGTTTAGCACGAATCTCAACATTTAATTTTTGTAGAAGTTCTGCATAATATTGTCCGTTTATTGTGGCACCTTTCTGAAGGTAGTCAATGAGCAAAATGCCCTTTGAATCTCAAAAAATTGATGCCATCACCTTGTTTGCCGAGAAAGTGGTTTTCGCTTTCTTTGGAGGTGCAGAACCACGTTCTAACCATTGCTTCGACTGTTGTTTAGTTTCGGGTGTACTGTAGTGTATCCAAGTTTCATCGCAAGTAACAAATCGCCTACATAAATCAAGCGGATTCCGCTTATAAAGGTCCAAACACTCATTGGAAATGCGTGAACTTTTGATCAGTCGTAAGCAATCGCGGCACCTATCTTGCCGAAAGCTTGGAAGCTTTCGTTAGAATGTGGTGTACGCGTTCTGTTGAAATGTATACCATGTCTGCTATCTCTCTCACTTTGAGTCGTCGATCTTGCGTAATAATATTATGGATTTTTATAATCATCTCCTTAGAAGTCACGATTTTGGGTACTCCAGAGCGCGCTTCATCAACACAGCATGTTCTACCACGTTTAAATTCATTTATGAATGCGAATGATGGAGGAGATTCACCTAATGTTTCCTGTAACTCATCTTTTATTTCGGTAGCTTTCATACCCTTAACTACGAAGTATTTAATTACCGCACGATACTCTGCTTTTTCCATTTTAACAAAGCGACGTGTTGCTTCTTTTTCAATCAGCTGTTAAAAATAAACTAATTAACCGATTTGTCTAAATTTATTATTTTTTTGAATAGCGATCCATCTTGTATGTTGCCTCATGGTGTCGTGATTAAATACCACTACTTTACCATTAATGACCTTTTAGGTGCTCCTGGATGATAGTTTCGTTCAAACTGTCTAATTACCGACAATACACAGAAGAATTAATTGTTTCGTTCCTTGAAACAAAACACGACACCTTTAAAGTCCTAACATATTGAGAGTATAACCTCTTCCGATCACCTTTGGGGCGAATATGTACGAGGTGTGGCAATTAAATAACGAGACCGACACACACTCTCCTTCCCTATCTATACACCTCTGTATACGTGTCTTTCGTTGCTTAAAGCAATGCTGTAGTTCATCAGTTGTTAATCTCTTCAACAACTTTCCCGTTTTTGCTTTTACGTGTTTAACAGATTGAAAATGTGTTCCCGTTAATGCACTTTTCACTTTTGGGAACAGATAGAAGTCACATGGTACGAAATCTGGCGATTATGGAGAGGGGTGAAGCACAGCAATGCGCTTGTCCGCTAAAAACTGCTTCACAGATAGGGCATTGCGAGCTGATGCGGAATCCACGAGTCGTTCATCCACAAATCCAATCTTTTCTTTCTTACGTTTTCTCTCAGTTAAGACTATGATTAAGCCAGCCAGTCACGGTAGAGCCTTTGATATCCGAACAAAATGATCAACGTTGCCTTCAATTTTGACCTTAAGAAAACCGTTTGTGCCATTCAAAGATTCGTGAAATAACGCTATCATCAAACACTCGAACATTTGTAAACCTTCTTGGCGGTTTTTTTAATTTGACAAGAAATTTCAGTTAATTCACGTCTCGATTTTTATACCAACCATTATCACAGAACTACTAAGTAACAGTGTCCTCTAAAATTAAAGCTCGAAAATAAACTAAAGCAGACAGAGATAGGAAACTACAAGTTGTTGTTTGAGAAGTGTGAAGGTCACTGACATTCAAATCACATTAATGGAAGGAATGCGGCCTTGTTATTTAATTGCTATACCTCGTAGGTCTGGACCAAGACCGTTTTCAAACCGTATTGTTGTAAATAATCCATTTTTCATCGCCAGTCTGCAATCGTTTCAAAAAGCAATAGCTTTCAACGATTTTAAGGAGCATATCGCAAATGTTCAGACGCGCCGTCAGGTGAACTTCTTTGAGTTCATGAAAAATCCAAACACTGAGCATGCCGACGTTTCTTAACTTTTTAGTGTAGTCATAAACGGTTGGACGATGAATATTTTAACGGCCCTGCAACCCCCTGTATCGTATGCCGTGGGTTTGACTCGATCGATGTCTTTGCTTTGTCGACATCAACTTCGGTGGGAATTAAAATCGGCTGTATTGAATCTTACGAATCATCGTTGACTTAACGTTTTTCCAAATTGTTTATCATATAGCACAGCATGTAAATGCATGACAAATGAAAAAAATAACTAACGCCATCTGTTGCAATAAAGCGTCATTCCCTTTCCGACATCCCAATATATCTTTTTAGTTTAGAAAATCTTTATTTGAAGGGTAGTTATTATATCCTTTACATTTCTTTAATAATTTAACACATTGATGAAGAACAATTTTACACAATTTAACGAATTATATATCTCTATCTCTTTAATGAAATCCGAAGAGAAATACATACGCGCGACTATTTCGAAGTATTGTTACTGACAACATGAAGACAAACTTTCTACTGACAAGGACAGCAGTCAAATAAGAGAACGGATAATACTCGCTAAAGCCAAACTAAAGGCGAACCTGACAAGAAGACGTACTAAAACTAGAAAGTTATGACTGTAATTCAATGGTCGTAAAAAAGTTACGTTCCATTGCTCATAAAGTGTCGTCTTATTAAGCGCCTTTAGGGCTGAAAAACTAGCAGAAAGAAAAAACTCCCTATACGCAAAAATTTGCGGTTTTTGATGTTACACTTTTATTTGATGAGCTGGCATTAGTATCGATACTGTTTCCGACAATTATGCTCATAATTTCTGCGATATTAAAACGAAAATCTTGTAGAATACAATGCAAAACTTCGCAGAATATGATACAATGCAAATTATAAAATTTATTTCAATGCCTGCCTCTTCGATAATATATCATTTGTAAAATTTATATTTTATTTCCATAATATGAAACTTACACAGCTAAATATTTTTATTCAAATACTCGTATATACATTTAACGATTTTTACTTTACGGATAGTAAATTAAATACTGGTACTAATTTATCGTTAATTTTTGAATTTACTACTGTGGGCAAAAAATAGTAAGACTTTGTTCATAATTTTTAAATTCTTAATTTATTCTTCCAAATCTATTTCGTCCCCCTCAAAGTAATCCACCTTGGTCCCAATACACTTGTGCCAACGTTTCTTCCAATTCTCGAAACAGTTGTTAAAGTCAATTTTAGGAATAGCCTTCAATGCGCTTAGCGATTCACGTTTAATGTCTTCAATTGACTCAAAACGGTTTCCCCGGAGCGGTCGTGTGATTTTTCTGAAAAGCCAGAAGTCACACGGAGCTAAATCAGGCGAATACCGTGGTTGCGGCACTATATTGGTTGAAAATTTGGCGAAAAACTCACGAAGAATTAATGCAGTGTGCGACGGTACATTATTGTGGTGCAAAAACCAAGAGTTGTCGGCCCATAATTCTGGCCTCTTTTTACGAATAGCATTGCGCGAACGACGATTAACACTGAAATAGTATTATTTGTTGACAGTTTGGCCGGTCGGAAGGAATTCGGAGTGCCCCACACCTCGATAATCGAAGAAAACTGTCAACATAACCTTGATTTTTGACTTGCTTTGACGTGGTTTTTTGGGCTTCGGCTCACCTTTGATACGATATTCGGCCGATTGATCGTCTGTTTCCGGGTCATAAGCGTAGATCCAAGTCTCATCTCCAGTTATGGTGCGTGTCATTTTGTCTTGATTGTCGGAAAGCATTGTTTCACAGACGTCAACGCGACGCTGTTTTTCGAAAAAATTGAGTGATTTTGGAACAAATCGTGCTTTCACTTTTCTCAGGCCCAAATGATCTTTCAAAATGGTTTTCACTGATCCGTACGATATTCCAACGATGCCAGTAAGGTCTCTGACTGTTAATCGTCGATTCTCAAGCACCAATTCCTTGATTCTATTGACGTGTTGATCATCAGTTGATGTTGATGGCCGTCCTGGACGTGGTTCGTCATCAACGCGTTCTCGACCCTCTTTGAATAATTTGTACCAATCAAAAACACTTGCTCGCGACAAACAATTATCACCGAAGGCCTTTTGCAACATTCTGAACGTTTCGGCACCAGAAATTTGATTCCGTACAGAAAATTTAATGGAACTTCTTTGTTGAATAGTTTCACTCATTGTAAAAATCGCCGAATGCACTTTTTGTACTTTAGAAAGACAAGCGTATACTAAACACTAATGATTATTTTGAGGTGACATTTGGCACAGATGTCACTAACAGTCATACCAAATTTAAATTAAAAAGTCTTACTATTTTTGCCCACAGTAGTATACTGGTTAACCAGCCGCATCGGGCGAGACTGTAATTGGAACATCATTGACTTCGATACTTTCCAAGCAACGATTCGTAGCTTCGTCTCTGTCTGCTTCAATTTACTTTCGAGCTTTATTTGTAAAGAACACTGTTACTTAGTAGTGCCGTGATAATGATTGACATAAAAATCGAGCAGTGAATAAACCTGATAGTCCTTGTCAAATTAAAAAAATCGCCAACACAATGTTTTAAAAGAGCCATCAGAATGTTTTAAAAGAGGTGTTTTGTGACAATGTTATGTCATGTGCGCGAGTTTTTAAATGTCACAAACGTTTTTCTAAAAGTCGGGAAGAGGTCGAAGATGATGAACGTCCTGGTCAACCTGTGACTGCAAGAACAGAAGAGACCGTTCAGAAAATTAATAAAATTGTGCGGAAAGTCCGACGTCTGAGTCTTTGGATGATATGGTAAATATTAACAAAGAAACAGTAAGACACATTTTGCGTGACAAATTAAACACGATAAAAGCTTGTGCAAAAATGATGCCGACAAACCTCACTCAGACAATCGAATTAACATTTGCTCTGACATCATGGAACGACTCACAGAAGAACCAGACTTGCTCACAAAAATCATCACATGTGATGAAACTTAGATTTTCCAATATGACCTGGAAACACAGTGTCAATCGATGTATTAGAAGGCCGCCGGATCTCGAAGACAAAAAAAGGACGAATAAGCAATTCGAATTTGAAGGCAATGCTGAACATTTTTTTCGATATCAAAGATGGGTACCTGATCGTCAAATCGTTAATCAGAAACACTACAAAGAAGTCCTAATTAAGCTGAGGGAAAGAGTAAGGACGAAAAGACCAGATTTGTGGAAGAACAACTCGTGGATTCTGCACCAGGCCAACATACCAGCTCACAATGGCCTATCTGTGAAGCAGTTTTTTACCGGACAAGCGCATTGCTGTGTTTGATCAACCTCCAATTCATATTCGCCAGATCTCGCACCATGTGACTTCTACTTGTTCCGAAACGTGCATTAAGGGGAACACATTTTCAGTCTGTTGAACTACAGCATTGTTTTGAACAATGGAAGACACTTATACAGCGGTGTATAGATAGGGGAGGAGAGTATGTCGAAGGGGATAAAGGTTAAATATAAGTTTATTTTCAATAAATGAAGAAAGTAAGAGTGGTATTATTCTTCGGTTTTTTGTAATATTATTCCTTAAGTTTCATTTGTTCTTTTTAAACTTACGGTTAGAAGGTAATAGTCTGAGAATATGCCTCTGGATAAATTAATATAGGTTAAAGTAGAATTGGGAGAGTGAGACATTAATATCTGCACATTTATTTAAAATAGACCAATCAATACTAGATATTTCCTCATAGAGCCAAGGATATAATTGGCTTTATGAAAGTCGTATCTTCCATTATTAATAGATTTAAATAATAAGTAGCTAATCGAAAGAAGCAAAAAAAAACTAATTACAGCATTAATGTTCGCATTCTGTATACGTATATCGACAACTAAGTTGTCACAATCAACAGACTATTAATCACATATTCGCACTTGATCCTAATTTATAGGTTTCTTATGAAAGCTAGTGTGTGTTAGTTTTGGCGACAGAAGTGGGCGGAATTTTTCTCTGAACGAAGCGGCCAATCGACTGGTCCATTTCTTGAGATAACACGCTCATCAAACTTACTCTTCAATAAATCGATTGTAACGTGTGCTGTGTGGCTTGTGGCACCGTCCCGGTGATACCACATGTTGTCCAAGTCCATATCTTCCAATTCGGGCCAAAAATAATCGGTAATCATGACGCGATAACGATTATCATTCACAGTAACGTGACGATCATTATCGTCGACGAAAAAATATGGCCCTATGACGCCGCCGGCATGCACACCGCACCAAACAGTTATTTTTTGTGGATGAAGTGATGTTTCATGAAGCACATGTGGATTTTGCGATGAAATTGATCATCTTGGCGCATCTTTTCCAGAGCCCAATCGGAGAACGTACGTCGCTTCAAATGGTCCATCGGCTTCAATTCTTGAGTCATTTTGATCTTGTATGGATGTAAACCAAGATCCTCACGCAAAATTCGCCATAAAGTGGTCTGGGCGATGCCCAACTCTTGAGAACGCCATGGAATTGACTGATTTGGATCATTTGCTACGGACGTTTCAACGGCAGCGATATTTTCGATACTTCGACCAACCCGTTGTCTTACTGGCACGAGCAACATCACACAACGAATATGTAGACTCAAATTTTTGCACTAAACTTGTTACTGCCTGTCTACTAGGGCGAGAATTACGACCGAAAATCGGAGTTAACGCTCTTAAAGTAACGGTCACCGACTCCGAATTTCTGTAGTAAATTTTTATAATTTGCAGACGTTGTTCGTTGGTGTACTTTACCATGATGAAAATGTTAAGTTTACTGAATAAATTGACAGTGACAGTTCGATGATTAGTGAAAGGGTG
Source organism: Dermolepida albohirtum (assembly GCA_031893035.1). Taxonomy (NCBI): domain Eukaryota; kingdom Metazoa; phylum Arthropoda; class Insecta; order Coleoptera; family Scarabaeidae; genus Dermolepida; species Dermolepida albohirtum. The sequence goes on along the minus strand of JAVIWB010001394.1, from coordinate 177,482 downwards.
CGTTCACAAATTGAATTAAAAGTTGTCAAGTCCCTATTGGAAAACCCTTTACTTGCTTGCCTGGAGTTTGTTTATAAGTCGCTAGATAAGTTCTGCAAAAATGGTGATTTTCACGAATATGAAATACGAAACCAAAGTAGTTTGGTCATACCGTACCATCGCATTGGGAAAAGTCAGCTAAGTTAAAAATACATGCCCGTGAAAATATACAATGCTTTGCCTTATAGGTTTAAGAGCCTATAATGGAATAGTCTCAAAAGATTAATAAAAACAGTGCTGGTAGAGAACTGTTGCTATTCAGTAAATGGCTTTCTGATATATAAATTTTGACATAGCCATTTTTGTGTTTTTATGTTTACATTGTTACTGTATTTTGTATAAATCTTGCGGGTTTTAACGTGTTTGGTGTCGTATTAACTGTGAGCCACAAAAGTTTTCTTTTTTGTGTTTTTATTTATTTACATTATGTAATGACGTGTGTATGTACATATACATAGTATATGACGTTTCGAACCACTGAATCATCTTTGTATAATGGAGGATAAGTCGTTCGCGAAAATTTGAATTGAATTCCACTACAACTACAAAGAAGTTGGCAAATTGAAGTCAAACATGTTATAAAATACAATTTTGAGAAATAGTTATTGGAAATAGATAGAAAAGAATTGAAATGAAAATACCCAAAGCTTCTATCCAAATAATTTTTCGAATGTAAATATGTACCTAATAATTCTTCCCGTGCATCTTTCGTTTATTTTCAAAACCTATGCTTGTCCAGAACCACATTCATACATTAACGATCACAATTGTTTTCATGACGCTGCAAGTACGTCAACTCAATTTCGTCCGGCTGTCAAAGAACTGTCGAAGCAAGACTTAATCGCTTACCCTTGTCACTCAATGACACTCGTGAACAACTCATTTTACCGTTAGCGTAGAAAATTCGGTCGAAGGAATTAACATTCCACCGGAACGGAAACGTCGATAGATGGCGCCGGGAGGGCTGCAATCGCGCCTCTAAACTACAGTTTGTCTAACTGTACCGCCGCACTATTGCGGTCATTAGAACGGTCCCCGGCCTTTGGATCTTCATATTTAGAAACCCAGGTGATGTTATAGTTATCGTGTCCTAGGCGAATTGGATAAGTTTAACTGGGACGGTCTTAATTGAACATCTTATCGGATTTGCACGCCAAATTAATAGATTACTTAATTTACAATAATCGGTATTTCCCCAATTGCAGTAGTTGACGGAATTTAATGATCGTCAGATAGCATTTCAGTTAAAATAACACTGTCAGCTGTAATTAAAGCTACAATTACATTTTGAAAAAGAATCTAATGTCTAATACATTTAGAGAAAATGTCAAAGTTAATTCTGGAATGATGTCTGGTGCAAGTAATGTGTGTGTTCAAAGGGTACTAGAAAAGTTTTGCAATACAACTTTGTTTATTTAATTTTTTCAAAGTAATTTCCTCTACACTCAATACACCTCTCCATCTTCCGAAACCAATCTTTAAACAAGTTTCACTAGGGAGTAAAGCACACTCGCTGTCCCAAGCCCGCAGAAGGTCCTCATGGAAAACCGCCTCCATTTTTGCTTCATTTTCACATGCAGGAACAGTGCAAAGTCGCAGCGAGCAAGATCTGGACTATAGGGAAGGTGCTCGAGAAGTTTAAATCCTGTCGTGGTCAAATATTCGGTGTAGGCTTTGGCGCGGTGAGCTGGAGCATTATCGTGATGGAGGAACCGGGTGTCCATTCTTGACTTTGGCCGCACGTTCTTCATAGATCCAATGACTTTAGGCAGGCACTGTTCAGTATACCACTTAGCTGTGACTGTTTTCAGTGTGTCCAAAACGACGTGTTCCACAATTCCACTCGATTTGAAAAATACAGCTATCATTTTCTTCTTTACAGATCGGGATTTTCTGACAACTACGGGTGTGTCCTCATTGTCAAAGACCAAAACTTTGTTTTGAGCTTTGGTCGGCACATCGTTATAGTACAGCCAAGTCTCGTCACCTGTCACGATGTTGTTCACATACCGAGATTGTCCCTTATTAACTTTTTTAGCATCTCCCGGCACCAAGTCACACGTCGTGTCATCTGCTCTTCGGTCAGTAGATGCGGCAGCCAGAGAGAACAAAGTTTCTTCACATGCAAATGATCATGCAGAATCGAACGAATTGCTGGTGTATTTAGGCCTCAAGTATCCTCTATCTGTTGGTAGGTCACTCGCCTGTCCTCGCCAAGCATTTTCCTCACAGTAGTAACGCTTTCCTCCGTAATTGATGTTCGTGGCCTTCCCTGCCTCTCAGCATCCTCCACAGTTAAATTTCCCCTTTGGAATTCTCTATACCACCTGAATATCGTTGTGGGATGTGGACAAACATCACCTAGTGCAAGAGTCATTTCTTCGAAGCACTGGTCTATGTTTAAACCAATTAATAATTAATAATAAATTATAATGCAAAACTGTCCTTATCTCAATTCGTAACCACGATGCCATCTCAAGCATTTTACACTCTCACTGCTAATGAATAACTGAGCCCATCGACATGGCGCAGCGGCTACTATGCACGTACGAACATGTCTCAACATGCAGCAACAAGCAACTTCCTACGATTCATTGTTGCGTCATATTGCAAAACTTCCTTAGTACCCTTTGTACATTTACAAAGTGTAAGCCTCGTAAGTTCGACTATATCATGTTTGTAGAGGAAACAGAGAAAATTTATAATTACCATATTTCCCATTAGTAATTTTTCACCACCTGACGCGCTTTTCAAACTGGAATAAAAACATTAAAAAAAGAGAAAATCTATCTTGGGGTTGAATTATACAATTGAAGTTGTCCACTCAGAATCCTCTTTGCCATTCAGTTCAGTTGCAAGCGGGCTTGTTGGCGATCTTGCTGGCCTTGTAAAATTATTAAGCAGCACCCTGTACGAAAGGTGTTCAATGTATTCTCCGTATCAACATGAGGAAAAACTCAAAAACGTTGAATGCATCTCGTATATCTAAACATCGGGGTGAAAGACAAGAAATTAATAAGTAGCACCCTGTACGAGGGGTGTTCAATATATCCTCGGTATCAGCATGAAGAAAAACGCAAAAATATTGAACGTGCTTCGTATATTTGAACGTCGGAATGAGGAACAAGAAATCTCGTCCCTTGCTTTGAGTGACGAAATGTATACATTGGAAATTTTCGTCAAAATAAAAAGTGAGACATGCGCCCTATACGTAACAGAATTCGAAACTAATCGAAAGAATAAACACAAATATCTCATCATCAACAAAAGATAAAGAAAACAATAACGTTAATAAATTAGGAGACGATTAATCACGTGAGATTATAAACTAAACCATAAACAATTCGAAATCGCATTATAAATAAGGACGAGAAGTCTAGAAGACGAAATTTATGGCATGTTAATGTGTAGATAATGTGTAGATTCGAATATCTAAGAAGTAATAAAAAATTTTAGAATTTTTTAGGTGGGTCGTTTCTATATAAAACATGAAACGATGCAATGTGAAGGAACTATGTGGCTATCTCAAATTTTACTGACGAATTGACTGCTATACATTATACATAAGGGGAACTACAAAAGAAATCCGCCTAATCATGATAAAAACAATTGTATTCTATATCATGAATATGTAGACTAATCACGTGTACAAAAAATTCACTATAACATATATCAGGTTGTTACATATGAAATGTCCGATTTTGTAAGGAATAAAAAAAAAGTCTAAATTTAAAAAAATATAAATATTTATTCTGCAAAATAGTCTCCATTTACATCAATAGTTTGTTGCTAACGGCCTGCAAGCTGAAAAATTCCCTTTGAAAAGAAATCTAGGTTTTGATGGCTCACATATTGCTCAAACACTTACATTACAGATTCCCGGTCAGGGAAGTCCCTATTTTTTAAGTGATTGTCTAAACTTCGGAAAAAATGAAAATCAGTTGGCGAAAGGGGAGAATTTCGTAACCAAATTCCGAAAGTTACTGGATTGTCTATCGTGCAACATGAGGTCTTGCATTATCATGAAGAAGTATGAGTCAATGTCTACTGACTAGTGAGGGCTGCAAGCGGCTCAATTTTCCATGCATAGTTTCTAGTTCGGCACAATAGGACGCTGCCGTGATGGTTTCACCAGGTTGCAAAAATGAATAGTGAATAATACCCTTACTGGTCCACCATACAGTCACCATAATCTTTCGCGGGTGAAGTGATGCTCGTGCATGCTGTCTTGGTGCTTCACCTCGATCTAACCATTGTCCTGACCGTCTTCGATTATCATAAAGTATCCACCTTTCGTCACACGTTACCACTCGATGAAGAAACGGTTCAAGTTTCTGTCGATTAGCCAAAGAGGTAGCCACCTCGAATGGACCGTTAATTGGTGCGGCACCCATCGATCGAGTTTCTTCACTTTGCCAATCGAAGAAAGGTGACTACTAATGGTGGCAATGGACACTTGAAATGTTTCTGCAAGGCTACGCACTGTTGTCGACGGATTACTTGCAACTTCTACACGCAGCTCGTCGTCAGTAACGGTGCTACGCGCATATCCGCGAGGCTCATTTTCCAAATCAAAATTTCCCTCGCTGAATTTTTTAAACCATCGCCGTAATGTGCGTTCATTACAGGTGATTTCACCGAACGTCTGATTAATTTCTCGCGGTGCTGCAGCTGCATTTAATCCCTTTTTAAATTGAAAGAGGTAAATTGCCCGAATATCTCTTGCCGACAGCATTTCCATAGGCGAGACAAGGACAGGTGTATTAATCTTTCCAAGAAATGGAATAGGTACACACTTCAAAATAAATACCCTTTTCTACAAATACAATAATAATTTTCACCAAAAACATACACGTCTTCACACAGGTGCGATTCAGTTCAGACTGAAGGAAAAAACGGACATTACATTTATAACAACCATATATTAGATACAATAATTATTGTATCTAATATTTATTAAAACTCATCACTATTTGTAACAATATATGGTACATGCTGTATATATATATGTGTGTATATATATTGTTACAGTGCTTCGGCACTGCAGGTTCTTAATTGGTTGATGGGACAAAATTTACTAGACTGGAGGCAATGATGTAGCATTTATTATAAATATTGGGTCTGGGAAAAAGTTCGTGGCGTTTTTCCCGATAGATGGCATTGGTTGCCGATAACTAAAGAACAACAAGTCACAGCGACACCACCGAGGGCTCGTTTTTTAGATGACCTTCCGAACGTTAGTTTGAGCGTAGAAACATTGTAATCGGGGCAGTGGTTGGAAAGTTATTCCCACTTGAAAATGGAGAAGAATAATGAGAAATTTCGCTATATTCTGCAATATTATTATGATAAGGGGAAGAACGCTGCGCAGGCTTGTGATAAAATTTGTGCTGTGTACGGTGAAGGTACTTTATCGAAATCTGTTGCGCGGAAATGGTTCGCTCGCTTTCGTTCTGGAAATTTCAATGTGAAAGATGAGTCACGCTGCGGTCGTCCAATCACTGAAAAATCTGATGAAATTCTTGAAAAAGTCCAACAAGATAAGCATATCAGCAGTGTCGATATTGGCATGGAGCTAGGCATTGACCACAAAACTGTTTTGAACCATTTACACAAAGCTGGTTACAAAAAAAAGCTTGACGTATGGGTTCCTCATGAGTTGAGCGTGAAAAACATGATTGACCGAATTAACATCTGCGATGCGCTGCTGAAACGGAATGAAATCGAGCCGTTTCTGAAACGTTTAATAACCGGAGATGAAAAATGGATTACGTACGATAATCGGAAGCGTAAAAGATCGTGGATAAAGGATGGTGAGCCGTCACAAGCGTTCGCTAAGCCAACATTGACGCCAAAAAAAGTGATGCTGTGTGTATGGTGGGACTGGAGGGGAATCGTCCACTACGAGCTACTTCCAACTGGTCAGACGATTGATTCTCAACTCTACTGTGCACAACTAGAGAGATTACGCCAGGCGATTGAAAGAAAACGGCCCGAATTGATTAATAGGAAAGGTGTTGTCTTCCATCATGACAACGCCCGACCACACACTTCTTTGATGACCCGTCAAAAACTGAGAGAGTTTGGTTGGGAAGTTTTGATGCACCCACCTTACAGTCCGGATATAGCACCCTCTGACTATCATCTGTTTCGATCTCTGCAGAACTCTCTCAATGGAATTAAGTTGGTTTCAAAAGAAGCCTGTGAAAACTACTTGATTCAGTTTTTCGACCAGAAACCACAGAAGTTTTTCACCGATGGGATCATGGATCTACCAAAAAAATGGCGAAACATTGTCGATAATAATGGAGCATATTCGGTTTAAATGAATTCGTCCACGCGCCATGCGGGGACCAGTTGAATTTTACTGAAAAAACGCCACGAACTTTTTCCCAGACCCAATATTACATATTAGTAGCACATATAAAGGTGTGAATGGATTTATTAACTAACAAAAGTTTCTTGAAAGAGACAAAACAAAAAAACATACAAAAGAATGTTATATCGTTAATCTATCATATTCAATAACCTACTTAATGTATGAATCTTTACTTCCGTACACTTACATATATTGTTTACAAGTTATTACTATTAATGAAACAAATATTTACGTATCATAACTACTGACGTAATTTACTTAGTTATTACATAATGTCATTTACAAAATGATTTAATCTGACCTGTTCGTGGCTTGCAGAGATGCAACGATGCTGGGCCCCAAAACAAAAGGAAAAGAGGGCGAACTCCCAGGAGAGAGAACCAAGCCCAAACGGCAAATCACACACACAGAGAATAAAAAAAACCCTACAGATCACAATACTGTAACTCAAGTACTTTAAAGAAGTCGGAGACATACCTGTAGATGTTGTTCAGGGTTTTACTCCTTGAACCACGCTTGGAATGGTAGACGTCGCTTTTTAATTGATGAGTTTTATTTACTCCTAACACGATGTTCTCATGTGCTTACAATTTCATATATCCCTCCAACGGAAGAGCACTGTCTCAAATATTTTAGCGACCGTCTTCCCCAACGTCTGGTTCGTCTCTGCCTCTCCTCATCGGGGTGCGGGGTGATGCGAGGGGAAGGGGGGAGCTATTAAGGGGCGGTTCGTAACTCGTCCGATTTCAAAAACTACCTGCAAAACTATAACGTAATTCGTCCGATCGGATGGCTGAATTCGTCCGATTTGTCATTACCTGAATTATCCTCTTATTATAATAAAATAATTTAATACCTTGTTGATATACTACTAAACCAGAAACCGCCCGAAAATAAATACAATACGAATGCAGTGGTTAAAACGAAATTTCATCAAACAATAATATATGTATGCAATTGATTGAGGTATGTTTAGTTCGTTTATTCGGAAAGAGGACAGGATAAAAAATAAAAAAAAATGTTTTATAGAATAGAATATAATAATAGCGTAATATATACAATACATATAATAATATAATTACATTGAACAAATATTTACAATGAAAGTTAGCGAACTTTATATCTCTGTGAAATTTTACATACAAATTCATATCTGGAAAGAACATTTGAATTTTTATCTTTAATAAGATCTTTAACAATTTTTAAAGTGTGTATCATATGGGTTCTTATTATTTTATTTGATTATCTGTATTAGCCGACCCTTACCCGGCTTATCATCTGATCGGACCAGTTACGCCATCACCTTTTCTGACCCTTGGGTCCATCTACTTAATTCGGACGAATTGCGATGCGCCCCTATTAAGGCGGCTAAACTGAGTCAACATAAGAATGACATCATGCTCAAGCTTATGAGCGACAACAGGACTATTGAAAACAACTACGCTTCACAATATGCAACAATGACCCTTAACATAATTGAACAAACACCGAATATGCGAAAGTTACACTATATGAAAATGAATAGAAATGAAATACTAATACGCATTTGGACATACATGATTTTAACGATAATACGAACGTTATACAGAGTTTTCGCAAAGGAAACAAATAATTTAGAAGAAATGAGTTAAACTGTAACAATATCCAGCCGGTTTAAATGCAGAAAATCAATTTTTCTAATAAAACACCGAATTATTCCAATAAGGTTGTTAAACACGTTGAAATTTAATTCAATAACTTCTCAATCAATCATATAAATTAATAATTTATGTTTATTGTTTATGAGGTATAATAATAATGGGAATTTTCGCTAACAAGTTGCGGACGAACTAGTTATAATTTTAATTAGGAATTAGGAGCTTTACCCTTTGATTTAATTTTGCAAATGTAGTTTAATATATTCGAATGGTAATCCAAAATTTCAATTTAATAAGTCATTATGCAAAATCCGATTTTCGCTGCACAAATTCTCTGAGAGATTTATTAGGATTACGTGCCTTTCGAAGAAGATTATTTTCAGATATTTAATAAGTTACTTGAATTGGAAACCTCGGACGGCAAACGTCAGTTATTGATTCTAATGCATTCGTTAAAAGAACTAATAATGTCAATAGTTCGTGTAATATGAAGTAAGCCAATATTTCAAAAAATATTAAGTCCAAATCGCAAGAAAATTACGTAACACCTGATTCTACGTAAATGCAATTTTTTAAATGCTCCAAAAATGATTAACTCTCTTGTATTGTCTTCCATTTACGGTTTCAAGAAATTTGTTCACTTGGACATTAAGAATTCGTTACCGGAACTTTTCAAAGATTGAAAGTGAAAAGCGGAAATTTTAGGAAGCTGCTTTTTGCTGCATGTTGAGACATGTTCATACCAGTGCTTCGAAGAAATGATGTGGACAAACATCGCACAACGATATTCAGGTGGCATAGAGAATTCCAAAGGGGAAATTTAACTGTGGGGAATGCTGAGAGGCCGGGAAGGCCACAAATGTCAATCACGGAGGAAAACGTTACTACAGTGAGGAAAATGCTTGGCGAGGACAGGCGAGTCACCTACCAACAGATAGGCCTAAATGCACCAGCAATTCGTTCAATTCTGCATGATCATTTGCACGTGAAGAAACATTGTTCTCTCTGGGTGCCGCATCGACTGACTGAAGAGCAGATGACACGACGTGTAACTTGGTGGCGGGAGATGCTAAAAAAGTTTAATAAGGGATAATCTCGGTATGTGACCGACATCGTGTGGTGGTCAGGTGACGAGACTTGGATGTACTATTACGATGTGCCGATCAAGGCTCAAAACAAAGTTTGGGTCTTTGATGATGAGGATATACCCGTAGTTGTCAGAAAATCCCGATCAATAAAGAAGAAAATGATAGCTGTATTTTTCAAATCGAATTGTGGAAAGCGTCGTTTTGGACACACAGTCACAGCCAAGTGGTATACTGAACAGTGCCTGTCTAAAGTCGTTGGACCTATGAAGAACCTACGGCCAAAGTCAAGAATGGACACCTGGTTCATCCATCACGATAATGCTCCAGCTCACCGCGCCAAAGCCTGCACCGAATATTTGACCACGACAGGATTGAAACTTCTCGAGCACCTTCCCTATAGTCAGATCTTGCCCGCAGAGACTTTGCTCTGTTCCCGCATATGAAAATGAAGCTAAAAAGGAGGCGGTTTTCCAGTGATGAGGACCTTCTGCGGGCTTGGGACAACGAGTGTGCTTTACTCCCTAGTGAAACTTGGCAGAACTGGTTTAAAGATTGGTTTCGGAGGATGGAGAGGTATATTGAGTGTATAGGAAATATCTTTGAAAAAATTAAATAAGCAAAGCTGTATTGCAAAACTTTCCTAGTACCCTTAGTACCTACCATAACAAGAGTCTAATCTTACATGTACAACTACCCACATCATTCTCTTGATTTTTTTGATAGTCTCTGATCTATATAGTAATAATTATTAAATCATAAAAACCAAAAAGGTACTCCAAAGTCCCATAGAAAATATCGTCGCGCTAAAGTTGAAACAGAAACGAAAATAAAAGCTTCCAAATAAATACATATAATAAATTACGATAGTTAAAACAATTAATTTATTTAAGAAATTACAATGTTTATTAACATGTTTTTATTATTATTATTATTTATTTTATTTTTAACTTTAACTATTAGTTTTCCAGCAAACTTCTATCTAATAAGGAGATTCTATATAATTCCATTAACAAGATGACATATGTAAATATATTTCAATGGTTTCATTGGATATTTATACTATTTTCAAGTTTCAACAAAAAAATTTACTTGTTGATCCGACCATAAACTTTTCGAAAACCGCGGGCCTCCCATACATACTCTGAATAATTCACGAAAAGTTACAAATTACATTCCACTAACCTTTCTCGCAATGCTCTCCACCTCTGCCTAAGGGACATAGACACGTGGCTGTCTCCCCATCCTCTCCGCCAATGATACATCCCCCACCGGGACCACAATCAAGGGTACAAGGTTTTACCGTCGACAGAGAGGGCATCTGAGACGTCGAAGCGGTAGAGGATACGAACAGAGTGGACAAACCCATTACGTCCTCCGTGGATTTTTGCATCTCTTGATGTTTCTGGGTGATATATTCAGTGACATTGGCCACCATCATCAAATGGGAATTGTAAATGTCGGTGTAGTTGGGAAAGTTCAGTTCAGCGTCAAAGATAGCGTCCTTCTGATACAGTACGTCCTCTTCATTATTGATTTCTGACTCTTGGTCCTCGGGCGACGCTGTTGTGTTCAATTCTGGAACATGAACTGAAATATATACACACACGTAAATCGGTTTGTGTAATTATATTTAGTTGGGATAATTGTGTGTGGAAATTGTAAGGAAGTCCGTGATTAAATGGACTATGGTAATGGCACTATGCTATTAAGGAATCTAAATATTAATAGTTGCTTGACCATTTTGTGCCGGAACACAAGTGGAAAACTTAAAACTTTGAGCAGTTAAGTACTTCTCAAAATATGAAGTACACTTTGAACAACCTCAACGTTCCAAGATTTTCTGGATTATTGTATTTATTAAAAGCAAACGCAATAAAAAAAAAGGTCAATGAAATTAGTTTGTTTTTGTTCGGTACTAATTCAATTGTGGAAAAACCTTTTTAATTAACCCTGTTTTCAAGAAATGAGATCCATGTAATGAATTATAAATTATAAGCAGAGAGAAAAGACATCTAAGACGTCCACTTTATGTAATTTAAAAAAAAACTATTGAAATAATACCTTATGAGCGCATATTCTTTGACATTAAAAGAATACTAAATCCTTATCAGTATAGATTTGCGGTCAAACAATCTATATATACATATATAAGGTTTTCCAATAGGGATGATATGATATCTGCTTCTGGGTTTCCGGGCTGGAACCGCGTCACTAGTATATCTGCCGACGTTTCGTACCCATTTGTATGGGACATCTTCAGGGCTGAACTACTGCACTGAAACGTCGGCAGATATACTAGTGACGCGGTTCCAGCCCGGAAACCCAGAAGCAGATAGCATGGACCACGACCGCGGAAGTCTACGTACCAAATTAGGGATGATATGATTTTGAAGTGACATTTTGGCCATTTGTAATATGTCATGATCTGTCATTTGTTTTTCATTGTATTCAGTAGTGTTTACAATTTCAGTATGGACAGATATACGCAAGAACAACGTTTACAAATTAGTCAGTTTTATTATCAAAATAATCGTTCTCCAAGTGTGCTCGCTATTCGTCGAATTGTTAAAAATTTTGAGGTTGCATTTTCTTTACATAATTTTCAAGTGCCAATAAGACAAAGAACCGCTCGAAGTAATGCAGATATTGCTGCCGTTCAGGCAAGTGTTACTGAAGACCGTAATTTGTCGATTCCAAGACGTTCTCAACAATTGCGACTGTCTCAAACCACAACCTGGTGGATTTTAAGAAAGGATTTGGGTTTGCATCCCTATAAAATTGTTCTCACTCAAGAACTGAAGCCATTGGACCACCGTAAACGTCGTGAATTTGCTGATTTTGCCTTGGAATAACTTGAAAACGATAACGATTTTTTTAAGAAAATCATCTTCTCTGACGAGGCCCACTTTCATCTGGATGGTGTGGTAAATAAACAAAACTGTCGATTCTGGTGCGAAGAAAATCCACAAATTATTTATGAAAAACCATTACATTCACCTACATTGACAGTTTGGTGTGGTTTTTGGTATAGTGGAATCATCGGTGCGTACTTCTTTTAAAATGGAGCTGGTAACACCGTTACTGTCAATGGAGAGCGGTATAGATTGATGATAACCAACTTTTTATGGCCGATATTGGAAGTTGATCTTGACAAAATTTGGTTCCAACAAGAGGGGGCTACGTGCCACACAGCAAATGCAACAATAGAATTATTGCGGGAAAAGTTTGGAGATTCGATTATTTCAAGAAATTGTGATATTGAATGGTCTCCAAGAAGTTGTGATTTAACACCATTAGACTATTTCTTGTGGGGTTATTTGAAGTCATTGATCCATCGAAATAAACCAGACTCTCTTCAAGCTTTACAAGTCAATATTGAATTCATGACATACCACTAGATTTAGTGGAAAAAGTGTTCGAAAATTGGGTTCATCGAATTCGTTCCTGCAGAAGAAGTCGTGGAGGCCATTTGAATGACATTTTATTTAGAACTTAATTGTATCGATTGTACTTCACATTAAATAAAAAACTTTTGAATTTTCTTAACAATAACTGTTTTTTTTAAAGAAATCACTATTATTGGAAAACCTGTTACCAGGGATGTTTCCAATATTCTGGGAATTGGTCCTATAATTAAATAACGCAGAACTTATACGCAATGTTATTGATGCCAGGCAAGTCTTGACATGTTTATGCAACTATCTAGTGTAACATTGTTCAGTCTGATTTAGGTATTCGACTGATGTAGACGCGTTTTAGTAGCACTGTTTTCGTAACCATGGAACACGCGGCAAAATCTCAAAGAGCGATAATTTTCTTTTTGTGGAAAAAAGATGTGAAAACGTCAGAAATTGTTAGTCGTCTGCAAGGAGTATTTTGGTGAATCTATAGAATCCAAAAGTACTGTTTATCGGTGGATCGATAGTTTTAAAGCTGGTAGAACATCACTAGAAGACGATCCATGCAGTGGGCGGTCAAGCACGTCGGTAAATGAAAGAAACATTACTACTATCGAAAACCTACTGAAAGACGACAGGCGAATGACTATTCGTCAAATTAGTGCACACCTAGGGATAGATACACGACAAGTTCATGACATCTTGCATGATTGTTTGGGCGTTAACAAGGCTTCGGCGCGCTAGGCGCCAAGGCTGTTGGGACCAGAACAGAAACTCAATAGGTCCGATACTTGTCGTCAACTTCAAGAGATGTTAGCCCGTTGCGGTGATGAATTTTGGCAACGATTAATAACCACTGACGAAACGTGGATTCCTTATTACAATCCTGAGACGAAAAGTCAATCCATAGAATGGCACAAACCTGAAGAAGGGCCTCCACTTAAGGCGCGTGCAGTTCCGTCTGTTGGAAAGGTAATCCTTACTGTATTCTGGGATTGCGAAGGGATTATTTTCATGGATTATCTGCTGAGAGGTACTACAATTAATGCAGATTATTCAAATTTATTATCCGGACCACTGCGACAGGCACTAGTCAAAAAACGGCCTGGAAAGTTGCATAAACGTCCGTTATCGCAACAGGATAATACAAGACCACACACCGCAAGAAAAACGAAGGATGATTTGAACGATATACGATGGGAATTGCCGCCGCGCCCACCTTATTCCCCGGATCTTGCACCCAGTGATTACCATCTGTTCCCAAATTTGAAAAAACCCTTCGATTTGAAAGTTTAACTGACGTAAAACGTGCAATAATTAGGTGGATCGACAAGACACCGAAAAACTTCTTTGTGGACGGCTTAAAAAAATTAGTTTATCGTTGGGATAAATGTATTCAGTTAAATGGAGATTATGTTGAAATACGACATTGTAATATTGACGAAAATTAACAAAATTATAAAAATTATATGTAATTCCCAGAACTTTGGAAACATCCCTCGTATATAATTTGACAAGCTTTACACACTATATTAGGCGGTTCAGAAATGCACAAGACTAGTTTAAGAATGTGTTCGCTAGCACAGAATAAACAAAAATGTTCATTATGCTTGAAAAACTTTTGTAATAATAACAATAATAATAATAGTAATAGTTATTGTTGCAAACACAATTTTAATTTGTGTCCATATATACGATTAAGTACATTTTATTGTTCACTGTTACTTTTATCGCCCTCTGGTATCTGTCAGACGAAGTTAATAATAATTACGATTGAGTTATAGATACCTCCGATATTTTAATTTTTGTTTTTAGTTAACAAAATTGTATGATTTTTGTCCAAATATTGCTGGAAGTTATTCCCGGTTGTTCTGGAATTATTGGTCTTAATAATGAGTCGGTATTTTGCTCTCTCCCACGTTCTATTTTTCCTGAATACGTCACTCCACTCCGTTTTACACATACTTTTTCATGCATCTTGACCTTTTCTTGTTCGTAAAATATACCGAAGAATCTTTATCATATCGCATACTGTTGATTTTACAATATTGAAACGTTTATTGGCACACTGTATGATATATTAGCGTCCAACAATTGCATAATTGTATAGGGAGTAATATGTTTTCTTTTTGGTACCATTTATAATGTTAAAAATGAAGAACACAACGCGATGATGCAAGAACAGCTTGCAAATTAAGACAAGTTTATAATTTATACATACCTAGTTAATCCGTTCAGATTACAGTTATCATTTTACACAACTAAGTTGTTCGGATTGTAGATGAGCTTGGTGCAGAGGCGGTTCGGATTATTCATGCATTACTGTACAACAGTGACTACAGAATACTTTTTAGAATCTGTTGTCTCGTCCACATATAACCACGATTTTATATGTAATTTGAATTTAATATTGTTTTCAATTTGATCGCGCACAGAAGCTACATGATTTTGTAATGTTGATCGAGATAGAAACGTCCCCTTGGGATTGTATGTATTTTAAAATTGAACAAATTTTCTAGGAAGTACAACGAATGGTAACTCGCAAACAACATAAAGTTCAAACAAAAAGATTATAAGCATTTTCGACAGTTTTTATTTTATGTCGTAACTTTCTTTGTGTTCTTTACAATCAAATTTCTCCCTGCAAAATAAAGCTTTATCGCACATTTAATATTGTATTTATTGCACCAACGTATTTTAAGGCTGAAAAGTCTTTTATGAACTTGTGTACATCTTCAGCAAACCTTCTTTTGGATGTATATAATTACGCTATAAACAAAAACTGTGTCCTTACAATGCAACAAATTTTACATATCACAATGCTAACGCAGGTATAGCGATGTACTAAGACCGCACGATCGCTCTCCCTGATTGAACTACGGTGACCTTGATTTACCTATTTAGCAACTCTATTTATAATAAAGTTTTTGTTTACCTTAACGAAATTTTTGTACTTTAATTTACTTGCGATGGAAAAGCAATTTTAGGAATGTGTACTTAGAACATCATATGTGTAAATATTGTTGGAGACTGATTAATTGAATTAATTAAAAAAGGTAACAAAATCCCTTAGCACATCAATATTCGCACTTTGTATACGTATTTCGATAACTAAGTTGCCATCATCAGCAAATTATTAATTACAGTGTCGAACCAGGATTTGAGATTTCAGAAAAAATTCCACGCACTTATCTCGCTAAAATCAAAACACACCCAGTGTGCGCAAACTCGAAATTCCCTGCTTATTACTATAATTATTATTATAGAAGAATCGAACCCCTGTCCACTACTTACCGGGTGGGTGGTCTAAGCAGTGGGCGGGGTTTGGATACCCCTCCGATGGCATGAGTTTTGCATTGACTTCTGCCATAATTAAAACGGTAAAATTAGGGAAAATTTCGAATTTCAATTTATATCATGAAATGCATGTAATTGTGTATATGAACTTGTGTATATATGCAATTACGTATGCATTTGATAACACACAGTTTGTATTTTAGCGGTAATACTCAGACAGGAAAAATTCTAGGCAATGATCCCGCTAAAATCAAAAATCACAGTAAGCGTGTTTTGGTTTTGGTGGGATGAGTGTGAGAACTTTTGTCTGATTAACCATTATCGTGAATCCATTGAATGTTAATACAAAGAATCGTTCGTTAATAATACAAGTTTTCCTGATGAACGGTGAATTCCTTGAAACAGTAGTAAACTAATATTTGAACGATTCTTTTAACATTCAACTATTTAGCAAATCGCCGAGATTTTAAAGTGTTGGTCTACATACTGGTAATCTTCGTACCGATTTAAGGAGACGAACACATCCTTGTGCCGTTCGTACATTCGTGTGTTTGTTCGACAAAGGGAGGTAATATTCTTTCATTAATAACACAGGCCAACCAATAAATACTTTTTAAAAACCTTTTTCAAAGTTCAACCTGTTTCTTATGTATTTTGGTGTGCCGAATCCAAATTTTCGATTAGTTTTTTTCTACCACATACCAATTTTTCGCAATCTTTATCTTTTGTTGAGTATGGTAGTAATAAAATATATAGTCAAGATTTAAAGGTACGTAATTTATTATCAGAGTATAATTGAAACATTTAACATTTTATTATTACAATGGTAGTGTAAGTTTGAATATGAACAGTTTTTTATTTATTAATCTAAAGTTTCGTATTTCCTGAACCTCTTCACGGTAAAAGATCGAGTGTAGCTTTTCTTTTATATGATGCTTCTGGAGTTACTCGTAGAAGGGTCCAACAGTAATCTCCCATCATGTTGGCATTCCAACAACCCTGATGCCGTTTCTCCATCTCTTTTATATTTTGGTGGAAACGCTCCCCTTGTTCCTCACTTACAGCTCCAAGATTGTCAGGGAAAAAATTGAAATGCGAGTGTAAAAAATGCACCTTCACACTCATGTTACATCCAAGTTCCTTTCCAAGGGTCTTCCTGATTACCTAAAAGCTTCAAAATAACTTGGTTAAATGCACCCCATGCTGCTTTTTCTTTCAAGTTAATCGCATTTTCGAAAATAAGTTTTCGAATGTCAGGGCCAACGAATACGCCTTCTTTTAACTTTGATACTCAAAAGTGCATTTTGAGCATTTACTACTAGCTAGGTGTAGAGACCAAGGTATTATTATACGCTTACAATGCATAAATAACGTAAAGTAAACATGCGAGGAAAACATAAAGGCGAGCCAAATTTATAAAAAAAAGTTTTTTCATGGTTGGTCTGTGTAATCTGTTGATGACGACAATTTAGTTATTGAAACACGTATACAGAGCACGAACTTTGATGTTGCAAGGAATTTTGTCTTACCTTTGATTAATCATATTTGTGAGAAGCATCTTTTTGTTATTTAATGCATGTATGTATGTATATATATAGTCAAGACGTCTTATTTCGTTGTTTGTACAGACATGTCCAACATAACAATCTCCGCATCATTATACAGTAATGTACCTCATACTTGAAGCCAGTGGCGGCTCGTGAGTATTTGACATGGTGAGGCAGATAGAATAATAAATATTCAAAATTGTTTACAATTGATTAATAAACTCTATATACCTACTACATATAAAAACAGTTTATATATATTTATATATGGCTTCCAGTACAAACAGGGCTGCCAGACGTGAACTGAGCCCTATATCGCGCCCCATTCGATTTTTAAGGGAAAACGAAGTTTCAAAGCAAACCCTTGTGAAACGAAAATATTCTAAAAAATCAAACAAATTCTAAAAACATTAATCGAAAATAAGAACTCAATCTTCTAGGATTTAAAAATAAAAAATAAATACATTCCTATTATAATATAAAATTTAATAATATAACAAATATATACATATATATGTATATATATATATATATAAATCAACAACAATCCAATAACAAAATTTCAAAATTACATGCAAAATGAAAATATTTTAAAATACAGAGAATTTCCTTTATTGGCATTGCACGTAGAACTACATTTAATAGATTTTACTTCTTGTATAGCAAAGGTATCCTCCGGTTTTTTGTGTTAGCAAAATAATCAATTACATCATTATAAAATCGTTCATCCCTCGTCATCGTTTTAACCAATTCCTTTTCGATTGCAATTAGTGCACAGTTACTAAGTCTTTGTTGTCCAATTGTATTTCTAACATACGATTTTATACGTTTCAATGTGGAAAAACTTCCCTCAACGGACGCGGAAGTTACCGATATGGTAACTACTATACTTAGCAATTTAAAAAGTTCTGGCATACAGATGGCTAACTTTTGTTCGTGCATAAATCTTAACATTTCACATGGTGTTTTAGAATTACCAAGGAGTTGCATGCCACTATAAATAACAGCTAATTCATTTTTTAATTGAATTTGATCAAAAAATTTATATTGTTCAAACAAATTATTTAAGAGCCTCTGAGGAAATGCCTTCGAATATTCTTCAAATTTACTTTCTGTTAATAAATCAAAAAAAGCAAGTTTTTCTAAATCAATAAATCTAATTTCAATTTGACTAATAAACGTATCTAGAATTTCGAAAAATAATTTTCTATAATTTTGTTTAGTATCTGGAACGTCATCAATTCTACGCCTTTTATGTGCAACAGATTCGTCAGACATCGAATTTTCGTATACAGTACTGAAATATGTATCACACTCCCGAAATTCTCTAAACTTATCAAGCAAAAAACGTAATTATTATTATTATTATTGAAATTTCTGTTAGACTTACCGTGTATTGTAAGAGATTTTGATAAACCAGGGTTTGGTCTTGGAAGGTTTTTGACATATAATTGATCTTCTACCGATAGAACAACGAACGTATTTCTTATTAAAAAATCTACAATGTCTTGTGTATTTCTTACATTTTCTAAATCCATATTCACAATTTTTAAATCACTGAAAATATCACTAAACAAATATTAAAATATTTAACCTAACTTTGTTATTCCCCCAAGCTGTAATTTGCGATTCGGGCCGAGAATGTCAGCCTCGAGTATATTCGGTAGTTCGGCGATTGTGATTCGATGAGAGGCTCAGTTCAAATTGGCTTCAGACTAAATAATACATACATACATACATTGATATCTAAAGAATATCTACTTGAAACAATAAAAATACTCCTGTTAAAACTTAAAACATATTATTTGCGTGGAGGAAATATTGAGAAACTGTACAAGAAGAATGTAAACCTTTAGACATCTTTATATCATTAAATAAATACTTAATTTATCCTATTAATAATGCTTTCTATATTATTAAAAAATTCAAAAATCTCACAATAAAGTTAGAAAAATCTATTAACTTTTTGAATATTTTTTCTTCTTTGTTATCTTAAATATGTAGCTAATACTTTACTGTAATTTCCATAGAAATTGAGAATTTTTTTAACTGCTGTAGTGCGTTATAAATTTTCAATGAGAGGCAATGAGTGGCCGGGCCTCAAATATTCGTGTTTAGTAGGGATATACATAGATCAAGCATGAAGTTGGTCGGGGCAAGTATACGCGCTCGTACATTCGCACGGAATTAAAATGAAATGATAAATTTGTACTGTGCTTGTAATGCCGGTTTATTTAAAACTATTTTCTTATTGTTTATAAGATAAATTCTGAATAAAAGATGATAATTAATTTATAAAGAATTTTAAAAGTATACATATTATTCTTGTTATAATTCCAAGATTTAGATGGTGAGGCACTGCCTCACCTGCCTCACCTGACCAGCCGCCACTGCTTGAAGCTTGCAAAGAAACGAGCTTGTCCGTGCAAATTCAATTACATCTTTCGCGTGCCATGTTATAGTAACTGCGAACCAGTTCACCTACATTCGTTTGACAAAGCCAAGCGCTATAAATTTTAATACGGTTAATGTATGCAACTCATTTAGCACACCATTACGGAAACCTAATTTGTAATGTAAATTTTCTCTCTGACCGCAGTCTCATTAAGTCTGAATATTCATCTTTTAATAAAAAGAAACTGAAGTCTTAATTTTAAGTCGTTTGTGTTGCGCTCAGTAAATCATTCATTTCATAAAACTACTGTTCATTAGAGGAGTAAATGTAAGTTTACAACGTCAGGGCTTTGTGTATCTTTCGTAAACAAGTCCGAGTAAAACTTCGTTAGGAATTTTATCCGCTGTATTTACTCTAAACTCAGTGTTTTAAAACCACATTAATTTTTGTTTCATAGTCGAGATGCTCTTCATATTAAATGGGAAGTAGTAAAGTTATGCTGTCAAAAAAAAATGCAATTTTATGTCGTTTGTCGTAATATGCAGTCTTTTTATGTGTAGATAAATATTGGTTATGCAAATGAAAGGATTTAAGGACGTAAAAATTGGTGACTGGATCTCCTTCAAGTATTTGTTTAATTTAGTAGCAACTATTGTCGAGCATATCCCGTGAAAAAGATAAAGGAATACGTATGAGGGTGGTCCCATAAGTACCCGGCCTGACTTAGAGATGGCGGTAGTTGTTTGAAAAATATCATTATTAGGAAAGATACAATCTATAAAGCATATGTTTCAAGTTTGAAGACCCCACGTTATTTAGTATTTGTTTTTCAGCCATCAATAGTGAACGTTTTCAGTGAATTTATAAAAATGGAAAATATTGGTCGTCGTTACATGATACAATACTTTTATTTGAAAGGTCTCAGCCCAACCGATATAAAAGTGGACTGGATTCTACTCTGGGTGAGTCCGCTCCTTCGTTTATAACAGTGATATATTGGGTAGTAGAGTTTAAACGATGCCGTACAAGCTGCCAAGACGAGAATTGCAGTGGTCGACCAAACGAGGTGACGACTCCAAAAATGGCGAGGAAAATCCAGAAAGCAATACTGGATGATCGTCGACTGAAAATGCGCGAGCTAGCCAACATAGTAGGTATTTCAGAAAGTGCGGTACATCACATATTATCTGAAAATTTGGACATGAGAAAGCTATGTGCAAGATGGGTGCCGCTTTGCTCACACTCAAGCAAAAACAGTGCTGTGAAGATGTTTCAATTGAGTGTTTAGCGAAGTTTCACAGCAACAAAACAGAATTTTTGCGCCGTTTCATAACCATGGATGAAACATGGGTCCATCGTTTCACGCCCAAGACAAAAGAACGATCAAAACAATGGACTCAAAAGGGAGAACCGGCTCCAAAAAAGGCGAAGACCGTTTCATCTGCAAGCAAGGTTATGGCATCGGTTTTTTTGGGATGCGCATGGAATAATTTTCATTGACTATCTTGAAAAAGGAAAAACTATCAAAGGTGAGTATTATGCGAACTTATTGCAACGTTTGAGCGAAGAAATCAAGCAAAAACGGCCGCATTTGCCTAAGAAGAAAGTCTTGTTTCATCAAGACAATGCACCAGCTCACAAATCCGTTATTGCAATGCCCAAAATTAATGAATTACAGTTTGAATTGCTACCTCATGCACCCGATTCGCCAGATTTAGCCCCCTCGGATTATTTTGTGTTCCCAAACTTAAAAAATTGGCTCAGTGGTCAGAGATTTTCCAACAATGAAGAAGTGATGTCGGCAGTTAATGGCTATTTTGAGGAGCAAGACAGTTTTTATTATAAAAAGGGTATCGAACTTATTGAAAATCGCTGGGGAAAGTGTATAGAGCTGAAAGGAAATTGTGTTGAAAAATAAATATATTTTTTTACAGAATTTTTGTGTTTTCTTTGTTGGGTCGATACTTCTGGGACCACCCTCGTACATATCGAGCAAAAGAAGCATACCGGGCACGAACAAAAACCTCCTCTAGACAAGAAAACTCCTAAAATTGCTAGAGCTAGTTATACTTGCAATTAATGGAAATGATCGCTGTTAATAAGTATTAAAAAACAGTAAGCGTTATAAATTCCGAAGCAAATATTTGAACAGAATTGTTGTTACGGGTTTGTTTTACCTTTTGTTCGTCTTGGTATTAAACAGAGTTCAATCTTTCGTCCATATTTTGTGTACATTATTATATAATTATGTACATATTAACATTTTCCATTTTTTTTGCAATTCTCTGACCTCCAGGGATGTCCATTGAAAGGGTTGATAGGGATTTTCTGCATGGGTATAAGTGGGGAAATACCGACAAGTCACCTGCAGGATATCTAATACAACTTAAAAGTAACTATATTAATTATTCTCATTCAAAAACTTTCAATTTCATTTGAACAGTTGTCATCCAATGATTCACACAGTAAAGGACTTATCGTTTGTTGCATTTAAGTTGGGATTTTAAAATCGAATAGCAACATAATTTGTCGGGATTTGATATCCAAATTGTCTCTGGACATGGACTTTGCCTTTCGAATCGTTGTAAGTATATAACTCGTTTTTGAAGAAAGTGACTCGGGTTTTGCTTCTAAGCGTCTGATATATAAATCTATGGAAGTCAACATTGTAGAGGAATTGGATTTGAGATCCGATGAGAAGACCCGATTAGCCAGGTAATCTAGAATTTCGAAAATTGAAGTTAAAAAGCTAGTGAACCAAGATCAAGATTATGTGAAGACGAAAAAAGCTGTAATCAAAATTAACTTCAACAAACACATGCTACGGAGCCAGGAGAATTCATATAGCTATGAAGACCAAAACAGATCTCAAAAGTTCACAGCGGAATAAGTTTTGTGGCTCAAATAGTCTTAAATCTTAATTATGCCATCGTTAACTTTTTAAGAGTATTTTTAAGCGAAATCATCGGATATTTATTTAACTGTAAAGAGGAAGGTATGCCATTAATAATGAAAAACAATATCAGCCAAACAGCCGCGACGGCTACGCTTGCAGGACCATATTCTTTTCATGAAATTTTCCATCACCAATTCGCCCATTTGCGGCTGTATGTCCTCGATAACTTAACGAATTCCATCTTTGACGTCTTGAATCGATTGTGGGCCATTGGCATAGACTTTATCTTTCACGTAGCCCCAAAGAAAAAAATCTAAAGGTGTTAAATCACAAGACTTCGCTGATCAATTGTGCTCGCCTTTTCGAGAAATCACACGGTCAGGAAACTTTTCACGCAAAAGAGCGATGGCATTGTTATTTGTGAAGCACCTAGCGCCGTCTTGTTGAAAATAAACGTCGTACACATCAATATCTTCCAATTCCGCCCATACAAAATCATTAATCATCGTTCGTTTGCGCAATCCATTCACCGCAACAATTGCTCCAGCCTCATTTTCGAAAACGTAAGGTCCAATGACTCCGCCAGAGCAAAAACCACACCAAACAGTCACACTTTGAGGATGAAGAGGCTTTCCAACAATAATTCTTGGGTTTTCCGAGCTCCAAATGCGACAATTCTGCTTGTTAACGTAGCCTCCGAGGTGAAAAAGGGCCTCATCACTCTAGATGATTTTTCGATGAAATTCCGGATCAGTTAGATGCATTTCATGGACTCAATCAGCCAAGACACGACGTTGTCGATGGACGGTAGGCGTGAGTTCTTGTGAAAACTGAACTTACTAGGTCTTTATACACAATACGGTGTAATGTCGTTTATGGAATGCCCAATTCCAAAGATTGATGAGGAATGGACTAACCTGGGTTTTCCTCAACACTATAGGCTACAACAGCACTGTTCTCAGTTGTTCTTGAGCGACGTGCACAAGTTCGGTTCTTCACATCACTGGCTCGTCTTAACAGCTCAAATTTTTCCACCAGTTTCACAATTGCTGGTGCTTCACAACGACCCAAAAATGCTTTAGTTTTGCGAACTGTGACCGCAAAATTTTCAACATTTTTGTAGTGAATTTTAAAAATTTCCATGCGTTGTCCAAGCGTATACCGTCCATTTTTATTAATGGAGTAGTTTTTACTTGTCATCTGTCAAGTACTTATAGGTTGAGTCATGATAACTGTTAAAATGGCGGGCTATTGAAAATTAAATGTCTTATTGGAATACCTTTTACAATTAGTGCTTATGGTAATACATATAGTAGTGTTCATTAATTTAACTAAATATCGGTATATGAAGACACCACGTATTCATGCCCTCGAAAACAACATAAAAATACAGAATCGTTTCCAGAGATTTGAGACAAAATAATCTCTCTTTTCATTAATTTCAATTACTTACAGAAAGACACATGCTACACCGATATTAGTTTAAATATTGATTCCTGAAGGACTGGTGCTGAAAAGTTTGTTTTTTGTTTTCGGTCCGAAATTGGATTACATGGATCTTTTCGATCAGGCCCCATTTCCCATGTGTGTGCGGGGAAATATTCTGGAAGGCGTCGTTAAATCTTTTCCAATCCTGCCTGTAATAAAATCGAATCCTTTTTTCCCACAGAAAAACACACGCACAAACACAATCACAAGCGGATATACATCAATACTAATAAGAAGTTAAGAAACGTTTTGAGTTTCGCACGCAAAATAAATCCGAGAAGGGAAAAAAAAGACGCCTTTCCGTTTCTGGAGGAAATTGTTAGTTTAAAGAAATGGAAAAGCTCTTCCGACGGAACGCTAAACGGATTATAATAAATCAATGTCATATCGCGGGGAATTTTAATTACGCATTCTCTGAGAACGACAAGTTAATTTATGGAATGTTCCGTCAAATTTTACGTTAAATTTACTAACTTGTCTTGAATTTTATCGACGTAATTATTTACTATTACGTAGTGTAGCTATTTATGTTTTAAATTTAATGTAGTACAGACAGTTTGTAGAACAAAAGCCAAAATGTAAAGTCTCGGTCGAAGGCACTAATGAATACCACGTACACTACCATTCATAAGTATTTGGGCACCCATATTTTATAAAATTATTTGAACAGCATAGCTTCTAGGAAATTCATTCTTGTAATATTGGATAGGTATAAGGAAAGTATTAAATCTACAGAAACGCTGCATAAGTAACATTATGTATTACTTTATTACCTGCAATAAACCAAAATTTGTTATTGGGACTACCTGGGGATTAGCGCAATAAAAGTTTCTCCAAGTTCTTGTAATTGTCTTTCTGTGAAGGATATTGAAGGATAAGTTTAGTAATGACCTCGGGCGAGTTTCATGTTAGATTTTTGAAATTGCCCTCAGTTACGTTTCTGTATTCGTTGTGAGATATTCCTGTGCTAGTAGTGTTGTCAAGATCGTTAAATATGCCAAAAAGAAAAGAGATGGACATTGAAACGCGTTCTCTTATAATTGCGCACCATCAAGATGGCAAAAGCAACCGGCAAATTGCGAAACAATTAAAATTAAATAATACTTCCGTAGACTATGTCGTCAAAAAATACCGAGAAAGTGGCAGTGTTCTCAATAAATCACGGAGTGGGAGACCCAGAGCGACAACTTCTGCTGAGGATCGTGCAATAGTGATCACAAGCAAAAGAAATCGACGGAAAACAGCCCCAGAAATCGCTGCAGAAATCAATGCAGACCGTCCAAAGTCAATAAGCGTAACAACGGTCAAACGTCGCTTGTACAAAGCAGGTTTGTACGGACGAATTGCAATGAAAAAACCGTTATTGCGCAAACAGAATAAGCGGAAACGCTTAAACTGGGCTCGTGAACACCAACATTGGACAGTTGAACAGTGGAGTAAAGTCTTGTGGACCGATGAGTGAAAGTTCGAAATTTTCGGGTCCAGAAGACGTGTTTTCGTTCGGAGATCTACAGGTGAGCGTGCGGCAGAGCAATGTATTGTGCCTACGGTTAAACATGGCGATGGTTCCGTGATGATCTGGGGTTGTTTTGGTGGTACGGTCGTGGGTGATATTGTGAAAATTGAGGGAATGCTAAGGAAAGAGCAGTATCGAAACATTTTGGAGACCAACGCTATTGCTTCAGGATTAAGACTTTTGGGTAGGAATTTTGTATTCCAGCAGGATAATGACCCAAAGCACACATCCAAAATATGCAAAGACTATTTGCAAGTCTTGGAAGCGGAAGGATCCATCGAAGTTATGAAATGGCCTCCCCAAAGCCCCGATCTAAATCCAATAGAGTTATTGTGGGAGGAACTTGATCGGGAGGTCCGGAAAGCAGTACCAACATCGGAGGCTGATTTGTGGAGGAAACTGCAGGAAGCTTGGGTTCGCATAACACCGGATACATTAGCAAAACTAATTGCAAGAATGCCGCGATTATGTGCTGCCATTATAAAAAACAAAGGAGGTCACATAGATGAATCGAAAATTTAAATATAATATGTAATTCTACTGCCAGATACTGTAATTAGTTATGTATGTACATGTAATAAATATATTTTCATTTTTTCACTAGTGCTTTTAATCATTTCTTCTAAATTTATGGTTGCCCAAATACTTATGAACGGTAGTGTACGTATGAGAAAAGGAAAATGTAAGGAAAAGTCTGTAAATATAGTACTCTAATCACTAAGGTTGATATATAACCCCTTTCCACATTAACTTTTGTAATTCTGTATACGCATTTCGACAACCAAGTTGTCATCATCAGCAGATTAACCGCAAAGTGCCGCACCTGGTAAACCACGGGAAAAAATACCTGTATGAAAACACACTCCGTACGCGGTACACACCACTGACACACAGTGTACGTCTAGGTTCTCAATGGTGTGTACCGCGTACGGAGTGTGTTTTCGTACAGGTATTTTTCCCCGTGGTTTACCAGGTGCGGCATTTTGCGGTTAATCTGCTGATGATGACAACTTGGTTGTCGAAATGCGTATACAGAATTACATAAGTTAATGTGGAAAGGGGTTATATATCAACCTTAGTGATTAAGTTAATCAACCACAGGCTCCAACAAATTCAACTAATAGTACTCTAAATGAGTTTGGTTTATAATAACAATAATAATAATAATAATAATAATCTTTAATGCCCAACAGTTACACAGACCATTTACAGGACATAACGCACTTAAGATTAAATTAAAATTGAAACAAAAACAGGTGCAGTTAGTGTACTACAAATAAAAATAAGAATTCAATTAAAAAAAAAAATATATATATACACACACTTATAATAATGTAATCCAAGTCATACAAAAAAAAAAACTGAACTAACACTAATAGATTTAAATTAACGAAAGAGATCCTCGTACAATACATTGGCATTTCTGGACATACGTGCCCTAGCTATTGAGAAGGTTGCCGATGATATAGTGTCATAACTAGGCACGAGGAAATTAACCTGGGACAACGGCACAGAAGAATCAATAAAATTATTTATTAATTTATAAAGAAAACCGCTACTAGTTTTCTCCCTGCGTATACCAAGAGAATCAGAATTGTGCCTAGCAAGCAGATCCTCATACGTCGAACCAAATGCAGGATAATGACCATCAATCCTGTAGGATAAATATTTAAGGAACCTCTTTTGAACACGTTCCAGGAATAACTGTTGGAAATGGTAAAGCGGGTACTACACAACTGAAGCAAATTCCAATCTGGACCGGACAAGAGAACCGTAAATCACCTTCAAAGCGTGCAAGCTA
The DNA here is from genome assembly GCA_031893035.1 of Dermolepida albohirtum. NCBI lineage: Eukaryota > Metazoa > Arthropoda > Insecta > Coleoptera > Scarabaeidae > Dermolepida > Dermolepida albohirtum. The sequence goes on along the minus strand of JAVIWB010001394.1, from coordinate 150,001 downwards.
CTAAAACCCCTGCAAGAACGATTAAGGAACCCAAGACCTCTGGAAGATGATGTAGTTATGCTACTTATATGCTTAGAAAAGCTAAGATGCCAGTCGAACAAGACTCCAAGATCCTTAAAGTTGTGTACTCTAGGTATAATGGATTGTCGAACATTGTAGTTATAGTAAAGCGAAGTATCTATTAAAAGAGAAAACAGCACATTTGTCGATGTTGAGCTTTATCTGATTGTAGATACACCAATCGTCAATAATGCACAGATTAGATTGAAGACTAATACTCTCGTCAAGTGAATTAATACAGCTGAAGATCTTTAGATCGTCGGCGTAAGCTAACAGTCTGCAGTCAAGACGTTGCCAGAGATCATTAACGTAAATATTAAGGTCCCAAATGGGAACTATTTATATTGAGTTGTGCGAAAAGTCTTAAAGCGGGCAATATAATTGTATGTACGAAATAAAGATACCCAGATGGTTCGAGAAAGTATAACTTCTAGAACAAAAATACTTGCGATAACTGAAATATCTACATCAACAGGCGGGATCGTGCATGGAGGATCATTTAATGATACTAACTTTGATACGTCAAAATCGTATCAATCGATGTCAATTAAGAGATATTTGTAAGTATTTTGCGAGTATTTATTAGCAGAGTTACCTGGAAATGAAAGTCTTATAGTATTTATTACCAAAATTGAAAATCTGAAACCGAGAGTTTTTCAGCTATTATACGCAGGTTGTCTTTTATGTTTCCACAAAGACTAATCTAGTAACGAACATCCGCGGATGCAAAATAATACACATCATGTAGTACAAAGAAGACCACAAATAAAATTTGGTTGCAATGTTTCATGAATGATCTTGCGCAATCTGCAAAAGAAGCTTTCGAGAGAATTCATAGGCGTTTCCTCGGAAAAGCTACGATTTCTGTTCTGAAAAGGTATAATTTATTATTCATGATGGAGAACTTCTCGAACATCATTAAAAGAGTCTAATTTTTTAGTATTTTATTTTGTTCTGCGCTTTTATTCATTTATTTGTTTACTTTATTTTTGATTGTCAATAAAAAGATGCTTCCATGACAAAGTTGGCAACTAAGTACTTTCGGTTTTTACTGATAGAGAGCGTTGCTTTATTTTTTGTATAACGTATGTTAGTGCTGTACTTTGCCGTTTGTCGCGTGATACTAGTCACATTGACGTAACTTCAGAAGCACGTAGTGCGTGATTTTTATTAAAGCTATTAGTTTTGGGTTAATTTTAAATGGAGTGCAGAAACGAACATTTTCGACATATTTTACTATTTTATTTCCGTAAAGGAAAGAAAGCTGCTGCGGCTCACAAAAAGATATGTGAAGTTTATGGTGCTAATTGCTTAACAGAGTACACGTGTCAGAATTGGTATAAAAAATTCCGTTCTGGAGATTTTCCTCTCAAAGATGAGCAACGTTCTGGTCGGCCTACTGAAGTTGATGATGACCAAATCAAAGTCATAATTGAAGAGGATCGTCATATAACTGTTCGAGAGGTTGCAGAGAGGCTACATGTATCTCACACAACAATTGAAAAACATTTAAAATGTCTTAGGCTAGTTAAGAAGTTTGATATTTGGGTACCTCACGAATTGAAAGAAATTCATTTAACACAAAGAATCGACTTTTGCGATATGCACCTTAGACGAAATGACGCCGACCCTTTTTTAAAAAAATCATCACTGGTGATGAAAAATGGGTCCTATACAGTAACATAGTTCGAAAACGATCATGGAGCAAACACGATAAACCATCTCAAACCACATCGAAAGCTGAATTGCATCCAAGAAAGATCATGCTGTCAGTTTGGTGGGATTACAAAGGTGTTGTGTTTTTTGAGCTGCTTCCAAGGAACCAAACGATCAATTCTGATGTTTACTGTCAACAATTAATAAAACTGGACGAAACAATAAAAGAAAAACGGCCAGAATTGTCAAATCGGAAAGGTGTAGTTTTCCACCAAGATAATGCAAGGCCTCACACATCTTTGGCAACTCGTGGGAAACTATTGGAGCTTGGCTGGGAAGTGATGCCACACCCCCATACAGCCATGATCTAGCACCATCTGATTACCATTTATTTCGAAGTTTGCAGAATTCTTGGAATGGTAAAACTTTCACAAATGGCGATGACCTTCACTGGCACCTGGTTCAGTTTTTTGCTGATGAGGACCAGAAATTTTATGAGCGCGGTATCATGCAGCTGAAAGAAAGATGGCAAAAGGTCATTGAGCAAAATGGAAAATATATAATTGATTAAAAACTATTCTTTGTTTAAAAAAAAGTGTTCTATTTTATACTATTGTAAATTAAATTTCATTGCGGAATAGACAAATTCTAATTTTTTTAATTTTTGAAATAAACATATTATTTATTGCTGAAAAGGTTAGAAACAGACCGTCGAATTATGACTAAAGAATTAAGCATGTACTGTATTGCCACGATTTCATTCTGAAACTGCTGACTTACAGCCATTTGCACTGAATTTAAATAACTTGCTGCGGACTTTAGAAACTTTTTGTCAAAAAATGATTACTGGCGATTAAAGCTGGATTTATGGTTATGATCCAGAAACAACAATTAAGTCAACGAAAAAATCCGAACTCGCCAAAACATAAGATATAGCAAGTGGAAAGCAATGTGAAGAACATGCTCGTTGGTTTTCTTTTTGATATGAAAGGGATAGTACACGTAGCATTCATTCAAGCTGATTATACGGCCAATTCCGACTTCTAGTGCATTTGAAGGTAAATTTTATGGAGCGTGTGATTGATTAACATAACCACCTAAGGTTGACGCATAATCCCTTTCCACATTAATTTTTGTATCTCTATACCTATTTCGACAATTAAGTTGTCATCATTAGCAGACAATTAAACAGTCTCGCACCTGTAAATTACAGTAAAAATCCGCAAGAAACAGATTCAGTACACGATCTGTAACGTCGGCCTTTTTGGCTGCAGTTTCATTTTCTGGAAGAATCCAAAGTCGTGGGGAGCCAAATCTCGCGAATAGAGAGAGTGAAGAACGGTAGTTGATGTTTTCGTCAAAAAGGCGTCTGTAAAGAACGGTGAGACAGCGCATTGTCGTGATGTAGCAACTAAATTCCTGCTCGCCAAAGTACGAGCCGCCTCAAAGCAATGCAATAGAGTTTAACCACTAAAGGTTAATATATAACCCCTTTCCAGATTAAGTAATCGTAGTGTAACGGCGGATTGTTTGCTTTTGATCAGAAGGGAATTACCATTATATTTTTCGGATGCAAATCAAATTAATAGCGAATTTCTTGGTAATGTCCCACCAACTAATATTAGTCCAGACATGATTAATTTTTATACGGGTGCCACTTACAAAAAGTTCGAATCTCCATTCAATTTCCGCACGGTTGACTAGGATTTCATTTTAAATATTGTTTCATCGATTGATAGTAGTGCTGTGGGTGCTGATGGTATTGGTATTAATTTGCTTAAATTGATTTTGCCGTTTGCACTTCCCTATATCACTCATATAACCGACTGCTGCTTGTATTCTAATTATTTTCCACAACAATGGAAATTAGCTGTTGTGTTACCATTGCCGAAAATTACCTCACCATCTAGTGTTAGAGACCTTCGTCCCATAAGTATACTTCCTGCGTTTAGCAAGATTCTAGAAAGGATTATGTACATCCAGTTGAGCGATCATTTAAGTAGCTATGGCTTGATTCCCCAGCACCAGTCGGGTTTTAGACCTGGGCATAGTTGCTCCACAGTGCTTCTAGACGTGACTGATGATATCATACGGGCCAGGGATAATGGTGAACTCTGCATTCTGGTGTTATTAGATTTCAGTAGGGCTTTCGATACGGTGAGTCACAATATCGTGTTGGCCATTTTACAGTATGTGGGTTGTGGAGAGGCTTGTCTGGAGTTTATGAAGTCATATTTATCTGGCAGGTACCAGATGGTTCGGTGTACCTCAGGGTTCAATTTTGGGGCCACTGCTCTTTTCAGTGTACACGAGTATGCTGCCCGCAAACGTCAAATGTTGTAAATTACACATGTATGCTGATGATACCCAAATGTATTTGAACTGTTTGCCTTTTGATCTAGCCAGGACAGTGATCAAAATCAACAATGACTTGGTGCGTATCAGTTCTTACTGCAATAATCATTCCCTGCTCTTGAATCCCGACAAGTGTTGTGTTATGGTGTTTGGGTGGGAGAAACATGTGGAGGAGTCTCGGGATCGGCTTGGGATTATGTTGAACGGTTGTAGGGTTCCGGTGGTCGCGCAGTGTAAGAATTTGGGGTTGATTATGGACAATACATTCCGTTACCGATTGTATATATCGAAAGTTATAAGTACCGCCTACTGTAATCTGAAGATGATTTATGTATTTAGATCTATTTTTAACATCAAATTAAAAAAAGCTCTGTGTGACTTACTGGTGCTCTCGTTATTTAACTATTGCCTACCTGTGTATGGCCCTTGTTTGGATTTCGATGATGTGGGACGGGTTCAGAGAGTGCAAAATTCGTGTGTACGATACATCTTTGGTGTTCGTAAGTATAAAAGAATACCACATAAATTAAAAACTTTGCGGTGGCTGAATATGCGAAATCGCATTGCTTTCCATTCTCTGAACCTTTATCATAAAATACTTTTGACAAAGTGTCCTCCATACTTGTTGTATAAAATTAGGTTTCGGAGTGATGTGCATAATATTAATGTAAGAAGGAAGAATATGATTGGTCTACCTAGATACCGCACAACAGTTATTACTATTATAATTCTTTGGATGATCACTTGAGGTCCATGGGATTGGTGCCTTTCAGGCGTGCTATATTTAATTACCTATTTGATAAGCAGTCTTGTGTGTGATGTCTCTCCATTATTAACTTATTCTTCTATGCTAGGGAAAATTTTTTATATTACTTTGTTTAATTGTAATGACTTTGTTGGGTTAAGGTTGTATGCACTGGCAGAATATTTCATTTAGGTTAGGTTTTTATTAGTACTTAGTATTAGGCAATTACTTGTTATTTATATTTTTTATAACTTTAAGGGTTTGGTGTTAGAGCAGGGGATGACTTCTAGTCATTCATCTGAACCACCCCTTAGGATTTTCCATTCAGTTGAATGTTTTGTATTTACATTGCTTGTATGATTACTTCTTGGAAAATAAAGGCATATTATTATTATTATTATTATTATTATTATTATAAAGAAGGTGATTAATTATCGCGAATTAGATACATATGAAAGCATGTACATTTTAAAGAACAAGGGCCATGTGTTGAACACCGACACGAGCCCTCATCTATCTTTGGCCTCTTATACGATAGACAAGGAATCGTGTAGTAAATGCATGAAGGTACTTTTTAGGATAGTTTACGACTAGAATATAATTTCTTTAAAAATTATGCGGAACAAATATACAATGTGCGTTTTGGCTTTCGACGGTACAGATCGTATACGAAATTTATTTCGCGCGGATTTTTGCCGTGGTTGCCAGATGCGACACTGTTTAATTATCTGCTAATGATGACAACTTAGTTGTCGAAATACGTATACAGAATACGAAAATTAATGTGGAAAGGGGGTGTATATCCTTAAGTGATTAAGTTAATCAACCACAGGTTCCATAAAATTTACCAACCATAGAGTGATTAGAGAATTGTGGAAGTAATTTGATTCGCTACATGTAAAGCTTATTTTTATAACGGAAGTAGTTTTCTTTTAATTTGTTTGACAATGTACACACTTACAATATATGGTATACCTAGAAAATGTATGCAGTTTAATACACGAAGCGCGAAGTAATGTAAATCCTTTTATGTAATTTAAATCGCACATGGCGATGACAATGCGTTATGTCAGTAGCTTCTCAAAGCCCTGAAGTAGCATTACGAACGTAGGCGATAGTTTCATATTCAACATGACCTGACAGTTCATATTCCAGTACATGTAGGTACACCTGACGTTTTCCATTTCCATTCCATACGCGTAGTTATGAATATGTTGTTCCATTTCGTATTAAGAGAGTATATATATATATATATATATATATATATATATGTATATACATACATATATACACGTGTATATGTGCGAATGGAAGTGCGCTATTGAAATTAATTAAAGTCCTGGTCTTTGTTGTAGGCAACGATCTTTTCAAACAGGAAATTGCTTTTGATGTAGGTTGATTGAAGTGGCAAAACCTCGCGTTTAACATTTATAGAAATTGTAACGTTTTGTATACGATATCTTTCATCGGTGTAACGTTTACACGTACAGGATATAATTAATGAAATATTCTGAAGTACTTGAATAGTTACGTTGAGTGATACGATTAAACGTAGAAACTAAACTAGTTTATAATAAGATACCTTCCTTTATGGAAGAAGTAATATTGTGTTGGCAACTTTCGGTTTTGTAGTATAAAATAAAACACTTTTTTTAAAAACAAAGAATAGTTTTTAATCAATTATATATTTTCCAATTTGCTCAATGACCTTCTGCCATCTTTCTTTCAGCTGCATGATTCCGCGCTCATAAAATTTCTGGTCCTTATCAGCAAAAAACTGAACCAAGTGCGAGTGAAGGTCATCGTCATTTGTGAAAGTTTTACCATTCAAAGAATTCTGCAAACTTCGAAATAAATGATAATCAGATGGTGCTAGATCAGCGCTGTGTGGGGGGTGTGGCATCACTTCCCAGCCAAGCTACATTAGTTTCCCACGAGTTGCCAAAGATGTGTGAGGCCTTGCATTATCTTGGTGGAAAACTGCACCTTTCCGATTTGACAATACTGGCCGTTTTTCTTTGATTGCTTCATCCAGTTTTATTAATTGTTGACAGTATACATCAGAATTGATCGCTTGGTTGCTTGGAAGCACCTCAAAAAACACAACACCTTTGTAATCCCACCAAACTGACAGCATGATCTTTTTTGGATGCAATTCAGCTTTCGATGCGGTTTGAGCTGGTTTATCGTGTTTGCTCCATGATCGTTTTCGAACTATGTTACTGTACAGGACCCATTTTTCATCACCAGTGATGATTCTTTTTAAGAAAATGTGTTTCATTTCGTCTAAGGTGCATATTGCAAAAATTGATTCTTTGTGTTAAATGAATTTCTTTCAATTCGTGAGGTACCCAAATATCAAGCTTCTTAACTAGCCCAAGACATTTTAAATGTTTTTCAATTGTTGTGTGCGATACATGTAGCCTCTTCGCAACCTCTCGAACAGTTATATGACGATCCTCTTCAATTATTACTTTGATTTGGTCATCATCAACTTCAGTAGGCCGACCAGAACGTTGCTCATCTTTGAGGGAAAAATCTCCAGAACGGAATTTTTTATTCCAATTCTGACACGTGCGCTCTGTTAAGCAATTAGCACCATAAACTTCACATATCTTTTTGTGACCCGCAGCAGCTTTCTTTCCTTTACGGAAATAAAATAGTAAAATATGTCGAAAATGTTCGTTTCTGCACTCCATTTAAAATTAACCCACAACTAATAGCTTTAATAAAAATCACGCACTACTTGCTTCTAAAGTTACATCAATGTGACTAGTATCACGCGACAAACGATAAAGTACAACACTAACATACGTTATACAAAAAATAAAGCAACGCTCTCTATCAGTAAAAATCGAAAGTACTTAGTTGCCAACCCAATAAATTTACATTCGTGTATATGCCAAGTAGTCTTTCCTATCATTGATATATGCAAATATGGGTTTATCCAAAAGTTTATTCTGTTTTTTTTTTTATAAAAACGAAAGAAAAATTTTATTTATTGCAAATTATATTTAATTAATATACAAAGAGCACTTTTTGTAATAACGCAATTTACTTTACAATATATCTAAGTTAGACATGAGGTGAGGAATAAAGCTGCCAGTGCTTAGGTAGAGATCAAAATCGTCAGGATTCGGAACGTTTATGTTGATTCACGTAGTGAATTGTGTACATCGCATTAGCACGGTGAGAACAGTTGTATTTATTGTATTACTGTTTTCGTGTATAGCTTAATAAATAACGTTGGAAAGTGATTGTGCTAAGAATAGTGGAAAACATTGTAAAAGAATTTCCAAACTTAAAATACGATGGCGTAAAAACAATATGTACAGTCTGATAATCTTTGTTCTTTACAACATACATTAAAACTACACAATATAAATATGCAAAAAGGGTTGCAAATACTTATAAAGACTTTAGATTTGATTAAATTTTGATGTTTGCTATTTGTAATTTATGGTTTTCTTTACTTGCTAGAAAACAGTTTCGTAAGGTTACATACAATCTCAAATGCAAATCACAATTTCAAACAACACTGCAAAATCATGTAGGAGTCTCTGTAGGCGATAAAATTGAAAACAATATTAAAACTGACTGAAATAAAAAGTTGTGGTTATGTGTACCAACACGAGAACCTTTTAAATCATCAGTGTCAGTGTTACTAAATGGTAAAACATTAGAGAAATACAACTGAATCAGTTTTAAAGATTAGTGCCCTAAATATATTGACCAACTTTCAGCTCTCAACAGACTAAGTGTTAATGTTAATGACTGATGGAGCCGCAACTATATTAAGTAGGGGTCGCTCTCTAGAGAGCAAGATCTCGTACCGTGTTCACTACTATCGATGTGGTGGGTGTTCTGTATGCATCAGCAGATATCAGTGTACTTTCACAAGTCGGAGTGTATATACGCTACGTGTGCGATGGAAGATCGCCGGCGCCACTTGAGTGAATTCGAGAGAGGTTAAGTCGACGGAATGTATTTACCGATTTGTCCTTCAGAGATATCGTGCGGCACATGTAACTATCAGTGAATAGTGTCTAACGGGCATGGCAACAGTGAAATATCAAGAGACTAAGGAACACCGAAATACCGTCGTTTACAGAGCAAATGGTGCAAAGCTAAACAGAGGTAGCGTATCGAATAAACGCGACTATTGTTTTCTAACGAATCACAGTTCGTATGTACTCGTATATAGACATGTTATCAAGAACTCAGACGTTTAAGTAACGTAAGATCGCTACAAAATGAAGTAATGCCAAAAATTTAGTGTAGGTGCATTACACTTACATCAGTAATGCAAAAATAAAATCTAAGTAAATTCAAGACTTTATTAAAGGCGATTATTGCACTAAAGGTTCATAAATTATGGGTAGAAGTCATAGCTATACCAGTTAATAATCAAAAGAAGATAGAAAGACTTTTACAAAGTGATTCTTCTATGCTAAGCGAAAGGTTATGCGACTTGAAATTCCTTAGTTGATGGTTCATCAGAAAATTTTTATTCAATATTATTTTATTAAATACCCAATGTATGAAGCTTGTGTTCATCATTACACTTTCGAATCCATATTAGCATGTATGGAGTGGCAAACGGAAGAAGAAGAACTCGTACCTATCTTAGTTAAAACGAAGCTACGTGCAAGAAAGCTATTTTGGCGTAGTTTTTATTGATTTTAATCGAATGAAAGATAATAACTAAATGCTCCATATCATTTCAGGAAAGAAAAACGCACATTACTATCAGAAACATGTTTCTTCTTCAAGCAAACGACATTGAACCGCGATTGTAACTCGATCTAAGTTAGAGTAAATGTATGAGACGACATTGAACTACCTGCCTTGAACTCTTAAAGTCTTCATGGATAACTGTTTAGGTTCATAGAAGACAGCTTAGAGGAGCAATCGTTTTGAAGCAATAATTAAATAGAATTTTTAGTGTAGATAGTTCCAATATCACATTGGCTTTTTACAAAAGTGGAATTAAAGATCTACCCGTTTACTAGAATTGAATTGAAAGAATGTGAAAATTTAGTATTAAATGTGTTTTAAAAAAATTTCCTGTAAATTGTATTTACTTTTGTATTTGAATAACTTTAATTCCTCCCCAATCAGTAACACTTACGAGGATAGTTTGAGAAGTAGTGAGAATGACACATAGGTGGCGCGCTAATTGATAAAACAAATGCACTGTAATTTAGGTTGTCTACCTATATGTTTACATTCCGATATTTAGATAAATCGGTTGATTAGTTTACTTTTGACAGCTGATTGAAAAAGAAGCAACACGTCGTTTTGTTAAAATGGAAAAAGCAGAGTATCGTGCGGTGATTAAATACTTCGTAATTAAGGGTACGAAAGCAACCAAAATAAAAGATGAGTTACGGGAAACATTATCTGAATCTGCTCCATCATCCGCCACAATAAGTAGATGGGTAAATGAATTTAAACGTGGTAGAACAAGCTGTGTTGATGAAGCGCGCTCTGGAGCAGCCAAAATCGTGACTTCTAAAGAAATGATTATAAAAATCCATAATACTATTACGCAAGATCGACGACTCAGAGAGACAGCAGACTTGGTAAACATTTCAACAGAACGCGTACACCACATTTTAACGAAAGAATTGGGCCTTTCCAAGTTTTCGGCAAGATGGGTGCCGCGATTGCTAACGACTGATCAAAAGTTCACTCGTTTGCGCATTTTCAATGAGTGTTTGGACCTTTATAAGCGGAATCCGGTTGATTTTTGTAGGCGATTTGTTACTTGCGATGAAACTTGAATACACTACAATACACACGGAACTAAACAATAGTCGAAACAATGGCTAGAACGTGGTTCTGCACCTCCAAAGAAAGCGAAAACCACTTTATCGGCAAACAAGGTGATGGCATCAATTCTTTGGGATTCGAAGGGCATTTCGCTCATTGATTACCTTCAGAAAGGTGCCACAATAAACGGACAATATTATGCAGAACTTCTACAAAAATTAAATGTTGAGATTCGTGCTAAACGGCCAGGAATGGCAAAGAAAAAGATTCTGTTTCACCAAGACAACGCTCCCTCGCATACCAGCACAGTTGCGATGTCGAAAATCCACGAGTTGCATTTCCAATTAGTACCGCATGCGCTTTATTCGCCGGATCGAGCCCCTTCCGACTTCCACCTTTTTCCAAAATTGAAAACGGCACTAGGTGGAAAGAAATTTTCGTCTAACGACGAGCATATCATCTTCGTAAATGAGTATTTTGCAAGCCTTCCGGAATCGCATTTTAGAGATGGCATAAGGGCATTGGAGCACCGTTGGAATAAATGTATTGCTGTTCTAGGAGAATATATTGAAAAATAAAAATTATTTTGTATTTAAAAAATTCGGTTTTCTTTTCCATTCTCACTACTTGTCAAACTACCCTCGTATTTTTGAATATTTCTTAGATACATAAAAAGCCCATGATTATTCTTTCAGTTTAAATTAATCCAAAGATATTTTTTCACAGAATAGTATCATTTAATATACCACTAACAACACAATATATTTTCGCAGAAAAGTTTGAATTCCTCGTCTTGAAACGAAGTGAATTTCACGTAATATATTTCAGAGCAAATATCAAGAAATATCTTCAAAATTGAAACAATGACTTTCGGAACGTGTATGTATGGAGTAAAGGTACGGAAACTCAGTTTTAAACATACAAAAGCTAATAAAATATACGGTACCCGAGCAACTGTAACCATCTTCCTGCAGTTCGAAGCCGGGCTTACAGTCGCACTCGTACATTCCATCATGAAGTTCATAGCAGAGCTGTTCGCAGGGACTCCCGTGGTCGCACCGACCTGAAACAGAGATACAGAAAAAGAACTTAGTAGTAGAAAGAGACTCGGAATTTTGTAAGTCGACGTCGGAAAAAAGACAAATGTGTGATCGGAATTAATACTTTCTTTAAGTCCTACTGGAACGACTTCTCGGCTATGTGATTTATGATATCGATATTTTATCGGGAAGAGATAAAACAAGATTTTTTCGGTGGGTTTTTGCGTCGGAAAGAAATGCGAGGAAAAGTAGCAAAGTAGATTTATGTATATACAAAGTACATTAATCAAATAAATTCAATAGAAATAGTGATTATTTGTGTTGTCGAATTTTGGATTTTTTATGGCGTATAGTTTTTCTTTATCAGTAATTTCAGTATAGCCGGCTTATAAAACTAAATTAATTAGTTATTGTATCTTGACTTTCGAGTTGGAACGTCGGTGCTTCTAAAGGCTGTCCCAAAATTAACGCAAGATTTGAATTAAATAGAAAACACAGTTTTTAGTCTTTTGATTGTTATTTTTTTATTGAATCATAAAGTACATAGGATAGGGTTATCTATGGAATAACACATCGGGCAAATTTTCCATGACCATTATGCATGAATGTGACTGAATTTCGTTGATGCAGCGTTGAATCTCCTTCTTTAATACACGGGTGGTTTTGAGCTTGTTGACACAGATCTGTGATTTCAAATAACCCCATAAAAAGAAATCTAATGGTGTTAAATCACACGATCTAGGGGGCGAATTCTGATCACCGAAACAAGAGAGTACATGACCTGGAAATGTCTCATGCAATAATTGAATTGTTTCACGGGCTGTATGGCATGTGGCACCATCTTGTTGAAACCACATATTGGCCACATCAATATCATTCAATTTCGGCAGAAAGAACTGTGTTATCATGTCGCGATATCGAGCACCAGTAACAGTCACTGCTTGACCAGCTTCATTTTCAAAAAAGTATGGTCCAATTATGCCTCCAGCCCAAAATCTACACCAAACAGTGACACGTTGTGGATGCATTTGTTTTTCGATGATCACATGAGGTCTCTCAGAACCTCAAAAGCGGCAATTTTGGCAATTAACAAAGCCATCAAGGTGAAAATGTGGTTCATCGCTTAGGATGACCTTGCTCGAAAAATCATCATCCATTTGTTGATGTTCAATAATCCATTCAACGAACTCTCTTCGCTGTGCATAGTCATTAGGCTTCAGTTGTTGTGTCAGTTGAATTTTGTAAGTACGGAGACACAGATCTTTAGTGAGTATACGCTGTAAAGAACTTCTTGAAATTTCCAATTCTTGTCCACGACGCCGAATTGAGGTTCCTGGAATGTCATTGACACTCTCACGCACTGCTTCGATATTGACATTTCGACGGCTTGTTTTTGGACGACCAGGTGTATTTGGCGTCTCCAACGGATCCAGTCTCCCTGAATTTTTCAATTAATCTCTTCACAGTTGAAGTTAAAACACTATTCCGACCATATTTTGTATGAAATTTGTTCAATAATGACGACACATTGTTCTATCGTGTAACTCTCCATTTTTACTAACCCTAAACTGTTAGCTGTCGAATTGTTTTTGTTTTAGGTTTACCAACACTTTACTGCACAAATGGCGATAAATTCAAATCTTCCGTTAATTTTGGGACACCCATTATTATCGACGGTCTTCACTTGCATGAGGCATCCTCAAAGCTTAACCTCTACTACAGCTTTCGTTGTTGCATTAAAACTGTGTTTCAGTGTCACAGCGATACTTCTGCAGTCAGCGTTTCGCCTTCACTTACATGAGACATCCTAAGGGCAGTTAAGTCAAGATGAATAACTATGAACAAAGACCGCGAAAGTTTAGAAAGCAGAGTAAATTAAATAATTCATAACATTACAGGCGAAATCTATTTTCATAAAAAGAATAACGATTTACTTAACCAAACTAATAAAGGAAATTAAAACTCGAAGCAGATTAAAATTTAGAACACAAAAACAAATAAAACATTTGATATGTTTTATAGCACTGCTTTACTTGTTACATTCGTAACTAGATTCAACCTTTCCGAGTCAATATCAAACAGTTATCAGCACCAGTCAACAGCATCGTATACAACACAATATAAGAAATTTTGTTTTTTTGACTTCACTGCGCAGTTTCCTCATATTTTTGTATTTGTTGTAATAGGAAAATAAATTTTGCCAAGATTTCTTGATGACTTATTATAGGAATCGATGCCTTTTTCCATATTTGTTCAATATCGGTAGCAATTATTTCATATATGCACTTACTTGAAGGATCTTTTCTGACTTTATAATGGGTGGACCATCTATCGGTTTAAATTTGAACCACCGGTTATTTCGAATCTGGCAATACTTATGTCATTCTATTCTGTCACAAAATTCAGTATATTATCTCCACTGAACGAAATGAATCGATTTACGCTTGAGCAACGTTGGGATTTATTGGAAATTTATTTCCAAAACAAAGACAATTGGTCGGAAATTGGACGAAAATGTTGTACAAAATTTGGTTGCAGAGAAGGACCACCAGTGCCCGGTATAGGCAAGTTTATTGCTAAAGTTCGTGAAACTGGTTTCATTGTTGATGCGCGAAGACGTGAGCGTGCTCGTACAGTGCGTACACCCGAAAATATCGAAGCTGTGGCTGAGAGTGTATGTGAGAATCCATCAACATCAACTCGTCATCGTTCTCAAGAACTGAACATTTCACGCACCAGTTTACGTCGAATTTTGCGAAAAGATCTCGGTATGACGCCTTACAAAGTTCAATTGGTTCAAGAGTTGAAGCCGCATGACCATCCTCTTCGTTTTTGTTTCGCTAGATGGGCCAGCGAGAAACTGCGCGATGATGTCGATTTTGCCAGAAAAATAATCTTTTCGGATGAAGCTCATTTTCATCTTGGTGGGTACGTTAACAAGCAAAATTGCCGTATTTGGGGCTCAGAAAACCCACATGTGGTCTTACAGAAGCCAATGCACCCATTACGAGTGACTGTTTGGTGCGGCTTGTAGAGCGGAGCCATCATTGGCCCATATTTCTTTGAAAATGAGGACGGCGCAACCATTACGGTCAATAGAGACACCTATCGCACCATGATAACCGATTTTTTTGTGCCCGCTCTTCATGGTATTGATGTGAACAATGTTTGGTTCCAACAGGATGGTGCAACTTGCCACGCATCTCATGCCACAATCGATTTATTGCGTCAAAAATTTGATGGCCGTTTAATTAGCCGAAATGGTGATGGCAATTGGCCGCCAAGAAGCTGCGATTTGACACCGTTGGACTATTTTCTGTGGGGCGCCGTTAAAGACAAGTGTTATGCCGACAAACCAGAGACAATTGAGCATTTTAAGGTCAACATTCGTGATGCCATTGCCGAGATACGACACCATACACTCGAAAAATTGCTCGAAAATTGGTCCGAACGAATGGGGTACTGTGAGGCCAGCCGCGGCAGCCATATGAATGAAATAATAATAATAAAAAATAAATTTGGCAAAATTTCAAACCGTTTTTGTTTTATTGCATTTTTAAATTTAAACTATTAAATGGCCCACCCGATATAAATTATGTTATTTTTCAAAATTCGCCCTTCATGCGCCACCTCGAAATAAATTCGCAGAAGTCTTGATATTTTGCATAAATAGAGCTTTCTAATAGGGTCACCAATTAACAATACAGGAGGTTTCGAAATTAAAAAAAAATTTTTTCTTCATTTTCACTCCACCCTACTTGACATAGTTCTAACATTTCATATTAAAAACATTTTTAATCTATTAGATTACGTGTAAATTTATTACGTATAATATATCAAGACACACGCTTCGCTACTAATTTCTTAACTCATTACAAATAAGCAATCATCAAAGTAAAATTAGCTATTAGTTCCACAAAGTGTTATTTTGATGAACCTACTACCTTAATTCGATCGCAACTTTCATGGGAAAAAAAGGAATTAATTAATGCGAAAGTATGTACGTACGTATGGATGCCGACGAGGGTAGGTAGTAAGATATGCATCAAGGGAAACTTAGTTTCAATCCCTTTGCCTTTACCGACGTTCAAACTCTTGTTTGTGCTGTTCCCAAACTTAAATTAAAATTTGATGTGATAAAGTCACGCCTCGGCGTAAATACCAAAAGCTTACAAAGCTCACTACTTGAATACACTCATTAAAACTTATGTGAAAGGCGTTGTATACGAAGAGGAGAGAGTGAAAAGAATAATTGCTACACCATAATATGATCTTGTACGTACAAAAAGAACTAAAGTTTAATATAATTTAGTTTGGAGATAAATTTTTAAATGAAAGTGGCATAGCAAAACAAAGAATAATCATTGATCAAAATAAAGCATTTCACTTCTAATTAGTACTCACTTTTCATAACATTTATAATGAGATAAAGGAAGGTTTTTTTTTTTATTAACACTTTGATTAGCTGTCAGAAATATATGCTAAAAGCTAATTTTCGCACCTATACAAAGGATACTAGGAAAGTTTTGCAATATAGCTTTGTTTATTTATTTTTTCCAAAGTAATTTCCTCTATACTCAATACACCTCTCCATCCTTTGAAACTAATCTTTAAACCAGTTCTGCCAAGTTTCGCTAGGGAGTAAAGCAAACTCGATGTCCCAAGCCCGCAGAAGGTCCTCATCACTGGAAAACCGCCTCCCTTTTAGCTTCATTGTCACATGCGGGAACAGTGCAAAGTTTCACGGAGCAAGATCTGGACTGTAGGGAGGGTGTTAGAGAAGTTTCAATCCTGTCGTGGTTAAATATTCGGTGCTGGGGGAACCAGGTGTCCATTCTTGACTTTGGCCGCAGGTTCTTCATAGATCCAATGACTTTAGGCAGGCACTGTTCAGTATACCACTTAGCTGTGACTCTCGTCTGTATGTCCAAAACGAAGCGTTCCACAATTCCACACTATTTGAAAAATACACCTATCATTTTTCTCTTTAGAGATTGGGATTTTCTGACAACTACGGGTGTGTCCTCATTATCAAAGACCCAAACTTTGTTTCGAGCTTTAGTCGGCACATCGTAATAGTACAGCCAAGTCTCGTCACCTGTCACGATATTGTTCACATACCAAGATTGTCCCTTATTACATTTTTTAGCATCTCCTGGCACCAAGTCACACGTCGTGCCATCTGCTCTTCAGTCAGTCGATGCGGCACCCAGAGAGAAGAAAATTTCTTCACGTGCGAATGATGATGCAGAATCGAACGAATTGTTGGTGCATTTAGGCCTGAAGTACCCTCTATCTGTTGATAGGTCACTCGCCTGTCCTCGCCAAGCATTTTCCTCACAGTAGTAACGTTTTCCTCCGTAACTGACGTTGGTGGCCTTCCCGGATTCTCAGCATCCTCCACAGTGAAATTTACCCTTTGGAATTCTCTATACCACCTGGATATCGTTGTGCGATGTGGACAAACACCACCTATTGCAAGAGTCATTTCTTCGAAGCACTGGTCTATGTTTTAACCACGCACGAAATTATAACGCAAAACTGGCCTTATCTCATTTCGTGACCACGATGCCATCGCAGGCACTTTATACTCTCACTGCTAATGAATAACTGAGCCCATCGACATGTCGCGGCGGCTACTATGCACGTATGAACATGTCTCAACATGCAGCAACAAGCAGCTTCCTACGATTCATTGTTGCGTCATATTGCAAAACTTTCCTAGTACCCTTTGTACGACCTCTTATATATTTAAAATGCAGGATTTTGTTTAATATTAAGAACGTGGAATTAAACGTACTTCCAAATGTTCCAATTTTTGTTGAAAACTATGTAATAGGTAGGTAATAAAATATCCCCATATATACTCCATAAAGCGAGAGGTAGAAGGTGGATGTCATAATTAATATAAATTATTGGACGATTGGACACCATTTATGCAACAAATAATTTTGAAATACTTCAACGAGCACTTTACCTCAAATAAATTTGCCATTTAGTTCTCGTTAAACGAATAAATCTCATTTGAGAGGAAAAGGTAAAAGCACACGCAAATTAGAGCGTTGGTCTATCAAATGGTTCAGTAATTAAGTAATTAAAATGCGCTAATCGCATTGCGTTAAAAAGTGTTAAAAAAAATAAAAACGTTCGGGCAATCGTTATTTGCAAAATGGTTCATTTCCGCGATGTTGCGAAAGTACTGTGACATTGAAAACATTTGAAATTATTAGTATCGACGATTCTGGTTTTATTTTTAAAAATTCGTTACTTTGGGATTGATTTATGAATTTTTTTTTCTTTTGTTTAAATTAGTTATATAAAGAAAAATGTTTGCGTAGTTATTAGAAATGTACAAAATTTATGAAGCAATGTCATGAGACAGTGGGAAGATTTGCATGTAGATGCACAGTGGCGCCAAAGTAAAGTACCAAAATTATTGGCAATGAAGCAATTCTCAGAATTGCATATTTACATTTTCTATTAAGTGATTCTAAGAAAGCGCTAAACGTAGGCATCAGTTTAACATTTACCATGAGCTACGAGGGAGCGTTTTTATATTCGCGGAATGGGGACAAGGGGTGGAAATAAAAAAACCAAATTATTTTTCTTTTTCAATGTATTCACCTGCAAGACGGATACATTTTTCACATCTTTCAATTAATTTATTTATACCCTCATAAAAAATGATTTCTCTTTATCTGCAAAATACGCCGAAACTGCTTCCTTGACTTCATCATCGGCAGTAAATTTTTTACCCCGCAGCTCTTTTTTCATTTTCGGAAACAGGTAATAATCACTCGGGGCCAGGTCTGGGCTGTAGGGTGGGTGATTCACAATTTCGAAGCCCACCTTATGCAGGGCAGCTAACGCAACGCGGCTCTTGTGGACGGGCGCGTTGTCGTGCAAAAGCAGAACACCTTTTGTCAATTTTCCCCGTCTTTTCTCTTTAATGGCTTCTTTTAGTCGCTCTAATATTGAAGCGTAATATTCTCCGGTTATAGAAACACCTTTTCTTTATAATCAATCAACAATATTCCTTCCGAGTCCCAAAATACCGTTGCCATGAGTTTCCCAGCTGATTGTGACACTTTAAATTTCTTGGGAGGTGCTGTGCCCTTTTTATGCCACTGCATGGAGTCTTGTTTGGACTCAGGTTCATAATGATGAACCCAAGTTTCGTCTCCAGTAACAATTCCACTCAATACACCATCCTTGTCTTCATTACAGAGGTCCAAAAACGCACGCGAACACTCTACGCGCTGTTGTTTTTGCGGCGGCGTGAGCATTCTCGGCACCCATCTTGCGCTGACCTTAGACATGCCGAGATGATCGTGTAGGATTGTAAAAATTGTTGTATCGGATACTCCAACCATTTCTGCGAGTTGTTTCTTCTTTAGTCGAGCATCTTCGAGTACAATTTGTTCAACTTTTTGGATAAGTGCTGGCGTGGTCACCTCAATGCTCCTGCCCGGCCTCGGGTCGTCTTCAAGGGATTCCCTTCCTTGTTTAAATAAATTATGCCACTTGTACACCATGGTTTTTCTTGGACAAGAGTCGCCGTAAACCAATGACATGTCATTCATTATGGTCGTGACTGATTTTCCTTGCCTGGTAAGGAACTTTATAACGGCACGATATTCGATTTTTTCCATATTTCACTTTTCACTCCTGATTATGTTACTTGGTTGACGATAGCTCAAAGACTAACTGTCTAATAACAATGAAACTTCGTATTTATACTAATCATGAGTCGCTGCTCAGGCCACGCCCCCAATGCGCCTACTCACCCCTCTACAACCCGCTCATTCCGCGAATATAAAAACGCTCCCTCGTACAACGTACGCGAATGCAGTATCGTGTATCGCAACTTCAACTTCTTTATTTGAACTTCGAGACTCTGTTCATAGAAGTAAGTACTTATACGACGGGGGTGTCCAAAGATAAATATATAAATAAAATATAAAAACTATATTATTTTTTTGACAAAACAATCTTAACACCTCTAATATATTCTCCATTTAACTTTATACGCTTGACGAACTCGTTTTTCTGAATGACTGCGTGCTGATTTGTCGATTTTCACCTTTTCCACGTCGTTGAAACGATGTTCTTTCATGTCGTTCTTCATTCATGAAAAAGAAAAGTCGCACAGAGCAAGATCAGGTGAGTAGAGGGCGTGGGGCAAAGGAGATGCTGTTTGTAGTCAAGAACTGGCGAACTGATAAGGCTCTGTGAGCAATTGCATTGTCATGGTGGAAAAACTATACCCCCGTGTGTCGCACATCGGGACTCTTTTGTCGCACACTCTTGCACAGTCTTCTCGGAACTTCCAAATTTCACAGCCGCACGCTGTTCACTTAAATCTGACAGTACAAAAAACAAGGAGCAAACGAAAATGCTTTTACAAAAAAATCACTGTAACAAGACACAAACTTATTCGGCGAAAGAACCGACTGCACCGAACGCAGAACAAGTTGCGTCACGCGCGTCGGGTGACAAGAATGCGTGCGAGTAAGCCCCACCCACAGCACTGCCATTCCGGCTATTTTTGAGTACCCGGTCGTATATATATCAAAAACATTTAAAAAAGAAACCGTTTCATCACGAATTATAAATATATGACGCCAATAGAACGGAATTTCTAAAATATCTTTATTATTAAAGTCTTAAGGCTGTGTTCTAAGTTAGTCCAATCTATGATTTTTATTTTACAGCACTCTGTATAGCTTGTATGTACCTAGAATAAAAAACTGCCCATACTTGCAGTTCTCTTATTACAGTTCATTTCAACTTGTCAAAGCAAATATTTTTCTAGTATTTACAACTAATAATTTTATTTCGTATGTATATAATTTATAAGGATAATGTAACAATTAGTTCCTTGTTGTTTCAGAATCAGATCAAGACCACATATTTTATAGGAAAGAAGGATTAATGAATATGAGGTTAGAATTTAAAGGGAAGACAATAACAGATAAATATGAGAGTTTGAAACAATACTTTTTTCAAAGACTGGCCTGCTCGGAAGTTCAGAAGAAAGAACTTACCTCTTTTTTGTCACATTTGAAGCCTCAATTTACCGTGAGATGGTAAAAGTCAAAACGAGGAATGTCTAGAATGAAAATCAACAACGAAAATTGGTTGAAGAAATTGGTTGCATTTACGAAATCTTAAACATCTTCGGGTTCAAGCCGCGGCCGTCGCGAGCTGTGTTTTCTAATAAGCGGTGATCGAATAAAGCGACGTAAAACTGTTTCTTGGCGTTCAGAAGTACCTGTTGATGAATTTGTGTATGCAGCGTAAATGAATCTACGTTCTACTGACAAATTTGTTGCAGTTTCTGTACTTAAAGTTATAACAAATGCATCACAAAAAATGGCATCGAGGTATCAAAAAGCTTTTAGAACTGCTAATGAACATAATGATAAAAAACTTACACCTGAGCCAGCACCATCATTTTTGTGGAAGCAAAATTGACACGACAGAAATATAATTTAATCAGAGAAATCGTAAAGGACAAATATTCTCTCATAAGATTTTACTTTACGACTTTATTGTTGATTATTTTTCATCAATACTGAATAAGAATAAATAAAATATATGTAGATGGCACACTGAATTTGTCTGGGTATGTGGGCATTTAAAAAGTGTGATGCATGACATTTATAGAAATGGCTTCGTACACGGTATAACAACGCGTTCAAATTGTTCAATTATTTGATTAAAATCAGCGTTCTGTGAAAAGAGTTTTTAGAAAATTACGTGAATTTTATGGTTTACATAATCGTCCATCTGAAAGCACTATTGGTCGAATTATTAAAAAATTTTAAGAGATCGCTTCCGTGGAAATGGAAGATCAAAAAAGTAAAAAATACAGTCGCAGTGGCCGTTAACAAGAAAATATTGGTTTGGTTCGTGAAAGTGTTGCTGAAGATCCTGAAATATCCATTAGACGACGTTCACAACAACTTGGAATTAGTAGATCAAAAACATGGCGTATTTTACACAAGGATTTAGCTCTGAAGGCATATAAGGTTCAAATAACACAGGAACTGAAGCCATTAGATCATTTAAAACGTCGTTCATTTATCAATTTCATCAATGAACAACCAGCTGATTTTTCTCAAAAAATAATGTTTTCCAATGAGGCATATTTTGAACTTGGTGGCTATGTTAATAAATAAACTTGCCGTTTCTGAGGTGAGGAAAATCCACGAATTATTCCTGAGAAACCTATGCATCCTAAACGAGTTACTGTTTGGTGCGCATTATGGTCAGGTGGTGTAATTGGACCTTACTTCTTTGAAAATGCTGCTGGTGAAGCTGTAACTGTCAATGGTGATCGATATCGTCGGATGATAACTGAATTTTTGTGGCCCGAATTAATGAATATTGATCTAGAGGATATGTGGTTTCAACAGGATGGCACTACACCTCACTTTGCACACGAATCAATTCATTTATTGAGAGAAAAGTTTCCTGGACGTGTAGTAATCTCAAGAAACGGTGATGTTAATTGCCCACCAAGAACATGTGATTTGACACCGTTAGACTATTTTCTTTGGGGTTATGTGAAAAGTCAGGTTTACAAAAACAATCCACAATTAATTCCTGTTTTGAAAGATGAAATTATTCGTGTCATTGGTGAGATAGAGCCTCAATTATGTCAAAATATCATTGAAAATTTTAACAAAAGAGTGAACGTCTGTGGAGCTGCAAGTGGAAGCCGTTTGGCAGATATTATTTCTCGCATATAAATGTCATAACTGATACTTCAATTACCAATAAGAAGTTTTTGAAAGCGAATGCAAAATTATGTGTTTTATTTATTCTTTAAAAAAAACGCGAAATTTGAAACACCCTTTACATAAATATCTGAAGTTTAGAGCTCTTACCCCTGCTATTGCTACTTACAATAAAAGATCCGTATAGAACGGTGTATAGATAGTAAAGAGAAGTATGTTGCAGAAGATTATAGTGAAGTTGTGAAATTGTGACTCGCATTTTTACTGTCGATCTCGTTATTTAATGGACATATCTCATAAATGAGTCACATAAAACGATTTTAATATTATTAAATTCGCAACTTTTTTTTCGAAATTAATAACACCTTCCTTTCTTCGGCGGTACTAAATTTCCTTTTCTCTGCGATAATTTCGAATAGCTTTCGAATCTCCTAATTACCTTTTCACATTTTAACATCAAAGATCCATAAAAAAAACATTTTTGCATATCATAATGACTTATTCTATAGCCCGATGAAAAAATTCCCCCATACACAGTTTTTTTCCGAAAGGGTCTCATTAACATTTAGTTCATTTTTCAAACAGGCGCAGCCGGTCTTTCGTAATCAAACAAAAATGGGGAAGAGGGGGGCCAACAGTGGTCCGTCCCTTTGAAGTACTATTATATATAGTTGACGGAATGCTCATTGGAAAATTTTATTTCGCAATAATTTCAAATTAATTAACACAGACGTACCCTCCTGTAGCATTTTTGTTCGAGTAATAATTAAAAAAAATCCCTTTCCTGCCCTCATAATTCCGTGTACGAGTGAGGTAGAATTTCGCGCGATAAATAATGAAGTGAGGTGACGCATACGGCATGAATAATTCTAATAGGGAGAACTCTGTTGGCAAACGTGAAAGATATTCTTCGTAATTACTTCCTTCTCGTTTTATAAATCATCCCGAAAAATCCCGATTAATGTAAAGAAACTTTTAATTTCACGTTGTCATACAGTATCGCCACGTAGCTCTTAAGTATAAATAATATGTACTTAGGGCCGTTACTTTTATCGCATTATTATTTAAATTAGGTGTTTTTATGCAAAGATTGCCATGCCAGTCGGGCCGAAAAGCATTTCTTTATTAATTTGTCCAGCTGTAGAAGAATATAAAATGTTGAACATGATTTAATTACTTTTGAATTACAGCGTATAATGGAGGAAAATTTCACACCAAAATGTTACAATATTGACACTAACAACTTACCTTCGAATAATTTTTAGTAATAAATAGGACGGTCACATTTATCAGCACGCCAGGTTCGTAATAAGTACTTTCCGAATATTTATGCTGTCGATTGCCTTGCATGCTTTTTTTTTTTAAGTACATACATACATACATGACACAAACATGTTTAAGAAGTAAACGTTAAAAGAATCATTCAAATGTTAATAACGCCCTGTTTATTATCTGTTTCGAGGAATTCACCTCTCATTAGGTAAACTTGTGTTACTAACAAATGATTGTTTGTGGGTTTGTCATACATTTTCGACACAAAAAAATGATAGAAAAAGCATTACCTCCTTCTTTCGTTCAAACTAACGAAAGAACAAGGGCGTGTTATATAGCTAAAATCGTCAATAGACGAATACTTTAACTTGGCGAAATGCCATTAGGTTAACGTTAAAAGGTTCATTCAATGTTAAGAATACCCTTTTTATTACGCGTTTCGAGGAATTCACCTCTCTTCAGGTAAACTTGTGTTAGTAACGAATAATTCTCTGTGGGCTTGTCATATATTGTCATTGACTATCTTGAAAAAAGAATTATCAACAGCGAGTATTATGCGAACTTTTTGCAACGTTTGAGCGAAGAAATCAAGCAAAAACGGCCGCATTTGGCTAAGAAGAAAGTGTTGTTTCATCAAGACAATGCACCAGCTCACAAATCCGTTATTACAATGGCTAAAATTAATGAATTAAAGTTTGAATTGCTACCTATTCGCCAGATTTGGCCCCCTCGGATTATTTTCTGTTCCCAAACTTGAAAAAATGGCTCAGTGGTCAAAGATTTTCCAACGATGAAGAAGTGATGTCGGCAGTTAATGGCAATTTTGAGGAACAAAACAGTTCTGATTACAGAAAGGGTACCGAACTTATTGAACATCGCTGGGAAAAGTGTATAGAGGTGAAAGGAGATTATGTTGAAAAATAAATATATTTCTTTCCAAAATTTTTGTGTTTCCTTTGTTGAGTCGGGTACTTCTGGGACCACCCTTGTAGATGGCAGTAATGGTATCAAAAGAAGGAAATTAATTTCAATAATTTGGGAATTATGAAATACCAGATATCAGTGAATAGGTTGCAAATATGAAAGTTGTTTAATTAAATATTCCCAAAAAATTGGACTAGCAATATCTACAGCAGGATCTGCAAAATACGAATACAGGAGAGAATGAGCTTGTAACAATGTAGCTCATAGGAATCTTCATAGGTAAGGAATACGAGCTTGGGCTAATAGCTATCAATCATAGTTGATGGAAACGTGACAGCACATTTTCGGAACCTTCATTAGTTTTTTGTTATTACATTCAAAGTGGCCGTCTTTAAATCGAGAAAACCATGTCCGTGCTGTTCTCACCCCGAACACGTTTTCTCCGTAAACGCAAATAATTCTATCAGCTACTTATGCATGAGCTGCTTTATTGAAGTCATACAAAAGGATATACTTGTGACTATAGTACATTTCCGTGCTTCTCTCTCTCCGAATACGTTTTCTCCGTAAACGACGCAAATAATTCTATCGGCTACCGATGCATTAACTCCTCTACTGAAGTCGTACAAAAGTATATACCTGTGTTTTCTTAATTGACATACCAAATTGCATTTTTGAAAAATATCTTGCAGTCGTGCTTTCTATCGTCCAAGTAAAGGGTTTTCCAATAGGGACTTGACAACTTTTAATTCAATTTGTGAACGCACCCTTTCACTAATCATCGAACTGTCACTGTCCATTTATTCAGTAAACTTAACATTTTCATCATGGTAAAGTACACGAACGAATAACGTCTGCAAATTATAAAAATTTACTACAGAAATTCGGAGTCGGTGACCGCTACTTTAAGAGCGTTAACTCCGATTTTCGGTCGTAATTCTCGCCCTAGTAGACAGGCAGTAACAAGTTTAGTGCAAAAATTTGAGTCTACATATTCGTTGTGTGATGTTGCCGTGCCAGTGAGACAACGGGTTGGTCGAAGTGTCGAAAATATCGCTGCCGTTGAAACGTCCGTAGCAAATGATCCAAATCAGTCGATTCCATGGCGTTCTCAAGAGTTGGGCATCGCCCAGACCACTTTATGGCGAATTTTGCGTAAGGATCTTGGTTTACGCCCATACAAGATCAAGCTGACTCAAGAATTGAAGCCGATGGACCATTTGAAGCGACGTACGTTCTCCGATTGGGCTCTGGAAAAGATGCGCCAAGATGATCAATTTCATCGCAAAATCATTTTCAGTGACGAAGCTCATTTTTGGCTCAATGGGTTCGTCAATAAGCAAAATATGCGTTATTGGTCGCGTGAAAATCCACATGTGCTTCATGAAACATCACTTCATCCACAAAAACTAACTGTTTGGTGCGGTTTGCATGCCGGCGGCGTCATAGGGCCATATTTTTTCGTCGACGATAATGATCGTCACATTACTGTGAATGGTAATCGTTATCGCGCCATGACTACCGATTATTTTTGGCCCGAATTGGCCACACAGCACACGTTACAATCGATTTATTGAAGAGTAAGTTTGATGAGCGTGTTATCTCAAGAAATGGACCAGTCGATTGGCTGCCTCGTTTTTTCTTTGGGGCTATGTCAAGTCATTGGTCTATGCCAACAAGCCGATAACGTTGGAAGAGCTCAGAGCCAACATTGAACGCGAAATAGCAGTCGTTTCGGCCGAATTGTGTGGCCGACTTATCGAAAATTGGGTCAAGCGAATCGACCGCTGCAAACGTGCCCGCGGTGGCCATATGAACGAAGTCGAGTTCCATTCATAAATGTTTTGATTGTACTTCAACCCGATAATAAAGTTTTTGAAATATCTCAAATGGTCTGGAAAACCCTTTATTTACTAAAAAATTGTAATAATTCTTTATTTTCCTCTTTATTCCTTTCATAATGCTTTTATTACTATTTCTATCAACATAATTGATATTTTTCTGAAATTAAATCTCGAAATTCTGTTTTATTCTACACTTTCTATCGTCATTGATTTTTTGCCCTGAACATTCATCATTTCAAGGAATATTTCATTGCCTTACCGCCGCGCACAAATACACGCGAAAGCGGAATATCTTTATCTTTCCAAATCCCTTTTTACACTCCTCTAAATCATCGGTGTATTTTATTATTGAAACGTTGTGACTACGTCGCCACCTATCGGCCGTTCTATCGCGCCGACACGGCTAGTCCCTTTAATACAACACTGACGTATAATCCATAATTTTCAATTGAGATCCTATATTTGTATTGCGGGAAGTGGAGTTTCCGCCGGCAGACATCCGTATCTGGAATATCAAGTTCTGGATGTAATTTGTCTGTCAGGGACTGATATGAAATCGCGAGGCGCATTTCTGCTGGAACGTTTTGGAAAAAGGACGACATCGTTTGACGTGGATTTTTCTGCTCTGCTGTTTATTTAAATTTATGTCGAGGGATAATTCTGGATGTATGCGACAGGTATGAATGACGGTAACGAAATCACCTCTCTATTTATATATGCATAAAAGGAATAGTGAATATCTCGTTTAAATTCGAAAAGGTGGCAATAATCTGAATTAGTTTTCATATCTTATGGAAACGAATGAATGAGTTTAAATATAATAAGAACATTTGTTACGGTTTATTTTTCATTTAGAACAATTTCGGAGTCTTGTATATTTAATTATTTGTTAAAAGAACCCCGTCGTATGATATATAAGGGACGCCTATGGTCGTTGAAGAAGGTTCTGTGGAAACACATATTTAGGAAATCATATTCGTTTTAAAGTTTTAAAAATATATTTAAATAAATATATTTCGGCGTACGTTTACATCGACCTTGATTTTGTTAATATCTATGAACGCTTTTTGTAGTAAGCAGATGTTCTTTTAGCAAATGCAAAAACATCCCCCCGTTCGTTTTACTTGTCCTGGTCCGAGACAATCTCTCTATATCGTTGGCATTTGATAACTAACTTCGTAGAAGGGTAGACGTCGAAATTCGACTTCGTTCTTTTGATCTAATAAGAGTCTCATTCGTGAACTAAGTCACTATTACTATTGGTTTAAATCATCTTAAGAGCCCGTTTACCATCGACAGGTATGTGTCAGCCAATTAATCAAACCTATATGTACAGACCCTTATTCGTAATTGTTGTTATAGGGCTTCTTTTATGCCGTGATTCCTGGAGCAGTATCGCTCGTAAGGCCCCGGCAATAGGACGTCGATCCGCGGCGAATTTGGAAATCCCGGATTGTACTTCAGTTTCCGGGAGTGATAAGTAGCCCATTAGATATTATTTTTTTTTCGGGTTTTACATCATTTAAATTAAAAATTTGAGAGAAATAAACGATCCGTGGAAATATGCTGATCAACACTCTATGTGTTATTAAGGATATGTTAATTTAATTAGCTAAGTTTAAGTGAGTCTTTTTTTTAGAATAAGTCAACTTTTTTTTTGTGTATAAAAAACCCATTATTCATGTATATCTCATTATTATTTCATTTCATTTGTAATGTAAGTATCAATTATAATTATTAAGTTATACCATATTTAGTTTAAAAATTTACACATAGTACACTGGGGTTGAATCAAAGTATCCAACATCACATTTTGTATACAGGGCAGCTCAAGGTCAATAGAGCTACGGCCTTGGGAAAACGGAAATAACTGAAGCCTCAATTTTGCTCTTGGCGCCCTTTTTTTGACATCCTAGCTCAATACTGAGCTTGCGAACCCCGACCTCCGCAACAGTAGCCGGCATTTTCTGTTTGTTGCCCAGACTTACCCGAGCTCCTCCGAGCGGTCGTTCGCGACCCGCAACGCTTTGCTCGTGTGAAATCTAAACGTAGCACATTATTGGTTACTATGCAAAAATCATTTAAGATTTTTCAGTTTCTGTAGTAACGATTGAGGAAAAATTGAGGATAAAATGTAAAGTGATTTAGAAGTAAGTTCCCTGTTTGAAAGGGCTCTATTTTTTGAACATATAAATAGTTTAGTTTCAGTCGAATAATTAATCGGTGGTGGTCATATTTAAGTTTGCTTTTCTTTCAATAATAATATTAGGTGCGCAACAAAGTTCTCGCTGTTTTTCAAGAGATGGCTCCAGTAGTAAGTGCTGGTCGATTATGACATAACCAAAACGTCATGAACCAAGCTTAGACATATGGTAAATAAACCGCTTTAACACATTAGTGATTTTGTTTTTGCGTCATATACTTTTGGTTGTGTGAAAATGTCTGATCTTGTGCCAAATAATCGTCATTTGCGGGAAGTATTGCTTTTCTTCTTTCATTCGAAGAAAACGGCGGTTGAAGCGCATCGAGAACAAAAAGTTTACGGAGATGCTGATCTAAGTGAAACAACGTGCCGTGATTGGTGATGTCGCTTCAAAGACGGCGATTTCGATGTTGACGATAATTCACGTGAAGGAAGACCAAAAACTTTCGAAGACGCTGAATTGGAGGCATTACTCGATGAGGATCCGTGCCAAACGCAAAAAGAGCTTGCTTCAGCATTAGGAGCTACCCGCCAAGCCATTTCCCAGCGATTGCAGGCGGTGGGAATGATTTAAAAATAAGGAACTTGGGTTCCTTATGATTTGAAGCCAAGAGACGTTGAGCGTCGTTTTTTCGCCTGTGAATAACTGCTCCAACAGCAAAAAAGGAAGGATTTTCTTCATCGCATCGTTGCGGGTGATGAAAAATAGTTTCATTACAGCAACCCAAAGAGAACAAAATCTTGGGGACTGCCCGGTCATGCTTCTACGTCGTCGGTTCGGCCGAATATTCACGCTGCGAAGGTTTTGCTGTGTATTTGGTGGGACCAGGGCAGTGTTATTTATTATGAGCTGTTGAAACCGAACGAAACCATCACTGGGGAACGGTATCGAACTCAATTGATGCGATTGAGCCGAACACTGCGCGAAAAGCGGCCACAATACGAGCAGAGGCACGAAAAAGTGATTCTACAGCATGACAAAGCTCGGCCCCACGTTGCCAAACCCATTAAAATCTACTTAGAAACGCTCAAATGGGAGGTCCTACCCCACCCGCCATATTATCCAGATATTGCGCCGTCCGATTATTACTTGTTCCGTTCGATGGCACATGGTCTGGCTAATCAGCAGTTCTGTTCATATGAAGACATCTCAAAATGGCTTGATTCGAGGATAGCCTCAAAAGACGAACACTTCTACCGTGACGGTATTCGAGCTCTGCCAGAAAGATGGGAAAAGGTTGTCGCTAGCGATGGACAATATTTTGAATAATTCATTTGTAAACGTTTTTTCACAATAAAGTTGCATTTTGAACAAAAAAAACAGCGAGAACTTAGTTGCGCATCTAATATAATAAGAACAGTATTGATTATTATGTAAAAATCGTTTTTCAATTTCTGTAATAACGATTGAGCAAAAATTAAGAATAAAATGTAAGGTGATTTAGAAATAAGATCCCTGTTTGAAAGGGCCCTATTTTTTGAATATATTAATAGTTTAGTTTCAGTCGAATAATTAATCAGTGGTGGTCATATTTAAGTTTGCTTTTTTACAATAATAATAATAATAAAAATTACCTTTACTGTTCAACAGATTACTCCATTAAGAGGACAATACAATAATAAAGTAGTGTTAAAGTAAACTATAATACGTAAAAAGCAAATTTAAAAATAGTTGATTGTGGAGGTCGCTGTTTATGAAATTCCATTTCATTAGGGAATAAATATAACATAAAAACATAATATATTAACTGCGACTAGATTTGTCAATTAGGACATTATCGAACAAGTACAATACAGGTTACAATCTCCTTTATACAGGAAAACGAAAAATAATAATTAAATCTGATTGCAAGAAAGGGATAGAGATAAAATATACACACAAGATTATTTATGGATAAAAGACCATTCTTCGTAATATCTATAAATATAAATACCAGGAAAACATTAAGAACTAATGTATTAATGCGTTACTTAGAGTAGGGGATCAAAATAGAAATAGTGTGTGTCTAGGATTAAGGATAAATTTAAGAGGTGAACTGTAAACCTAATCGATTATTAAGAAGGGTAAGAGAATTACGTTCATTACATTTATTAATCGCCATACATTCCAAGAAATTTAGTTTCAGACTTTTGTTATGTATGTGAAGTATTTCCAGTTTAAAATCTTTATGTATTTTATGGTTTGTTTCTATTAAATGTTTGCTCAAGTTTGATATTGCAGACTTCGTAGATATTCTTGTGTTCTAATTTGGATGTTCTCTCTGATTGGCCAATGTATACACTATTACGAGGGTAGCTGTTTATATTTCGGGAACTGGCAACACTGCTAGTCTTGCCTCCGATCTGATGATTGCATCGTGCCATTTTTGGCAATGTATTTACCTTGACAGTTTCATTATCTGGTTGCTGTTTTTGACAGGAACTTGAAAATTTTATGTCAGCGAAAAAGTGGAATTAATTCGCGAACATTTTCGTGCAATTATTTTTCATAACTTTCGGCGTGGATTATCTCAACAAGAATGCATCGACGAGCTGAATTCTTTATATGGTGATGGAGCACCGTCGAAAACTATAGAATATCGTGGTATAGTGAATTTAAACTTGGACGGCGTTCTTTGGACGACGAATCTCGTGAAAGTCGTCCCACAAAAGTTGTATCGGAAAACATTAATGCAGTGTCTGAATTGGTAATGCAAAACCGTCATGTGACATACCGTAAGATCGAGGCATCTCTAGGTATTAATAACATCAGCGTGCATAAGATCCTGCATGAACATTTAGCCGTTAAGAAGCTATGTTCACGTTGGGTAGCACATAATTTGATAACCACCCAAAAAAGGACTTGCGTAGATTGGTGCCAAAAAATGCACAAAAAATACAATGGCGGTGCTTCAAAGAACATTTATAAATGAATCTTGGATCTATACATATGAGCAGTCGACTGTGTGGGTATTCCAAGATGAGCCAAAACCAACAAAAGTTGTTCGCGCTCGAAGCACATCAAAACAAATGGTCGCCTGTTGTTTCGGAAAAATCGGTCACGTTTCAACCGTACCTTTAGAGAGTTGTAGAACGGTCAATTCCGAATAGTACACAACTATTTGTTTGCAAAAAAGTTTTTGAAGAAATAAGGAAAACAAACCGGAAACGACAGATCATTCTCCACTATGACAATGCGAACTCCCACAGGTCGGTTCAAACAACTAAATACTTGATCGGGCAAAACATTGAATTGATGAGCCATCCCCTGTACAGCCTTGATCTAGCACCCTGTGATTTCTTTTTGTTCCCACACGTGAAGAATAAACTTCGTGGTCAACGGTTTTCTACGCCGGAAGGGGCAGTTGAGGCATTCAAAACTCATATTTTGGAGATGCCGCCTTCACAGTGGCAGCAATGCGTTTCGGATTGATTTAAACGAATGCAAAAGTGCATTGATTTTCAAGAAGAATTTTTTGAAAAGCAATAAAACTATTTTCGCTACTAAAAAATTTTTTTTTGTTTGATATTCCCGAAATATAAACGGCTACCTTTGTATTAATCAATTTAAACAAAATGCAAATTTAATATATTAAAGCATGTATAAAGGTTAGCATACAACATTGTGTTTTAAATTTCCCAGTTCACACTTTCATAAAACATAGCCTCTATAAACATCTCTTCTAACTTCCCACAGTTTACATTCAATATCTTTAGACCTGCATAGATACATCTAAAATCTATAAACGTACTACACCGATAACAATAAAAGTGGATAAATAAAACTCGAAAGTTTTTATTGATTATAGGCACTCCGAGGAGATATTTCACCACATCGGCATATCTCGTCGGCCTTAGGCTACTCGCAGAAGAAGAAAAAAGAAAGAAAAATTGGAGTGGAAAGGATTAAACTGATTTTCTATATATCAGTATTTATGGGTAAGCGAACAAGCTATCATTAGTTTTATCACCAGTCTCAGCGGGAGCTAGACCTTCGAGATACGGTCTGCCAATTTGTAATTCATGACCATCCGGTTGCCTTTCTTCCTATTTAATCGCCCTGGAACTCTGCAATGTTTGTCTTCGACGCACAATTTGATTTTCCAATATATCGAGTGTATAATTTAGTTAGTTCTAATGGCATTTTGATGATTGATATTCAGAAAAGGCAGTTAAAAATAGGCAAAATATATACAAGAAAAATACATTTTCAACGGTCTTCGATATAGGTAATTTTGATGGAGCCTGTGGTTGATTAACTTAATCACTGAAGGTTGCTATATAACCCCTTGCCACATTAATTTTCGTATTCCGTATATGTATTTCGACAACTAAGTTGTCATCATCAGCAGATAATTAAACAGTCAGTGTACATTTTGGCTTTCAGCGGTACGAATCGCGGGCGGAATTTGTTTTTCGTACGGATATTTTTACTGTAGTTTTCCAGGTGCGACACTGTTTAATTATTTGCCGATGATGACAACTTAGTTGTCGAAACACGTATACAAAATACGAAAATTATTGTGGCAAGGGGTTATATATCAACCTTCAGTGATCAAGGTCTTTGATATGTAACTTACGACAGGATTTATTAAATGAATTAAAATATGTAATAGAAACTTAAATTTAATTATAATAACTAGCAGTAATACTTCCCATAGACGCAACGAAAATGGGATTCTTAAGAAAAATAGATGGAAAGACGAAAAGAGACAAAATCGGAAATTAAGTGTTCATAAATTAATTAAAAATAAAACCAATAGTGACAAGAATCCAAAATACACAACTAGGATGGCTGAGACATGTACACAAGATGACAGACGAAAGGCTAACGACGAGAGTTTACGAAGCGTGAGTTCAGGGAGCTAATAGAAGAGGCAGACCTAAGAAATCGTTGTAAGATGGAGAAAAGACGGCCCAAGAGAGAGATATTCAATGGAGTGAAATCAGAAACTTGGTACAGAGCTCAAATACTGCTACTGTATGTCGCACTGAAACTGAGTTTCAGAAACAGTTTCAGTGCGACAGACAGTAGCAGTAGTTGAGCCCTGAAGATGTCCCATACAAGTGGGTACGAAACGTCGGCAGTTATACCAGTGACGCGTTTCCAGCCCGGAAGCCCAAAAGCAGATAAATACAATTTTGTTTATATTACTTTACTCTTATTTATTGGGTGTTTGGATTTGATTTGATGTTTCTTGATGTTCTTTTCTATGAAGTTCGGAGGGTACTTATTTTTAGAAAGTCTTGCTATATTTTTTAGTTAAACCCATGCAGATATACCTAACATAAGATAAAAAGAAAAAAACCGATGTGTCTTCTAGAAAACACCAATTAAACATATTCAGAATGAATAAGTCTTTTACCAAGTACACAATTAAAAAGGTTCTTTGTTAATTTAAAAATACTCACACATAGATAAAGGTTCAAATTTCGCATTTTTTTAAACACATTATTTGCATTCACTTTCAAAAACTTTTATTGGTAATTGAAGTATCAGTTATGACATTTATATGCGAAAAATAATATTTGCCAAATGACCTCCTCTTACAGCTCCACAGACGTCCACTATTTTGTTAAAATTTTCAATGACATTTTGACATAATTGAGGCTCTATCTCACCAATGACACGAATAATTTCATCTTTCAAAGCAGGAATTGATTGTGGATTGTTTTTATAAACCTGGCTTTTCACATAACCCCAAAAGAAAATAGTCTAACGGTGTCAAATTACATGATCTTGGTGGCCAATTAACATCACCGGTTCTTGAGAATACACGTCCAGGAAATTTGAAATCAATTGATTCGTGTGCAAAGTGAGGTGTAGCGCCATCCTGTTGAAACCACATATCCTCTAGATCAATATTCATTAATTGAGGCCACAAAAATTCGGTTATCATCTGACGATATCGATCACCGTTGACAGTTACAGCTTCGCCAGCAGCATTTTCAAAGAAGTAAGGTCCAATTACACCACCTGACCATAATGCACTCGAAACAGTAACTCGTTTAGGATGCATAGGTTTCTCATGAATAATTCGTGGATTGTCCTCACCCCAGATACGGCGATTTTGTTTATTAACATAACCACCAAGTTCAAAATGTGCCTCATCGGAAAATATCATTTTTGAGAAAAATCACCTGGTTGTTCATTGATGAAATTGACAAATGAACGACGTTCTAAATGATCTAATGGCTTCAGTTCCTGTGTTATTGAAAACTTACATGCCCTCAGAGCTAAATCCTTGTGTAAAATACGCCATGTTGTTGATCTACTAAGTCCAAGTTGTTGTGCACGTCGTCTAATGAACATTTCAGGATCTTCAGCAACACTTTCACGAACCAAACCAATATTTTCTTGTGAACGACCACTACGATTGTATTTTTCACTTTTTTAATCTTCCACGGAACCGGTCTCTTGAACTCTTTTAATAATTCGACCGATAGTGCTTTCTGGTGGACGATTATGTAAACCATAAAATTCACGTAATTTTCTAAAAACTCTTTTCAAAGAACGCTGATTTGTTGTACCGTCTACGAAACCACTTTAATAAATGTCATACATCACACTTTTTAGATTTCCACATACCCATATTTTATTTACTCTTAAAGAAACCGCGCAATTTGAAACACTCTTTATATTGAAAAAATCTATTTTTCGCAATTGGAAGAATATAACTGTAAAAGGTACTATAAACTGAAGAAAATAAATAACTTAAAAAAGGAGGCCCTCTCTCTCGAAACGTCGTTCATATAAATTAAATGTTTTATTAACCAAATGTTCGAAACTCCCAATAAAAAAGAGTAATAGTTATAATTTGATTGAAACTTATAAGCTAAAGTTTATACAAGTAGTTGTAATATTATATCATTCAAATCACAATCTATACGTACATGTACAAACAAAGGAACTTAATAAAATTAACACACCGGGGCAGATGCCTATTTTAGTATTACACAGGATTATCCTACGGTTACACGTTGCTAGATAAAATAAATTGAAGTAAACCTCACTTCAGTTACACGTGTGCTCAAATTGTTTGTCTACAACAAATACACATAAATAATAAGAATTTATAGTAAGGAAACCGCGTCAAATATGTTAAATATTCTTCCCTTATTAAAGATACCACGTTGTCGGAACTACAAATAATAATTTGTCTAGACAAGGATGTACGGATTTAATAAGACTTAGAAATATCTTCAGCGTCACCCGTCGTCATATGGCGTCCCCTACACCTACTACACCCGTGTTTTAATTTAAATACAAATCACTTTCTGGATTTCGTGACCGACGATGGTGGTTTTAAATGCGAACATAACATGAAAAGTGTAGATATTAGATTGAGACATTTACATATCTAGCGACAATAGATTAAACCGCTCCCCACTAATGTTTTAAATCCGCAGGCTTATAGGCATATGCAAATTTGTAAAAAAGTGATTGATTTTTTTAGGAGACTCAAAACGAAACCTTTTTGCATTTTACATTCTGTTCAACAAAGAATTTATAGTGTTTAATTGGGATATATTGTATTGTTGAGCACAACAAATGAATGATTTCATAATATCTTCTTCTGGGCTTCCGGGCAGGAACCGCGTGACTGGTATAGCTGCTAACGTTTCGTACCAACTCGTATGGGATGTCTTCAAGACTCAACTACAGTTTCAATGCGACAGACAGTAGCAGTAGGTGAACCCTGAAGATGTCCCATACGGGTGGGTACAAAACGTCGACAGTTATACCAGTGACGGGGTTCCAGCCCGGAAACCCAGAAACAGATAGTATGGACCACGACCGCGGAAGTCCACGTACCAGATGAATGATTTCAATTTTGAAAATTATCATAAATAAACAATTTTCGTTTATGAAACATAACCGGTGGAGTAGGTAGATAAATTTGAGCATATTCGCGATCTAATTATTGACAATGTCTCAGGTCGAAAGATTACTTTTATTTAAAGACAGATAAAGGGATTAAGTAATTTTGGACAAAAGCGATACTTTCAAAGAATGAGGAACTTAATTTTAGAAGGGTCATATGTTGAACAACCCCGAACTCTTATTGTAGATTAAGTGTGAGTAATCCGTTGATCCCTAGACTATATTGTTTGCCCAAAATACATAAATCAGGCAACACAATGAGACCAATTGACCAATCTCAGGGATCAATTCCCCTACTTACTGGATTTCAAAGTGGTTAGTGAATGAATACTAAAATTTGCCCGAAAAATTTTAAAGCCCATCGGTTACGAATTCAATAGAATTTATTCAAAGGATTAAAGATTGTAAATTAGAAGATGGAGAAATTTTAGTATCATTCGATGTAACGTCATTGTTTCCTTCGGTACCGATTCCAGAAACTTTAAAATTTTTAGAAGAATTTCTGCACAAAAATAAGATCGAACCAGAGAAAATAAAGGAACATGTGCGATTAACAAACCTTTGCATGCCCAAAATTGTTTTCAATTTGAAGGCAAGTACTATGAACAAAAACAGGGAACTGCAATGGGCAATCGTCTTTCTCCATTTATAGCGGACTTATTCATGAATAATTTGAAAATGACGTAAAATATAAGGCTAGATATGTAGATGATATTTTCGCGATTTTCAATACACATAAATACAACTTCGAAGATTTCGTCAAGCAATTAAATTCAAAATTTCCGACGATTAAATTTACAGTGGAAAAAGAAACCAATGACACGTTGCCTTTTTTGAATACCCTAGTTATTAGGAATAATCTTAAAATAGAAATTGATATTTTCCGAAAAAAAAACAATGTCGATAGATTCATCACGGCGGACTCAAATCATAACATGCAACAAAAGATGTCTTCGTTCACCTTTCTTATCAATCGTTTGCTTAATTTCCCACTGACAAAGTAAAATATGAAAAAGAATTGAACTTCATTAAGAATATCGCGAGATACAATGGTTTTGATTCGGAAATAATCAATGGATTAATTAGGAAGCCTAACATAAGAAAAACCATCCGAGATACCACATGTCTGTCACCTCAAAGTAATCGGGATAGGCACTGTTTTAAAAGAGCGCGTCCAGACAGAGAGACAAAACGGCGGGTTGTTGCTTGGGAAGTATCAAGGTCAATGACATTTCAACTACAGCCCCACCCAGTGCAGCTGCGCGAGGGAAGGAGCGCAGTCTCATTATTTAATTGCCACATCTCGTAGACGTCTCATAAAACTCGAACAAATAGCTTCTAAAATGCACCTGCCTTTCTTCATGTATTAATCAAACAATACAGTGCAGCATATAAGTTTTTATATAAGGATTTCGTCTATCTTTTATTGATTAGGATGATCTCTATGTATCTTATATGTTGATACTTAAACGATGTAAATGTAGGAAGAACTATTAAGTATTATGTGACCACTACTTTTTGAATACATTGAATGTATCGAAGAAATTAACTCTGATAGAACATGGAAAACCTAGCCCTTATATAGTGTATATACTATCCTATCTTAGCTTATACAAAATCAATATAATAAAACTATGTTAATTACAGTGTTTTATGCAAAACTGTTCGAATATTATCTACTCCATCGTTAAAACATACGTATACAAGCGTATACATATACTTATTAGAGAAAAACGAAGTTGCCGTGGCCCGTGCAAATGCAAATAATCATTATGCCAGATTTATATGTAGATTACGTGTTTCTGGTTTATTTATTCTTTGATAAAATCTATTTCGCCGTCCTATTCTGAGCCACAAGTAATTTATAAAACAAGAGTGGTTCCGCGTATACGATACGCGAAGGTCTAGGAGGTCCTCAAAAACCAACGGGCGCAAAATTATTAGGATGTGCTTCGGTGTGCTTGTTTTTTTTGGTTTTCAACTCTCTACTTCGCTACAATGAAACAAAAACATCCATTTCGCGACGGCACTATTTGCTCTGCGTGTTGTACGTAGGTCCGCAATGCGCCCTTAATGGAAACCCAGCAATGAAAAAGCACAATGGACGAATTACGTTGTCGGATTCTGGTTTAATTTGGTTAGTTATTACGCACTCGGTGTTAAATTACGAGGTCTTCCTCACAGAAAGTAAATTAAACACGAAGTTCGTTTGATAGCGTGAATAAATTAAGGAGATGTTATGATAAGGATTTATTAATTCTTTTTTTATTCGAAGATATGTCTCCTTATTACATGAACTTTTAATCTATCTCTTCGCACATTAAGATTTCTAGGAGACTGGAAAAATTAGTAAGATCAATCCTGTATTTACAGAGGGCGATAGAAACGACATTTTGTATTAAAGTCTGAAAATACATCCATTCTTGGGCTGTTTCAAAAAGAATATACCAGGTCGGCTGAAAAGTTCCCGGTCTATCATAGTAAAACACAGTTTTTTGGCAAAATTCGATTTTATTATTCAACATAGTTGCCTTCGAGGGCGATACACCGATTATAGCGTTCTTCCAACTTTTCGATACCATTTTTGTAGTACGAATCGTCTTTAGCCTCGAAATAGGCCTTAGTTTCGGCGATCACCTCCTCATCCCTGCTAAATTTCTTCCCGGCGAGCATTCTCTTGAGGTCTGCAAACAGGAAATAGTCGCTGGGAGCCACATCTGGAGAGTACGGTGGATGGGGAAGTAATTCGAAACCCAATTCACTTAATTTGGCCATTGTTTTCATTGATTTGTGACACGGTGCATTGTCTTGGTGAAACAGCACTTTCTTCTTCTTCATAAGGGGCCGTTTTTTTGCGATTTCGTTCTTCAAACGGTCCAATAACGCTGTTGATGGACTGGCCCTTTTTAAGATAATCTATGAAAATTATTCCATGCGCATCCCAAAAAACTGACGCCATAACTTTGTTGACTGTTGCGTCTTTCCACGCTTTGGAGCCGGTTCATCGCGTGCAGTCCACTCGGCTGACTGTCGATTGGACTCTGGAGTGTAGTGATGAATCCATGTTTCATCCATTGTCACATATTGACGCAAAAACTCGGTTTTATTACGATTTAACAGCTTCAAACACAGCTCAGAATCATCAACTCGTTGTTGTTTTTGATCGAATGTGAGCTCGCGCGGCACCCATTTTGCACAGAGCTTCCGCATGCCCAAATATTCATGCACGATGTGTCCAACACGTTTCTTTGATATCTTTACGATGTCAGCTATCTCGATCAACTTTACTTTACGGTCATTTAAAATGATTTTGCGAACTTTTTTGATGTTTTCGTCGGAGACAGCCTCTTTTGGTCGTCCACTGCGTTCGCCGTCTTCGGTGCTCAGTTCATCACGTTTAAACTTAGCATACATAATCAATTATGGTTGATTTTCCTAGCGCAGAGTCCGGAAACTCCTCATCAAGCCATGCTTTTGCTTCAACGGTATTTCTTCCATTCAAAAAACAGTACTTTATCAGCACACGAAATTCTTTTTTTTCTATTTTTTTAATAACAAAAGTAGCTTCACTCTTAACGCAATATCTCAGTAACTAATGGTCGGATTGCTGTCAAATTTTGACACGTTTCGTTTGAAAGTTAGTACTATCTAAAAACATATGGATTTAATAACAGTAACGCCATCTATGTGTCAGATCGGGGACTTTTCAGCCGACCTGGTACGTATTTCGAATGCATATATTTATTAAACTTTAAGACATACGAATATGAAACTTTACACACATATTTACGAACCTCTCAAGTTCAGATTACAGATGTTCAAAATCGGTAGAGTTTACCAAAATTTACACTGTGTACAGTGTACATTTTGGTTCTCAACGGTACGGATCGCGTACGGAGTTTGTTTTCGTACGGGTATTTTTAGCCGTAGTTCTCCAGGTGCGACACTTTTTAATTATCTGCTGATGACGACAACTTAATTGTCGAAATACGTATACAGAATACGAAAATTAATGTGGAATGGGGTTATGTATCAACCTTCAGTGATCAAACACCAGAGTATAATTGAAAAGTTTAACATTTTATTATTACAGTGGTAGTGTAAGTTTGAATGTGAACATTTTTTCACTTATTAATCTAAAGTTTTGTACTTCCTCAACCTCTTCACGGTAAAAGTTCGAGTGTAGCTTTTCCTTTTACATTATGCTTCTGGAGTTGCTCGTAGAAGGGTCCAATAGTAATCTCCCATCATGTTGACATTCCAACGACCCTGATACCGTTTCTCCATCTCGTTTATATCTTGGTGGAAAAACTCACTTACAGCTCCAAGATTTTCAGGGAAAAAATGTGCCCTTAAAAAGATTCCTCGATGTAGCAAAATTATTTATTAGGTATACAAAATTTATAAAATATTAAAATAGCTCCGGCTAGAGAGACTCTTTCCTTTTTACACTGACCTCAGAGCGATTCAGACTCGCCAAGGGGTTTCAAAAAACAAACACACCCCGTTTTAAATTTAATCCGGAAACACAAAACTACGCGATCAAAACAAACGATCTGAATCGCTTGGAAAAACGCTTCTTACTACTCTTGACTAGATATATCTTAAATCTACTATGAACACTCAAAATTTATATCTATATATATATATATATCTTTATATATATATATACTTCTTCTTATACATATACCACTAATATTTTCTATATATTTGCCAATATATATATATATATATATATATATATATATATATATATATATATATATATATATAATATTTCCGTTTAACCTTGCCTATTTTGCACTTATGGCTTAAAAATATATATCACTGTCTATCTGTCGATTATATATATATATATATATATCCGACACTTGTATGTTCGACTGCGGCTGTATATATAACTATACGTATATATATATATCTGGTGACTATCCTATCCGTAACTATGCGTCGACTCTCACTCGCCCCAGCTATGTGTCTACCCCCTCAAGTGGTTTTCGGTATGGCCTATATATGGGTCCCGATAAAACTTACAGCTCCAAAATTTTCAGGGAAAAAATTTAAATGTGAGTGTAAAAAATGCACTTTCATACTCATGTTACATCCAAGTTCTCCGAATGGCCTATATATGGTCATTTCGAACATTAGAACTACCCATTAACATTTTCTTTATGTTTTCAACATGTTGATATGAACACAATATAATTACTCTTTCCCATATACATAATTTGGTAATTTTCTAAAATATACAATCACTTATAACTAACAGGTTCTGGGAACTCTAAAAACTTCAAAACAGGTATTATTATATACATTGCAATGCCAAATATACAATAACATGACTAAATAAAGTAAACATGTACCAATGTTACATCCACCTGTTTTCACGTCCTAATTAGTCTTTCTGGTATTTTAAAGTCCATTTTCGGATTCATTTTCGGATTCAGCACGTCAAAAAATATAAAGGGGAGCCAAATTTATACAAAAAAGTTTTTTCATCGTTGGCCTGTGGTATCTGTTGATGATGACAACTTAGTACGTATACAGAATATGAAAATTATTGTGGAAAGCGGTTATATTAACCTTAATTGACTAATTTAATCATTCACATTCTCCATCAAAATTTACCGTACTATTGCGTTGCTTTGTGTTTTTTTTCTGCGCATAACATCTAATTACGTACATGCAAGAAGAACGAAGTTGTACGTCTAAAAGTAGAAAATTGGAAAAATCATTAAATTCTTTGATTTTTCCAAAATTTTTAAGGTGCAAAGTCTTTAATTCTTCGTGCTGGTGAAGACTTTACTCATAAACAAAAATAGGAGAAAAAATAGGTGTTTGAAACAGTTTCAGTGCAACAAACAGTAGCAGTAGTTGAGCCGTGAAGATGTCCCATACGAGTGGATACCAAACGTAAGCAGTTATACCAGTGACGTGGTTCCAGAAGTCCAGAAGATTATCTCTATTATCTATTTATCAAATTAAGGCTCCATTTACCTCGCCTAAAAGTAGGAGTTAATATCGGTCTACAAAGGCACAAAGTTTCAATTTTTTCTGAATTTTTGGCATTTCCTGCGTTCCCTTGTGAACTAGTTTTGCATCATTTTTCGATTCCAACCCTCCACTAACGTATTCGACTCATTCGAACCTATATTTGAAGAATATCACAATACCAATTTTAATATTTTAAAAACTTTAACTCTGTATTAGGTTCTCTTCTTCTTTTCTTATTTTTACAGGTAGTACATCCTAGTTGGTCTTGAACAATTTTTTAATTCTACACTTAGTTTTTTTTGCAGAAGATTATTCTTCTGGGATACAATAACAGTTTTTGAAAAACTCTAACCAATATTGTAAGGTAATTTTGATGGAGCCTGTAGTTGATTAACTTAATCATTGAAAGTTGATATGTAACCCCTTTCCACATTAACGCACAGAGCCAAAACGCACATTGTGCGTTTTGGCTTTCAACGGTACAGACCGTGTGCGGAATTTGTCTTGGTACGGGTATTTTTGCCGTAGTTTTCCAAGTGCGACCCTGTTTAACTATCTGCTGATGATGACAACTTAGTTGTCGAAATACGTA
This sequence comes from Dermolepida albohirtum, assembly GCA_031893035.1. Classification (NCBI taxonomy): domain Eukaryota; kingdom Metazoa; phylum Arthropoda; class Insecta; order Coleoptera; family Scarabaeidae; genus Dermolepida; species Dermolepida albohirtum. Next base: position 106,932 of record JAVIWB010001394.1, on the reverse strand, counting down.
TACAGAATACGAAAATTAATGTCGTAAGGGGTTATATCGTATACCAACCTTCAGTGATTAAATCTAACCAATATATCTACTGACCCAGTTTAATTTTCGAATAATCATGATCAAAATTAGAAGCGTATATGTATTTGCACACTATTATATTGATATAAAATAACCTCACTATAATGTCAAATAGCGAAGTAATTTTCCGCAATGCATTTATCCAAATATTCAAACAGATTCCTATGTATGGGCACGTATTTATTTATTTAACTTCCCTTTCGAAATTGCAGTCGGATTATGTGTACGGGAGATGATGCGATTTTTGCAGATGTATTGGATCTCGTTTATGTTCTGTTTGCGTACAGTGCGCCATCTATATAAATGCAAATTTCAACTGAAAGGCATTTCAAATTTCATCACAATTTGCAACAGAATTTTTAGTTCAATTTAACGGCACAACTAACGTATATCGCTTGTATAGTAATAGGATGTATCCCGCACACGTACGCAAACATCCACATATAGATTTGTATATGAATCAGAACGAATAGACCTGCATAAAACTGGGAATACTTTGTACGTATATGATGTTATTAAATTTTTTCATTTAAATATGTTCTGCATGAAGCGATGATGTTAGTGCGTCTGCATAATTTAGTTAATAAAAGACACCAAAATAGTAAGACTGTAATATATATTGCGCGCTTTCTTATTGAACTTATTATGCATTAACCAAGAGAACAGACGTAAAATATGAGATAATTCACTGCGGGATAAAGAGACTTTTATAGACGTCGCTTAAATCACAGTTTGGATTTAAATATTTTCTGGGTGTGCACATTATCTTCCATATTTAATTTCTCGCTTTTTACTATCTTAAATCTGGCATCAACATCGTTTTTTATATAGTGTTAGGCAGCTGTTGTGCTATCGTAAAATACCATGTCTAAGTTTCTAGTTTGTATTACAGACGCTAATTGTGTCTATCAATACAAAGGGTACTAGGAAAGTTTTGCAATACAGACCTGTTTATTTAATTTTTTCAAAGTAATTTCCTCTACACTCAGTACACCTCTCCATCCTCCGAAATCAATCTTTAAACCAGTTCTGCCAGTTTGACTAGGAAGTAAAGCACACTCTTTGTCCCAAGCCCGCAGAAGGTGCTCATCACTGGAAAACCGCCTCCCTTTCAGCTTCATCTTTACATGCGGGAACAGTTCAAAGCCGCAGGGAGTAAGATCTGGACTGTAGGGAGGGTGGTCGAGAAATTTCAATCCTGTCGTGGTCAAATATTCGAGGAGACTTTAGCGCGGTGAGCTAGAGTATTATCGTGATGGAGGAACCAGGTGCCCATTCTTGACTTCAGTATACCACTTAGCTGTGACTGTCTTTTGTGTATACAAAACGACGCGTTCCACAATTCCACTCGATTTGAAAAAAAAAACTATCATTTTCTTCTTTACAGATCAGAATTTTCTGTCAACTACGGGTGTGTCCTAATCATCAAAGACCCAAACTTTGTTTTGAGCTTTGGTCAGCACATCTTAATAGTACAGCCAATTCTCGTCACCTGTCGCGATGTTGTTTACATACCGAGATAGTCCCTTATTAAATTTTTTAGCATCTCCCGGCACCAAGTCACACGTCTTTTCATCTGCTCTTCAGACAGTCGATGCGGTACCCAGAGAAAACAAAGTTTCTTCACGTGCAAATGATTATGTAGACTTGAACGAATTGCTGGTGCATTTAGGTCTGAAGTACCCTCTATCTATTGGTAGGTCACTCGACTGTCCGCGCCAAGAATTTTCCTCACAGTAGTAACGTCTTCCTCCTTAACTGACGTTGGTGGCTTTCCCGGCCTCTCAGCATCCTCCACAGTTAAATTTCCCCTTTGGAATTCTCTATACCACCTGAATATCGTTGTGCAATGTGGACAAACATTACCTAGTGCAAGAGTCATTTCTTCGAAGCACTGATCTATGTGTAAGCTACGCATGAAATTATAACGCAAAACTGCCCTTACCTCATTTCGTGACCACGATGCCATCGTAAGCACTTTACACTCTCACTGCTAATGAATAACTGAGCCCATCGACATGGTGCGGCGGCTACTATGCACGTATGAACATGTCTCAACATGCAGCAACAAGCAGCTTCCTACGATTCATTGTTGCGTCATATTTGCAAAACAACAGGTATATTAGAATGATGTTGATGTGTTGAATATTTTAATAAACAGAATTATTTTATTTGATCAATAAGTATATATAACCCCTTTTCCACAAATATTTGCAAAACAACAGGTATATTAGAATGATGTTGATGTGTTGAATATTTTAATAAACAGAATTATTTTAAATGAAGCGTACGTTTGTTACACTTAGAGTGTCATTAATGGTTTCCATGCACGTGGTTTTCGTCCAAGAATCTTTCATAAATAAACTAACTCAACTTTGACAAACTAAAATTAGGTACTGCGAGATCCGACTATCGTCGAAGGAATAAACATTTCTCCTATTAACCAGAAGTAACATCATGAAGGAAGACGGTTACAAATACGTGTACACACTAAGATGGTTCAGATCGTGTACGGAATTTGTTTCGTGCGGGTTTTTGCCGTGGTTTCCAGGTGCGACACTGTTTAATTATCTGCTGATAATGACGACTTAGTTATCGAAATATGTATGCAGAATACGAAAATTATTATGGAAAAGGGGTTTTATATTAACCTTAAGTGATTGAGTTAATCAACCAAAGGCTCCATCATATTTACCACAAAATATAGTACTTCTTTGTACAACATTTTATACAAATCTCTCCCATATGAACACTGTGTACGTGTGAACATACTACTGTTACTACAGGCACGAACTGGCTATCAGTAATCCTCACAAAATATTAATTTAACTTCAAGTTAATATTAACCTAATTAAATTTTCCACCCAAAAACAACGCCAGTGTAAACTTTCTAGTAGATTTATGTAGATAATAAATTCAATTTTATATGCACACACATTTTGCATAATCAGAATGTTGGATGTTTTTACTTAATTTACTTAATTGTAAAATATATTTATTTAAGCGCCTATCTCTTTGTTAGGAAGATAAAAGATGGGAACTTAATATCTTTTGTGTTGAATATTCGTACAATAATTAGTATGCACCCCTTGATATCGCTTTGTTACTTCCCTTGAGTTCGAGTTTAAGTAAAATTCTGGAGTCTGCCCTTTATCTAATAACATCGTCATAACATTTTTTATGCAGTCATTTGATGTCATGGACCTTATTTGAATAGAAAATAAGTTTTCGTTACTATATATTGGAACAAAATATGCTGTAAGATATTAAAAATAAGAGCATAGAAGTTAAATAATGTTTTCCGTATCGTTTCTTTGCAATTTTGTATTTATTTAGAATACCAGGACTTTTATTATCTTCATATATAATCAAGAAGGTAAAAAAACCCCTGTTACTTAATTTATTTTAGCGTTTAGCTGCATGATTTTCAGTATACTACTGTGGGCAAAAAATAGTAAGGCTTTTTAATTTAAATTTCGCGCGAAAACCCATTCGTCGAAATATTTTTTTTCTAGGTTGGTATGACTATCAGTGACATCTGTGCCAAATGTCACATCAAAATAATAATTAGTGTTTAGTATACGCTTGTCTTTCTCAAGTACAAAAAGTGCATTCGGCGATTTTTACAATGAGTGAAATTATTCAACAAAGAAGTTCCATTAAATTTTGTGTACGGAATCAAATTTCTGGTGCTGAAACGTTCAGAATGTTGCAAAAGGCCTTCGGTGATAATTGTTCGTCGCGAGCAAGTGTTTTTGATTGCTACAAATTATTCAAAGAAGGTCGAGAACGCGTTGATGACGAACCACGTCCAGGACGGCCATCAACATCAACTGATGATCAACACGTCAATAGAATTAAGGAATTGGTGCTTGAGAATCGATGATTAACAGTCAGAGACCTTAGTGGCATCGTTGGAATATCGGAAGGATCAGTGAAAACCATTTTGACAGATCATTTGGGCCTAAGAAAAGTGAAAGCACGATTTGTTCCAAAATCACTCAATTTTTTCGAAAAACAGGGTCGCGTTGACGTCTGTGAAACAATGCTTTCCGACTATCAAGACAAAATGAAAGGCATCATAACTGGAGATGAGATTTGGATCTAGCTTATGACCCGGAAACAGACGATCAATCGGCCAAATATCGCATCAAAGGTGAGCCGAAAAAAACCAAAAAACCACGTCAAAGCAAGTCAAAAATCAAGGTTATGTTGACAGTTTTCTTCGATTATCAAGGTGTGGTGGACTCCGAATTCCTTCCGACCGGCCAAACTGTCAACAAAGAATACTATTTGAGTGTTATAGTATCCCTATTTGATACAGATATAAAAATTAACCCCGTGAAATGATTCCATCATTTGCATTTTAGCATTTGACGTGACCGCATATCGGTAGAACGCAATCGTGTTATCTTCGTGACTTATTAGCAACTCTAATTGCTCTCAGTATTTCTCGGAATCGTTTGTGTTTTGGTGATTGTCGTGCAATGGAATTTCAGGAAGGAGGTATGTACTCTATTGTTACTTACGTTTTCAATAATATTTAAGTAATTTGACTGCTACGAACATGAATAATCAAATTTAAATGTTTACATGTATTTCTTTTTTCTGACACTTTCAACTACTTTCCCCCGTGATTACCCGTTTATATTATATATGAATATAAAGCTTATAGTCTCGAGTATAAAAATCATAAAGTATTGTCGTCCATAAATGTCCTCCGCGCTTTCTCTATGACTTCTACGCCGTCGTAGGGCACACGTGGACTGTGTCTACAAACCAGCTAAAATGCAGCATTTGTAATTATTTCCTTCATAATTTATTACAAGCGATGTTCGCAAGTGTTCATTCACTAGAAGGCTCTTATTTAACCTTTGGCGGTCAAATTATGGAACGGATTCGGAAAAGACTCGCTATACATTACACATAGTGCTAGAGCCCTTGTCCGACATAGAAAATCTCCCAAAGGTTTGCGGAATGGTGGAAGAAGGGTAAAATACGATGCCAGTTTTTACAAAAACATTCAGATTGGTTAAATGCCAAAGAAGAATTCAACTTCTCAGGAGAAAGTACGAGCGGCGGCGGCATTGTGCATTCGGAGCAGCCGCCATCGTCGTTGGGGGACCTAAGAAGGATTACTCCAGCTGTAGTAAGCGGACAAAGTGTAGAAGATGAGCTGAATTGTCGAAGGTATATGATTTTCAACGAGTCAATATATTACTGAACAATTCAGATAGATCTAACACATCATTTTCGCAACCAAATCTAGGTGATGTGTTATCTTTTATTGTAAAATCTAAATTAACCGCATATAAATATTTATTAGTCAAAAACTTTATTATTTCTCACATTTCCTCTGAGGTTATGCCATCATATAAGAAAGTATTAACGTCACAAAAACATCCGCCGAAGTGGAAGTTGCAAAGTTTACTTGATCTCACTGCTAACCGAATACTCGAGTCTCCAAAAGCCGTTTTAGAATGTGTTCCTCCTGAGTCTTTAGACAATATGGTGTTAATGGCAAAATAGGGATTTGATGGGAGCACGAGACAGCGAATTCAATTAAAAATTTTCGGCCTTGTGTATCAATGACGAAGTAGCTTATTTGTGACTTTGTATGTTTCTCTTTAGGTAAATTGCAAGCCGTCAGATGCTACCGAAAGCAACCGCATTGTTTGGAAAAACCGGCGACCATCATCTATCTATTATGGTAGGCCAATCAGATTTTTTTAAATTTTTAAGCAGCTTGAAACAAAATTTAAAGTTTGCTTTTTGTTTCATTGTGTATTTACGACATAATCACCAATCATACTGTTACTAAAATCTGTGAAAACTTGGCACCTGTCATTCGATTAGCATGAAGTAGGATGTGTTTAAAATAAGGAAGACTTGAAAAAAGGCTCTACCTGTTCTATGATTTAAACTACAAGTTCGGCTATTTGTCTATTATAGGGTGTTATTTTAAGAGAAGAAATATTGTTGGAATGAAATTTTTTTATTATAATCTGGTAGATAATTCCATGGCATTTATTTTTTAAATATGATTTCCGGCAAACGTCCGCCGCGACTACGAGTTACATGGTCCATTCGATCAGTCCAATTTTTGACTACTTTTTCCAATAAATCTGGTCGTATGGCGTCAATAGTGGCTTGAATATTGGCTTCCAATGCACAGTTGCCAGTGAATAGGACCACTTCTGGAAATAAAGTTGTCACCAAACTGATTTTGCAATAAATCGATTGTTAAGCGCGCTGTATGGCAAGTTGCTCCATTTTGTTGGAACCAAATATTCTCGACGTTTAGCTGATTAATTTTTTGAAACAAAAAATCAGTCAGCACGGCTCGATAGCGCTCGCCATTCACCGAAATTGGATCAATGAACTTTTATTCCTGAAACGTTTCGAAAGAAATAAGGACCGACGATGCCGCCAGCGTGTAAACCGTACCAAACAGTCAATTTTAATGGATGTAATGGTGATTCGTTAACAACTTGAGGATTCTCTTCGCTCCAAATACGGCGATTTTGCTTGCTGACGTAGCCATTTAACCAGAATTGAGCTTCGACACTAAACACAATTCTTTAATAAAAATGCTCATTTTAGACCAGTTTCAAATGAGCCCAATCAGCAAAAATGCGACGCAAACGATGGTCGTTTGGCTTCAATTCTTGCACGAGCTGTATTTTATAGGCACGTAAGCCAAGATTCTTACGTAAAATTTTCCACGTAGTCGAAGGACAAGGGCCAACAAGTTGAGAACGACGACGAAGAATCGATATTTCGGCGTCATCTTGAATACTTCGCGCGACAGCAGCAATATTCTCTTCAGTACGCACATTCGTTTGTCTTGTTGATGGTTTTGATAGAAGAGTAAGATTAGTGCAAAAATGATCAATAACTGCACGAATTGCTTGCTCACTAGGCCGGTTATGATGACCGTAAAATGGACGAAGTGCTCCATGAACTTCGCGAACAGATTTATTTTTTTCAAAGTAAATTTCCACAATTTGCAAGCGTTGTTCTGGCGTTAAACGGTTCATGATGACCTGCCAAACTTTATTGAACAGAAATGTCAACACAGTTTGACATTATCAACTATCAAACCATAGTTATCGACATCGATAGTTCTCGTGTAGTTTAAAAAACACCCATTATAATGTGTATATCATGGAGGCAGGCGACGGAGAAAATAAGCGTGATTGCAGACCTGAAGAAGGTGGCAGTAGAGCAGAACGTCGGTGGTGAATTCCTCAAGAATATTGCACTTCAGCAGTAAATATTTGAAATGAATTTTACAAATGTCTTCTTCTATCTTAATTCTAAGTCAACGCATTTTGAAACGCTTGCGAAATTTAAATGCCAACTTAATATCTCTTCATATCGACTGAAATAATAAAAATATTTGGATTAAATTTTCAGGATCGATACATCTACGTGCCAGTCCTTTCCCTCTCTTTAATACATCAACTCTCTCTCATTATTTATATTTAACTTTAAAACTCTTTGAGAATTTGATGTTCCCTTCTACACAAGTTCGGAAACAAAATTTCCCGAAAGAAAAACGCATCCGCTTGCAAACAATTTTCACTTAGAATCCACGAGTTTCCCCCTTCGCTGCCAGAATCGTTTCGGATCCGACTTCAAAGAAAAATTCAAAAAAAAATAAAGGATGATCATCGTTTAGTATAGACAACTTCAATGTTCGCATGACGTACACGATTTAGTTAAGCTTCCCGTTTAAGCGTCGTTATCGCGAGACAATCATCGAAATGTTTGAAATATTCATGCACGTACGTCAACTGTTATAGCTCACTAGAGTAATTGTACAAGTATCTTTAACAAAGTTATTAACGGTAATTATTACTGGTAAATTATTAAATATTTTAAATTCAGCTCTAAACTTAGTTCGTTATTTCATTGTTAACAAATTTTTAAAAATTCACTTATTTGTATTTCATATTTCGCATCTTTTTAGAATTAATCTTGGTTACGCCTCTGCTTCCGTAATTTATCTATTCTTTTTTTTTGGTTTCGCTTTTAGTCATTATTTACAAATGATCATAACTATTATTCTTTGTTACTCTTACCGCTCCCTCGTACTTGTCAGCCTAAAATTGTAATCAATGCTATTGAAGGATTATAAATCTTTTTGATGTTTTATTTTTATTTTAATTATTGGATTTTATAAGGTTTTTTTTAAGAAAATCATCTTCTCTGATGAGGCTCACTTTCATCTGGATGGTGTGGTAAATGAACAAAGCTGTCGATTCTGGTGCGAAGAAAATCCACAAATTATTTATGAAAAACCATTACATTCACCTAAATTGACAGTTTGGTGTGGTTTTTGGTATGGTGAAATCATCGGTCCGTACTTCTTTCAAAATGAAGCTGGTAACACCGTTACTGTCAATGGAGAGCGGTATACATTGATGATAACCAACTTTTTTTGGCCGATATTGGAAGAAGTTGATCTTGACAACATTTGGTTCCAACAAGACGGGGCTACGTGTCACACAGCAAATGCAACAATAGAGTTATTGCGAGAAAAGTTTGGAGATTCAATTATTTCAAGAAATTGTGATATTAAATGGCCTCCAAGAAGTTGTGATTTAACACCATTACACTATTTCTTGTGGGGTTATTTGAAGTCATTGGTCTATCGAAATAAACCAGACTCTCTTCAAGCTTTACAAGTCAATATTGAACGTACCATTCATGACATACGGCTAGATTTAGTGGAAAAAGTGCTCGAAAATTGGGTTCATCGAATTCGTTCTTGCAGAAGAAGTCGTGGAGGCCATTTGAATGACGTTTTATTTAGAACTTAATTGTACCGATTGTACTTCACATTAAATAAAAAACTTTTTAATTTTCTTAATAATAAGTGTGTTTTTTTTTAAAGAAATCATATCACTCTTATTGGAACTGGCTCCTTGTAACGCTTCGGGAGCCAGTATATAAAGCAGCGGGAGGAGCAGTCACAGTCAGTTTCAGGTTGACGCGTCACTACGAAATAACTCGTGAAGAAGATGATTGAGATGTCAAAGAAACGTCGAACCGTCTATTCTTTCGAAAACTTCTGTCCAACATCGCGGAGAGCCCGAGAATATATTAACTAATATATATACGAGGAGAAAGGGCCGTTTGAAAATGAAAACCAAAAGAAAGAGAATTTTCAAAAACCAAATTTATTTTTAGATTCTGCATTCTCTATTTTTGACCATAGCTGCCAAGTTTGTTTAAACACTTATCAACCCTTACAACTAGATTTTGAATACCCTTCTCATAGAAACTTGCCGCCTGCTCCGATAATCAAGAGGTCATGACCATTTTCACGTCTTCGTCATTGTTCTACGGTTACAGCCGAGATGATGATTGAGAGGAAAATATGTAAATCGCTCGCTGCAAGATCGGGGCTGTAGGCGGGATGGACCAAAACTTCCAAGCCAAAAGAGTTTAATAAAGCTCTGAGCTGAGCTGCGGTGTGAGGCCTTGTATTGTCATTGTAGTAGCAAAATTCCCTCCGCCAGCATGCAACAGCCATGTTTCTCGCCGGCAAAAAACGTATCACTGACCGTATCTCGTACATGGCGGGTGACTCAATAATCTTGAATATTTAAAGACACAAAACAGACCGTGCAGATTATCTACACAGCTGCAACTGTACCAGTTATTCCCAAGGAATGCCAGGACACGACGCAAGTACTCGTTGCGGCGCACACACCACCTATTAGTGTATACAACAAAACGGCTCTTATTTAAAAACCACGCCTTGTATATAACATATTCCATGTCTTTTTGACATTATGAATGAATATTATTATTATAAAATACTGAAACAAAGCATTTTTTGCAGTCCAACTAATTTTGTTCAGGATAGGGGAAAAAATTATTTCCACTTTTCTTATGCCGTATCAGTTAAATTTTTTTTTAAGTTACTAGTTTTGTTTATATAACGAGGGAGTATATTAGTGTGTACATGTATTGCAGGAAGCGCAAAAATATATGTATCTTCTTGGTCATATCTCGTATACTAACGCATTGTGTTAGATTGTTTTACAATATTTGACGGTGTTAGTGGTTATACCAACAGTCCTCACAATCAATATGAAACAGCTCGTGCGAGCTTCTTTTCTATTCTTTTGTGTGAGCAATATCGAGCTTTCGGAGGGATTACGGATACCCTGTCAACCAGAAAGAGATCCAAACATGTTCAATTGGATTACAGTCCGTAGACCAGTTCATTTGTTGGGATATTTTCTACCTCAAATCATTTATGCCATTTACTCGTATTAAAATCAATTCCTCCTATTCGGTAGTACATCATTTTTTGTTGTGGTATTTAGTTTTACTTATATCTTCCTAGTAATGTTATTTTAACAATATCTGAATTGTATATCTGATACATTGAAGATTTGTATGTGCATTTAAAAATATAACCATTGATTATACGAGTATAGTTTGACAAGTAGTGAGAATGATACATAGGTGGCGCTCTAATTGGTAAAACAAATGCACTATAATTTAGGTTGCCTAGTTATATGTTTAGATTCCGATATTTAGATAAATCGGTTGATTAGTTTATTTTTGACAGCTGATTGAATTTTTGGAAAAAGCAGAGTATCGTGCGGTGATTAAATACTTCGTAATTAAGGGTATGAAAGCTACCGAAATAAAAGATGAGTTACGAGAAACATTAGGTGAATCTGCTCCATCATCCGCCACAATAAGTAGATGGGTAAATGAATTTAAGCGTGGTAGAACAAGCTGTGTTGATGAAGCGTGCTCTGGAGCACCAAAAATCGTGACTTCCCTAGGAAATGATTATAAAAATCCATAATATTATTACGCAAGATCGACGACTCAAAGTGAGAGAGATGGCAGACATGGTAAACATTTCATCAGAACGCGTATACAACATTTTAACGAAAGAATTGGGCCTTTCCAAGCTTTCGGCAAGATGGGTGCTTACGACTGATCAAAAGTTCACTCGTTTGCGCATTTCCAATGAGTGTTTGGACCTTTATAAGCAGAATCCGGTTGATTTTTGTAGGCGATTTGTTACTTGCGATGAAATTTGGATACACTACAGTACACCCGAAACTAAACAACAGTCGAAATAATGGTTAGAACGTGGTTCTGCACCTCCAAAAAAAGCGAAAACCACTTTATCGGCAAACAAGGTGATGGCATCAATTTTTTGGGATTCAAAGGGCATTTTGCTCATGGATTACCTTCAGAAGGGTGCCACAATAAATGGACAATATTATGCAGAACTTCTACAAAAATTAAATGTTGAGATTCGTGCTAAACGGCCAGGAATGGCAAAGAAAAAGATTCTGTTTCACCAAGACAACGCTCCCTCGCATACCAGCACAGTTGCGATGTCCAAAATCCACGAGTTGTATTTCCAATTAGTTGTCAAACTATCCTCGTATGTGCATTTAAAAATATAACCATTGATTACAAAAGGTTTTAGCATACAAAGTGCTGATAATATGAAGTATTTGAGGGAACACAGGTGTGTAGTTGTATTTTTAGTATACTAATTGATTTCGGTAATAAATTTTCTTTATTTTCATGGTAAAGGGCACTCTTAAATGCAAGATCCAACTATCAGATACTGGTAATTTTTGGGAACAACTTTTGTGTGTTAATGTTGCTGATTTTATAAAGAAATGTATTCATAGTGATGTTAAGATTCGCATATATAACTTTTTGATCATTGTTTTATTTGATTTAAATACGATTCGATCTAAACACGGAAATTATCAATTTTTCGACCAATGCCAAATACACACATTACTTTATGCGCAATTTCTCTGATTCTAATAATGCAAATGTCATGATATTTTGACGTAACATTGAGGAAAGATCTACCTTACCGACGTATATTTTCTTTGATAGATGGCGCCACTAAGAAATACTATTTTAAAAAAGTTCCATTTTCTCTGCGGCAGGCTGTGTATAAATATCATTGAGATTGATATCTCTTCTGTCTTTCATTGTGTTTTGCTTTTTTTTATGTACCCAGCATTAACTTTTTTAATAGACAACGAAATTTCAGAAAACATATTATATTTACTTAAGCGAAACTTTAGGTATACTTTATTTAATTTTTGCGATTCATCATGAAACGGATATGTTATAAATTAATTGTTGTTTATTTCTCTTGTTATTGGGCTTCTGTCTGTTGGAAATAAGCATTATTATAATTATCATAGAAAGATTGATTTGAAATATAATTTTAACAATGTTTTAGAAACAAGAAATCCTCTAAAAAGAACGAACATATTGTAGAACAAATAAAAAATGCTAGCATGTGATAATAAGGACATCTTAATAAGCTTCGACGTGACTTCATTATCTACCGATATACCAAAGACGATGCTATAAGTATGAGACATCTCCAGGGCTTAACTGCTGATATTACTGTCGCTGTTGCACTGAAATTGGTTTGTGCTGCCAGTTCCTGTGCAATAGCGTCATCACTAACAGCAATTAAGCACTGAGGAAGTCTCGTGCAAGTAAAGACGAAACGTTGGCAGCAGAAGTACTGAACACGTACTATTCAGACCACCTTTGCATCTAATGCATTCAAGAATATTTAATGATTAACGTTGACGACATGGATTTAAAGACTTACTTTTATTTAAAAAAATATTTCATAAGAAACGAATTCGTTATTCATAATGTATTCAATATTTTATCAAAAACATAACTTCGTTTGACTTATTGCTTTCATTACAAAACAAATTAGCTTCCGTAAGTAACCATGTTACGTAATTAACACCAGTTGAGTACACCGTGTTGGATTCGATTTATAGAATCATACGAGCAATTATTGGTACAATCATTTGTTAATCGTGAAGGTAATTAATCAGAATATTCTATTATCAGCATTTAGGGACAAACGAATTACAAATTTAGCTCTGACAGGTGACACGTTCGGACGATATTTAAATTACGCGAACAATGTTTTTGACCCTTTGTCGTGTTATTGATTATGTATTTTTGATTGGCCAACTATACATATTATTTTCTTAAAAGTATTTGTTATAAAATTTTGAAAATATTCATTATGAATTTGTTGCACATCCTCTAAAGATAATTTCGATTTATAATAATCAAAACAAATACCTTAAGCAGTGTCGCACTTGGAGAACTACGGCAATAAATACCCGTACGAAACAATTAATCCCGCACATGATCCGTACCGCTGAAAGCCAAGACGCACACAGTGTGCAACACTGCTTAATTAATCTGCTAATGATGACAACTTAGTTGTCGAAATGCGTATACAGAATTTCGAAAATTAATGTGGAAAGGGGTTATATATCAACCTTAATGATCAAGTTAATCAACCGCAGGCTCCATCAAAATCACCTACTAAATGATTAAAACCGATTATTAACACAAAATGGAAACAAATAGAAAACATGCGAACAAACAGAATTAACAACAAAACTGGTTTAATGTCTGTCACTGGCAAACGTTGCCTTTATTTTTTATATCCGAAATTTCATAATCGTAATTAACCAAGTGTTGTAAAATTCTGGTGTAGACGAATCTCATGTTCCCTGTAGTTTTCGCTTCATTTCAGGGACTGTTCCAGCAGGATGCTTCAGTAACACCTTTATCATCTCAGGCCACAAAGTTTGTATTGGACACAAATCGGAACTACTAGAAACCTACCACAAGTGGTCTTTTGCATCCATTTTAGTGCATTTTTGGGAGTGACATGCTGTACTTCCACGAGAGATTCTCCTGAAATGTCTGAATATTTATTTGAATTCAAAGTTCCTTCAATAAAATAAAGTTTTCCTATTCCTTTAGATAAAATGCTGCCCCCGGAACATACGTAATGTAGTAAATTTTACCTGTCTTTTAAGACAATCGGGATCGAACCTTTGGAATCAATCGTCTTGTATTATCTCCAACACATTCTTCAAATTGGGTCCCAACATCCCATTATATTGCATGTCATTGCTGAGATGTTCTTTTTGACCATCTTTTCTTTAACTTGGCGTTAAAAGTGACTTTTCTTTGACCCAAAACAACATTGTTAGTTTTAAAAAAACTTTTAGGCAAACATAGTTTTCTTGTTTCTACTTCTTCTCCTAATATAAAACAAATTATAATACCTTGTATGAGCCGAACACCAGTTTGAGTCTACATGTGACACGTAGATCTCAAAACTGGTCTTCCAACAGCATTAATTCAAAATTAAATTAATTAAAATTGATTATGTGTAAGATGGGTGCCGCATTCGTTGACAATGGAACAATTTCAAGCATTTTATAAAGCATAAAAACGATTTTGTCCACCGTTTCATCACTACAGATGAGACTTAAGTCAACCACCATTATCCACAATCAAAACAAGAGGCTAAGAAGTGATATAAATCCAGTAGTTGGGCTATGAAGCGATTTAGGGTCCAGAAATCGGTCAAGAAGGTGTTGGTATCAGTTCCTTGGGATGCTAAATTGGTAAAACGATAAACTCGGATTATTTTTGTAACCTTTTGGATCAGCTGGATGCAAAAATCCGTGAGAAAAGACCTGGTTTACAGAAGAAAAATATCGTTTTTCATCAAGGCAACGCACTCTCTCACGTAGCTCAAAAAAACATCGTGAAATTCAGTGAATTAAACTATAAATTATTGCAACATCCACCCTATTCGCCAGATTTAGCTATCTCTGACTTCTGGCTGCTTTCAGATCTCAAAAAATGAATACGTGGAAACCGACTTTCATCGAACGAAGAGGCAATAGCAGCCACAGAAGCGTATTTCGACAGTTTTCCAGATTCTCACTTAAGGGATGGAATTCATAAGTTAGATCACTGGAACACGTGTATTGAAGTTCAGGGAGGTAATATTGAATAATAAAATGTATTTCAAACCATAAAATCGTGTTTTTCTTGTCGAACGTCAAAAGTTATTGAACACCTGGTAAAAGAACCGCGTTTATGAAATAAATATTCCAATCAGCGCACAAGTAATTCAAATAATCAGCGAGTGTTGTCTTCACGACTTTGAATAACCAAATTCAATCTTCCAGAGATGCTTTGAATTATGTATTTCGTTTTTATCAGGTTGTTACATATGAAATGTCCGATTTTGTAAGGAATAAAAAAAGTCTAAATTTAAAAAAATATAAATATTTATTCTGCAAAATAGTCTCCATTTACATCAATAGTTTGTTTCCAACGGCCTGGAAGCTGAAAAATTCCCTTTGAAAAGAAATCTAGGTTTTGACGGCTCACATATTGCTCAAACACTGCTATTACAGACCCCCGGTCAGGGAAGTCCCTATTTTTTAAGTGATTGTCTAAACTTCGGAAAAAATGAAAATCAGTTGGCTAAAGGTCAGGTGAATAAGATGGGTGAGGGAGAATTTCGTAACTAAATTCCGAAAGTTTTTGGATTGTCTGTCGTGCAACATGAGGTCTTGCATTATCATGAAGAAGTATGGGTCCATGTGTATTGACTAGTGAGGGCTGCAAGCGGCTCAATTTTCCATGCATAGTTTTCAGTTCGGCACAATAGGACGCTGCCGTGATGGTTTCACCAGGTTGCAAAAATGAATACTGAATAATATCCTTACTGGTCCACCATACAGTCACCATAATCTTTAGCGGGTGAAGTGATGCCCGTGCATGCTGTCTTGGTGCTTCACCTCGATCTAACCATTGTCCTGACCGTCTCCGATTATCATAAAGTATCCACTTTTCGTCACACGTTACCACTCGATGAAGAAACGGTTCAAATTTCTGTCGATTAGCCAAAGAGGTAGCCACCTCTAATCGACGGAGCTTATTGGCTTCCGTTAATTGGTACGGCACCCATCGATCGAGTTTCTTCACTTTGCCAATCGAAGAAAGGACGACTAATGGCGGCAATGGACACTTAAAATATTTTTGCAAGGCTACACACTGTTGTCGACGGATTACTTTCAACTTCTATACGCAGCTCGTCGTCATTAACGATGCTACGCGCATATCCGCGAGGCTCATTTTCTAAATCAAAATTTCCCTCGCTGAATTTTTTAAACCATCGCCATAATGTGCGTTCATTACACGTGGTTTCACTGAACGTCTGATTAATTTCTCGCGTTGCTGCAGCTGCATTTAATCCCTTTTTAAATTGAAAGAGGTAAATTGCCCGAATATCTCTTGCCGACATTTCCATAGGCGAGACAAGGGCAGGTGTATTAATATTTCCAAGAAATGGAACAGGTACACACTTCAAAATAAATACTCTTTTCTACAAATACAATAATAATTTTCACCAAAAACATACACGTCTTCACACAGGTGCGATTCAGTTCAGACTGAAGGAAAAAACGGACATTACATTTGTAACAACCTGATATTAAGAGAATATCTTTCCACTTTTAAGAGCAGGAGCACGGTTTTTAATAATTTTTTTCAAGTGTCTCGATAAGCCGACAACAAATCACAAATCTGAAAATACTATCGAATACACTTCGAATTTAAGTTTAAAGTTGTCCGTACATGAAGATAGAAAATTATATAAAAAAGTCGATAATTTAAATACATTTACATTTTCAAAATAAGTTAAATACCGTGCTGTCTGCAAAAACAAATTAAGTATTCATTAAACTTTCTAGATTTGTGCACATATGAAGTACATGTCAAGGTGTTCAATAATTTGAGTAGATTGCCTTATATTTTTGTAATTTCAGCACAGTAAAATATACTTTGAAAAAAAATATTAATTTTCATATTGAAAGTAATGATGAAACGATATCAAAACTTATCAACTTGGAAATCAACAAAACAAATGAAGTATTTTACGATTTGTTTACTAAATTTGCAAACATCTTATCGTTTGAATCAACAAAAACTGAAATAATATTTTCGAGATGTCTTCTCTCTACAAATGAATTGCAAAGGGTGCCTTCAGCCTTTGGGGTAAGAATGTACTTCCGACTCGCAGCTAGGGGTACGACTAGGGGATGTCATGTATGTTGACTGATTATAAAGGCACCTAATGTAAGTGAATACTGTAACGGCTGGCTTTCCCATTGTTTCTTGATTTTCTTCTGAAACACTATAACTGATCGGATTTTGTAGTTTTTTAATTTAGAATACAAATACACAAGAATTGCTTTCACTTCCTTAATTATTGTAGAAATAGTGACGATTAAGGTACTTTATCCTTTTGCTTTTATATTATTTATCTGTTATATTTGTTTAATGTGCTTAACATATTCAAAATATTCTGGAATATACAGCGTGTTTAAAAAAAAATGGACGTATTACAAACTATTATGTCCAAACTATCGATCGCTGCGCCTCGGCTCGGCTATTGGAGAAACGAACACAGAGTCTAGTTTATTTTATAGCCGCTAGATGTCAGTTGTCTTCTGTTTTTTTTGGTAGCCGTCATGTGTTTAAAATGGCTACTCCGCAGCAGAAATCATTCTGTGTTCTCGAGTTTGCGAAGTGCAATTCCGTGATTACAGTGCAAAGACGTTTCAGGTTGAACTACCAAATTTATCCTCCGAATGGTGGAACATTCACAGATGGTATCGACAGTTTGTAGATACAGGATGTGTATGTAAAGGAAAGAGTCCTGGCTGCCCTCGTGTTTCTGAAGAAAATGTTGCGCAAATTCAAACTGCTTTCCAACGTAATCCTTCAAAATCAACTCGTCGTGCCAGTGGGAAGTTACAACTACTTCAACAACAATTTGGCGTGTTTTGAAACGTCGGTTGGTTATGAAGCCGTACAAGTTACGGTTGTTACAAGCTCTGCGTCCTGATGACAAACGGAAACGTGTGGCATTTTGTAAGGAGATTCATGATGCTATTGACAATGACAACACTTTCACACAACGCATCGTGTTCAGTGATGGAACGACTTTTCATATTAGTAATCTGGTAAATAAACACAATGTTCGAATTTGGGGTCTACAGAACCTACATGCAGCCATTGAACATGTACAAGATTCCCCTAAAATAAATGTGTTTTGTGCGATATCCCGATCATCTGTTTACGGCCCATTCTTCTTTGATGGAAACACAGTTAACGGTCAGCAGTATCTCGCTATGTTCAACTTCAACTTAATTTTTCAACATGACGGGGCACCTCCTCACTGGAGTCGCCAAGTGCGTGAATATCTGAATAAAACTCTACCGAACCGTTGAACTGGTTGTTAAGGAGCTGGCAACTTAGCATGTCTCAGATGGGCTCCACGGTCACCGGATTTGACACCCTACGACTTCTTCCTGTGGGGTTTCGTTAAAGACAACGTTTATGTACCACCGCTCCCACAGAACCTGGAAAAGCTGAAGAACCGGATCCGTACTGCCATAACATCAGTGACGAAGGGCATGCTTGCCTGAGTATGGGAGGAATTTGAGTATCGATGTGATAGTTCTATGCGAATAAGCCACAAACCACATCGACCCTCAAAGCCAACATAACCCATGCCATCGGTCAAATTCAGCCTGATTTATGCGCCATTTCGGATGCGCGCCACCCAGCGAAGCCACGTCGATCATTTGCGCGATGTTTCCATACATAATGACAGCGATAGGCCTTTCAAACGAATAAAAAATTTCGATTATATCTCACACACACTTTGTTTTATTTAAATCTAAAGATAGGAAACGCTTAATGAAAGACCCGTTACTACATGCGAGTCTATTTTTAAATTTAAAATTGGAACATTCTACGAGCATCATTAAAATTTCTAGATCGCAAATACTTAAGAAAAATAAAAACATTTTACATTTGCAATCCTAGAAACTCAGCTAATTACCCATCTTAAAATGTATCTGAGCATGTATCTATTTATTTTATCTCGAGGTAGCAACGAAGCAGCGAATCGGCAAAGCGAATTCACTTCAAAGTAGTAATGAGAAAGAATTAACGGAAGCGGTAAATATTAGTTTCATTAGACGCATAAACACGATAAACATAACCAAATCCGGGGAAATATTAACATTTATTTCGAGGCGGACGGTTATGTATTTAATAAAGTGGTCGGTTTGGGATATCTGACGCCGTTTCGTCTCAGAAGAAGAGGCAGCAAATTTCAGGAGTCTAAAAATGTATAACGTCCGTTATTATTGTTTCCGCACCGTTGAATTTTGAGGATCATTTAACTGAAGTGCCGCTAAATAACGTAATTTCAAAAAAGGTTGTTCATATTTTACATTATCTCGCAAAGTAAATTCATATTCGTGATATTTACGAAGTTCCGGCGTACTAAAAACTTGGAATTCGTGATTGAAGAGGAACTGGACGTAATAAAAGAGAAAGGAAAGGATATTTAATCCTTTTTCTTATGTGAAGTGTATATAACTTGTTTTTTTTTATATCTAATCTTCCTTGGCTTGGTTTAATTAATATTTTATCAAAACTAGACTTCATTTTTAAATTTTAATTACGAACATACGAGGGTGGTCTAAAAATTATCCGACCTAACAAAGATACAAGACATTTTTTCCTAAATTTATATTTATTTTTCTACATAGTCTCCTTGTAACTCTGCACACTTCTCCCAGCGATGCTTCCATCTCTTTAACCCGTCCAAATAGTATTCCGCGTTTTTCTCTGCAAAATAATTGTTCACGAAGGTGATTGCCTCCTCATTTGACGAAAATTTCTGTCCTCCAAGCGCAATTTTCAGATGCGGGAACAAAAAGAAGTAGGGGTTAGATCTGGTGAGTATGGTGGATGGTCAAGCAGTTCGAACCGTAATTCGTGGATTGTCGCCATGGTAACCGCTGAGATGTGAGACGGCGCGTTGTCTTGGTGAAACAGGATTCCCTTTTTCTGGAAATGTAGCTGTTTTTTTCACAATTTCTGTCTTCAGCTTGTCAAGTAATGATGCGTAGTATGCTCCTGTAATAGTTTTTCCTTTTTGAATATAATCGATTAAGATAATTCTATGACTATCCCAAAAAACAGTCGCCATCACTTTCTCAGCAGAAAAAACAGTTTTTGCTTTCTTGGAGCCGGTTACCCCTTTGCAGTCCACTGTTTTGACTGTATTTTTGTTTCGGGCATATAATGGTGTATTCAAGTTTCATTTACAGTAATTAATCGGCGTCAAAACTCGGATTTGTTGCGCGTAAGCTGTTGGAAATGTTCATTCGAACACGGTTTTCGTCTAACGTTAGCAAACGCGGCACCCAATGCGCGGACAGCTTTCTTATGCCTAAATCTTGATATAACATGTGACCAACACGTTTTTTGGACATATTCATAGCCTTTGCTATCTCTCTCACTTTAATTCGACGGTCGTTTAGCACCAATTGGTGAACTTTAGCGATGTTATCATCAGAAGTTGCAGTTTTTGGACGTCCCGAACATTCGTCGTCTCCCAAGCTCTTATGGTCACGTTTAAATTCAGCTGCAAGTGCAGAGTCCCCGTATACAGAGTCCAATACATCTTTGATTTGCGTTGGCGTATTGCCTTTCGAAAACAAATATTTAATGACAACTCGATACTCGACACTCACATCGACTTACTCAAACGACTGTCAAAAAACAACTGCGCGTCCAAAGTGGCTGAAACTTTGGTGAGTACCTGACAATAGATACACAACTATATTCCCTAGCTTTTGTTGGTGAGTGCTGCCATCTTCATGTTGAGGTCGGAAACTTTTCAGACCACCCTTGTGTATATCAGTTTAAACTACTACGCGGAAGTTGACACAGGAATCCCACACTTTTACTGGCTAAATAATTAATTTTATTGTATTGTTTCTCACAACAAGTCCTACCGACTACATTGTCACGGATTGTCTGCAAATCGTAAAATGTAGATCATCCCATCCTACAAAATTCATATCCCAGAGCTTTTTCGTTTCCATTGCATGAGTGCACAGCTGTTGCCGCGTTGCAACAATAACTGTGAACAATGTGTGTTACTTATAAAACAAAAGTGATATAAATAACGCATGCAGCCCAAGGTAGTTAGTTTGTTGGTATAAATATCTCAACGTCACTAATGTCTCTTCTTATCAGAATATATGCTTGATCACTGAAGGAACTGAGGAAGGCTGGAACAACAGTGTACATTTTGGTTCTCGACGGTACGGATCGCGTACGGAATTTGTTTTCGGACGGGTATTTTTCGCCGTAGTTTTCCAGGTGTGACACTGTTTAATTATCTGCTGATGATGACAACTTAGTTGTCGAAATACGTATACAAAATATGAAAATTAATGTGGCAAGGGGTTATATGTATATCAATCTTCAGTGATCAAGTTAATCAACCACAGGCTCCATCAAAATTACTTGCCTTAGAATATATGCTGCTTTTTAATTTTAGTTAATTTAAATAATCTTAAACGTACATTTGACTTATCGAGAGCGTCAACGCTGTGTTTTCAAATTTTGAATCAACCATTAGTCTTAAAAGTTTTGCAGAATTACCCAGGCTTAAGTTACTAGATCACTGAAGGTTGATATATAACCCCTTTACACATTAATTATCTTATTCTGTATACGTATTTCGACAACTAAGTTGTCATCATCAGCAGATAATTAAACAGTGTCGCACCTGGACAACTACGGTAAAAATACCCGTACGAAATCAAATTTCGCACGCCATCGTTAAGTTATTACTATAGATTTTAATATAATCTTAGTACATTCTGTTTATTGTTAAAAAAAACGTTACATATTTTGTATAGAATACAGCTCGTCCAATTTTATCGGGATTAAGAAAAATTATCGAAATTCTCATCCGAACGGAAATATATCAAATCGAAATTGTACAGATGAGACGAACATCTGTGACCCACATTGTACATAATACGTGTACATCCGTGTGTCATATATCAACGTGTCAACCTGTAATCTTCAATCAGTTTTCGCATGATTTAATACTTCCTACAGGGTCGAACGCATCCCATTCAATTAATTTTCCTTCAGTCGGGTAGTCAATTCAGTGTGTACCTGAACAATAACAGAGCGGACTTGAGGTATAACAAGATTATCGGTGCATTGCAATGGAATTGGCCACGCAAGATGTATGTTTGTGTATATCATATAAAGCTGTAATACTATGATTTATCTGAGTAGAGTAATCATGATATAGCGTAGCGTTATTTTAGGCCGCTAATATACTTACTTCCCATCGATGGTTTGTTTTTTGTGATGGAAACATTAATAGACACGTACATATGTTTAAAAAAGATTTATTGATGTTAATTGGTGCCTTTGTAATTAATAATATACAAATATATACAATAATTATAGTGACTTTCAATTAAAAATAGTGGCTGTCTATTTTCTAAAGGTGTTTCAAATTTCGCGGTTCTTTTAAAGAATAAATAAAATACTTAATTTGCATTCACTTTCAAAAACTTTTTATTGGCAATTGAAGTATCAGTTATGACATTTGTGTGCGAAAAATAATATCTGCCAAATGGCCTCCTCTTGCAGCTCCACGGACGTCCACTCTTTTGTTAACATTTTCAATAACATTTTGCCATAATTGAGGCTCTACCTCACCAATGGCACGAATAATTTCATCTTTCACGGCAGGAATTGATTGTGGATTGTTTTTATAAACCTGACTTTTCACATAACCCCAAAAAAATAGTCTAACGGTGTCAAATCACATGATCTTGGTGGACAATTAACATCACCGTTTCTTGAGATTACATGTCCAGGAAATTTTTCTCTCAATAAATCAATTGATTCGTCTGCAAAGTGAGGTGTAGCGCCATCCTGTTGAAACCGCATGTCCTCTAGATCAATATTCATTAATTCAGGCCACAAAAATTCGGTAAACATGCGACGATATCGATCACCATTGACAGTTACAGCTTCACCAGCAGCATTTTCAAAGAAGTAAAGTCCAATTACGCCGGCTAACCATAATGCACTCCAAACAGTAACTCGTTTAGGATGCATAGGTTTCTCATGAATAATCCGTGGAATTTCCTCACCCCAGATACGGCAATTTTGTTTATTAACATAGCCACCAAGTTCAAAATGTGCCTCATCGGAAAACAGCTGGTTGTTCATTGATGAAATTGACAAATGAACACGTTTTAAATGATTTAATGGCTTCAGTTCCTGTGTTATTTGAAACTTATATACCTTCAGAGCTAAATCCTTGTGTAAAATACGCCATGTTGTTGATCCACTAAGTCCAAGTTGTTGTGAACGTTGTCTAATGGACATTTCAGGACCTTCAGCAACACTTTCACGAACTAAACCAATATTTTCTTGTGAACGACCACTACGATAGTATTTTTCACTTTTTTGATCTTTCACGGAACTGGTCTCTTGAAATTTTTTAATAATTCGACCAATAGTGCTGTTTTCAGATGGGCGATTATGTAGACCTTAAAATTCATGTAATTTTCTAAAAGCTTTTTTCGCAGAACGCTGATTTTCATAAAATAATTCAACTATTTGAACGTGTCGTTGTACCGTGTACGAAGCCATTTTTATAAATGTCATACATCGCACTTTTTAAAAATACATGCCCAGGTATTCTGCTGTATTTTCGTTTACTATTCAGGTATGTCCAAAAAGTTTTAGAATTTTCCACAATTCTATTTTCGATCTTGTACAAATAATCAACATACACATTCTGAATATTCTACTGTACCACGTAGGATATTGTAGATTTCCACCTCTTAAAGTATGATTCCTTTATACAAATTAGTTCAATTAAGTATTGTTTGAGACCGTGGTTAATTGAATTATGAAAAACGGCAAAAAAACCCTTGCCACATCAATGTTCGTATTCTGTATCCGTATTTCGACAACCACGTTGTCACCACCAGTAAATTGGGACAGTGTCGCACCTGTATTCGCGGTTAGCTTACAAAGAAAAAGTTCTGCACACTCATTAGAGGAACGTGTGTATATATACATGCGTACATGGTTCCTCTGTGTGGGTAAATAAAGAAGAATTCAGTAAACATGCTACGAAACGTTTTGATCAATAAGGTTGATATATAACCCCTTTTCACATTAACTTTTGTAAATTCTGTATACGCATTTCGACAACCAAGTTGTCATCATCAGCAGATAATTTCAAAGTGTCGCACCTGGTAAAACACGGCGAAAAAATTGTACGAAAAACAAACTCCGTACGCGATCCACACCGTTCAAAACCAAGATGTGCACTAATGTGGAAAGGGGTTATATATCAACCTTATTGATCAAGTCAATCAACCACAGGCTCCATCAAATTCAACTACGAAACGTTGTGAGAAAACAGTGTTTGTATTAATTATTTGTTAATGAAAAGTTAAAAAAGACCGAAATGAAACAATAAACAATAAACTTAGAACTGTTAATTAAACAATCAAAAAAAGAGAAACGTAACTAAGTACTTTTTTACAGCATTAATAGACTCTTCTTTTATCATTCAGCATAAGATATTTCCAAGACTACTTTTGTTTCGCCGTATATTCTTTGTTTTAATATATTTGAGTTCAGTGTCTAGAAAGTCTGCCCACGGTTACGCCTACCTTCGGAGCTGTATTTTTATACCTTATTCGAAGGTAAAACGTTTTATTAAAAAAGAAGTCATCGACCTACCGTTACCTGCGTATACTTGCTACCTCTCATGTTTATTTAACTAAATGAAGTTTATGCTCTCTATAAGTAATATATTAACTCTAGCTTTTAAGCTAATATTGTCAGTTTACTTCGTTTTATTATTTTTTTCCTTTTCACATTGCATTCTTGGCTGTGATTGGTTTTTGTTTCGGTCGATATATACTTTGATTTAAAAAGGTTATCACGATTTTTTGTTTAAAAAAGACTGCAACCTTTGTGTCTAACATTCAGCTATTTGACTAAAAAAAAACGAATCGAGGATGATGCTATTACAACGACAGTTCAAACAAGGACAAACGGATCTATAGGGTTGGCAACTAAGTACTTTCGGTTTTTACTGATAGAGAGCGTTGCTTTATTTTTTGTATAACGTATGTTAGGGCTGTACTTTACCGTTTGTCGCGTGATACTAGTCACATTGACGTAACTTCAGAAGCAAGTAGTGCGTGATTTTTATTAAAGCTATTAGTTGTAGGTTAATTTTAAATGGAGTGCAGAAACGAACATTTTCGACATATTTTACTATTTTATTTCCGTAAAGGAAAGAAAGCTGCTGCGGCTCACAAAAAGATAAGTGAAGTTTTTTGGTGCTAATTGCTTAACAGAGCGCACGTGTCACATTTGGCATAAAAAGTTCCGTTCTGGAGATTTTTCCCTCAAAGATGAGCAACGTTCTGGTCGGCCTACTGAAGTTGATGATGACCAAATCAAAGTCATAATTGAAGAGGATCGTCATATAACTGTTCGAGAGGTTGCGGAGATGCTACATGTATCGCACACAACAATTGAAAAACATTTAAAATGTCTTGGGCTAGTTAAGAAGCTTGATATTTGGGTACCTCACGAATTGAAAGAAATTTATTTAACACAAAGAATCAACTTTTGCGATATGCACCTTAGACGAAATGAAACCGACCCTTTCTTAAAAAGATCATGCTGTCAGTTTGGTGGGATTACAAAGGTGTTGTGTTTTTTGAGTTACTTCCAAGGAACCAAACGATCAATTCTGATGTTTACTGTCTACAATTAATAAAACTGGACGAAGCAATCAAAGAAAAACGGCCGGAATTGTCAAATCGGAAAGGTGTAGTTTCCCACCAAGATAATGCAAGGCCTCACACATCTTTGTCAACTCGTGGGAAACTATTGGAGCTTGGCTGGGAAGTGATGCCATATCCCCAATACAGCCCTGATCTAGCACCATCTGATTACCATTTATTCGAAGTTTGCAAAATTTTTTGAATGGTAAAACTTTCACAAATGACAATGACTTTCACTCGCACCTGGGTCAGTTTTTTGCTGATAAGGACCAGAAATTTTACGAGCGCGGAATCATGCAGCTGAAAGAAAGGTAGCAAAAGGTCATCGAGCAAAATGGAAAATATATAATTGATTAAAAACTATTCTTTGTTTAAAAAAAGTGTTTTATTTTATACTACAAAACCGAAATTACTTAGTTGCCAACCCAATATTATCTTCTGTAAATTATGATTTCAGTAAAAAAATAACTTTAATTAGAATTTTAATATTTCTCTATAGGAAATTACTCATTCACTGAGTTATTCGCAAAATCATTTTGTTTTTCTCGCGAGAATTTTTAATTGTCTTCTTAATCAGTTAACACCACGCTATAGCCTACTGTAGTTATATATTACATTTGAAAGTTTCTTTATAAAGAAGAATCTAATTCTCTGTTTTTATCCTGATTTTGAAAATGAAAAAAGGGACTAGTTTCGATATATTCTCCTTTTCCTTTAGCAAAAAGGTAAAAGCACAGTCAAAGCAAGAAAGGAAACATCTTAACAGAACGCCATTACCAACATTGGTTTGCCAAATTTCGTTCTCATAATTTCGATGTCAAAGACGCACCTTGTTCTATAGGTGTGCCCTTAAGGAACAACAGATAAAATTAACAGAATGTTGCTATAATATAAAAACTATATTCTCGACGAAAAGGGTAATTGGTCAGTCACCGAAAGAATTGATCTGATCGTCTTAGAGAATCAATGTGTGTACGAAACTTCGTGAACCGAGTGTCTGTTATCATATGTGAGACAGACCAACCGACGAATTAGTGCACATCGAGACGAATACAGAAACACGGAAAGTACGAACATTGATATGGTAAAGGGTTTTCTTCCCTTTTCTTGATTAATGAAAATGAATTGTTTAACATCTTCAGCGTACCACACAGGATCGTTAAATCATGGAGTGTGGGTACTTTATTTTGACAAGAGCAATAGAAAAAATGACGAACATGGTAAAGGGTTTCTTTGCCTTTTCTTGTACAGCAATAGAAAAAAACCTTTTCCCACAAGAATAAATAAAACACATAATTTGCATTCACTTTCAAAAACATTTTATTGGTAATTGCAGTATCAGTTATGATATTTATATGCGAAAAACCGGTCTCTTGAAATTTTTTAATAATTCCGCCAATAATGCTTTCAGATGGACGATTATGTAAACCAAAATTCACGTAATTTTCTACAAACTCTCTGCAACAATTTGTACCGTGTGTTGTACCGTGTACGAAGCCATTTTTATAAATGTCATACATCACACTTTCTAAATGCCCACATACCCAGACAAATTCAGTGCGCCATCTATATTTTATTTATTCTTAAAAAAGAACCGCGCAATTAGAAACACCTTTTGGGGTACAATGATAATGTGTTTTTAATTAATCTTAATATTTCTTAGAAAATTCCGCCGGTAAGAAACATTACGGATTTATTATCGTATCGATTTCAATTAAATTCTAAAAATCTTAATGAATCCACCAATTAGTCAACGTCTTGAAAGTTAGAAAAGTTTCACAGTTCCCGCAGTTCGCGGATTAATATTGCATTTCTTCTCTTCAAAATCCCGTAGGGCGGCACCATATTTCGTTCCTACCTTTGCACCATTTCCCTAGTCACCTTAATGCTCCCTCGTCTGCAATACGAATCCGGTGCACCGGAACTGTCTGACTTCAGTAACAACGAAACAAAGGACGAATACACCAGCACGGAGTCGTACAATCGTGCCCTATTCATAAAACATATATTCACAAGTCTAGCTGTTTTCTCCTTCTCAATTTGTCCTTGCTCGCTCTTTTCGTAGTTAGTCTGCATAGAAATATGTGTGTGGCGAGTTGCAAAGTGGAGGAAACGAACTTACCGGCACGGTCCAAAGGCGGAACGTACCGAATGCTACACGTATGTTCGGTGGGTTTGCGACAAGCCATTAGTTACCGGATGACGGGTTACAGGTTCTTGAGGGTTTAAATTATGAATTTGGGACTGCGGAAGGAAGACTTAGACACGGGTGGGTGGAGATTCTATGGTTGGGAATAACTTAAGAGTAGATAAGAGAAAATTGACTACCTACATCTTGCGCGGTAGACAACGATATAACATTTATAAATAACGAGTGAAAGAGCAATATTGTAGTACCTTTTATGTGTACGTCAACTTTAAAATACCTCCACAAATAGGATACATCTTCAATCTAATACTGCGTCATAAATAAAATCAAATATTTCAAGAACTACTGTTGAAAATTGATAAAAATAGATTTGTTATTAGCTATTTTGCTCTTTACTTATTCAAGTAAATATGTCGAAGTCAATTAAGTGTCTCTATTAATATCACTATAGATTAAAATGTTGACTGCAATGTACTAATGATAGAAAATGTACAAAAGTTATCCTAATTTCCAAAAATCCAATACGAAAAGAAATAGTAATCAGGAAGGAAATTATTAGATTGTGAATTACTTTCGTGTAACTTTGAGGAGAGATATCTATGTAATAGAGAGCGTAATTATTTTGAAAAGATTTTTTTTTATTTTCTGTATGTTTTTATTTTAATTTCATAACCTAAATGTAAAGGGTGTTTCAAATTGCTCGGTTTTTTTTTGAGAATAAATAAAATATAGATGACGCAATGAATTTGTCTGGGTATGTGGGCATTTAAAAGTGTGATGTATGACATTTATAAAAATGGCTTGGTACACGGTACTACAACGCGTTCAAATTGTTGAATTATATTATGAAAATCAGCGTTCTGTGAAAAGAGTTTTTAGAAAATTACGTGAATTTTATGGTTTACATAATCGTCCATCTGAAAGCACTATTGGTCGAATTATTAAAATATTTGAAGATACTGGTTCCGTGGAAGATCGAAAAAGTGAAAAATACAGTCGCAGTGGTCGTTCACAAGAAAATATTGGTTTGGTTCGTGAAAGTGTTGCTGAAGATCCTGAGATGTCCATTAGGCGACGTTCATAATAACTTGGACTTAGTGGATCAACAACATGGCGTATTTTACACAAGGATTTACCTCTGAAGGCATATAAAGTTGAAATAACACAGGAACTGGAGCCATTAGATCATTTAAAACGTCGTTCATTTGTCAATATCATCAATGAACAACCAGCTGATTTTTCCCAAAAAATAATGTTTTCCGATGAGGCACATTTTGGACTTGGTGGCTATATTAATAAACAAAATTGCCGTATATGGGTGAGAAAACTCCACGAATTATTCATGAGAAACCTATGCATCCTAAACGAGTTAGTCTTTGATGTACATAATGGTGTAATTTGACCTTCGTCTTTGAAAATGCTGCTGGTGAAGCTGTAACTGTCAATGGTGATCGATATCGTCGGATGATAACCGAATTTTTGTGGCCTGAATTAATGAATATTGATCTAGATGATATGTGGTTTCAACAGGATGGCGCTACACCTCACTTTACACACGAATGAATTGATTTATTGAGAGAAAAATTTCCTGGACGTGTAATCTCAAGAAACGGTGATGTTAATTGGCCACCAAGATCATGTGATTTGACAGCGTTAGACTATTATCTTTGGGGTTATGTGAAAAGTCAGATTTATAAAAACAATCCACAATTCCTGCTTTGAAAGATGAAATTATTCGCGTCATTGGTGAGATAGAGCCTCAACTATGTCAAAAAGTCATTGAAAATTTTAACAAAAGAGTGGATGTCTGCGGAGCTGCAAGAGTAGGCCATTTGGCAAATATTATTTTCCGCATATAAATATCATAACTGATACTTCAATTGCCAATAAAAAGTTTTTGAAAGTGAATGCAAATTATGTTTTATTTATTCTTTAAAAAAACCGCGAAATTTGAAACATCCTTTAGTCTTCTTAACTTCAAAAGAGTGTAATGATCACTTATTTTACTTTATATAACTCTTTATTACAATATATTTTAGTATAGTTCTTTTCAATGTAAGTTTATTGCTTATGATGTTCAATTATAAGTTATCCCTCGGTGGAGATGAAGGTGTGTGGACAATAAAATGTGTCGGATGTGAATAAAATCTGCTTTTAAATAAATAGACTGGAAATTCTAATCAATGAAGAGAGTTACGCGTAGTCTAGGATATGGATCACAATCTTTCGCTGTAAACGTGCTCGCTGTGGTCATATGAACGACATCGAATTTCATAATTAAATGTAACATGTGCACTGCAACTGGAATAAATTTCAGGCCAATGTCTTAATAGTTGTGTGTTTTACTTAAATACAAAGTTGTTATGTACTTGATCACTGAAGGTTGATATATAACCCCTTGCCACAATTATTTTAG
Source organism: Dermolepida albohirtum (assembly GCA_031893035.1). Lineage (NCBI taxonomy): Eukaryota > Metazoa > Arthropoda > Insecta > Coleoptera > Scarabaeidae > Dermolepida > Dermolepida albohirtum. The sequence continues at coordinate 76,682 of JAVIWB010001394.1, read as the reverse complement.
TTTTCTGTATGCGTATTTCGTAAGTTGTCATCATCAACAGATAATTAAACAATGTCGCACCTGGACAACTACGGCGAAAAATACCCGTACGAAAAAACAACTTCCGCACGCGATCCGTACCACTAAAAGCCAAAACGTACACTGACAGTGTACGTTTAACCAACAAAAAATAAAGATTGCGAAAAATTAGTAGGTGGTAGAAAAAAACTGATTAAAAATTTGGATTTGGCACACTAAAATACATAAGAAACAGGTTGAACTTTGAAAAAGTTTTTAAAAAATAGTCCGTACTAGACTTATGCCGTCGAAAACCAAACACACACTGCAATATATATTTTTATTCTGATTTCATAATTACATTATTTTGCATGATTATCAATCATTTTGGAGTGAGTTAAAAGCAAAGAACCAAAATTAGTATTTTAGTACTACATTGTGCTTATTCTTAGAATTTAGAATTGCATACAACTCCATACTAAGCCCCAGTGGCGGCTGGTCAGGTGAGGCAGGTGAGGCAGTGCCTCACCATCTAAATCTTGGAATTATAACAAGAATAATATGTATACTTTTAAAATTCTTTATAAATTAATTATCATCTTTTATTCAGAATTTATCTTATAAACAATAAGAAAATAGTTTTAAATAAACCGGCATTACAAGCAAAGTACAAATTTATCATTTCATTTTAATTCCGTGCGAATGTACGAGCGCGTATACTTGCCCCGACCAACTTCATGCTTGATCTATGTATATCCCTACTAAACACGAATATTTGAGGCCCGGCCACTCATTGCCTCTCATTGAAAATTTATAACGCACTACAGCAGTCAAAAAAATTCTCAATTTCTATGGAAATTACAGTAAAGTATTAGCTACATATTTAAGATAACAAAGAAGAAAAAATATTCAAAAAGTTAATAGATTTTTCTAACTTTATTGTGAGATTTTTGAATTTTTTAATAATATAGAAAGCATTATTAATAGGATAAATTAAGTATTTATTTAATGATATAAAGATGTTTAAAGGTTTACATTCTTCTTGTACAGTTTCTCAATATTTCCTCCACGCAAATAATATGTTTTAAGTTTTAACAGGAGTATTTTTATTGTTTCAAGTAGATATTCTTTAGATATCAATGTATGTATGTATGTATTATTTAGTCTGAAGCCAATTTGAACTGAGCCTCTCATCGAATCACAATCGCCGAACTACCGAATATACTCGAGGCTGACATTCTCGGCCCGAATCGCAAATTACAGCTTGGGGGAATAACAAAGTTAGGTTAAATATTTTAATATTTGTTTAGTGATATTTTCAGTGATTTAAAAATTGTGAATATGGATTTAGAAAATGTAAGAAATACACAAGACATTGTAGATTTTTTAATAAGAAATACGTTCGTTGTTCTATCGGTAGAAGATCAATTATATGTCAAAAACCTTCCAAGACCAAACCCTGGTTTATCAAAATCTCTTACAATACACGGTAAGTCTAACAGAAATTTCAATAATAATAATAATAATTACGTTTTTTGCTTGATAAGTTTAGAGAATTTCGGGAGTGTGATACATATTTCAGTACTGTATACGAAACTTCGATGTCTGACGAATCTGTTGCACATAAAAGGCGTAGAATTGATGACGTTCCAGATACTAAACAAAATTATAGAAAATTATTTTTCGAAATTCTAGATACGTTTATTAGTCAAATTGAAATTAGATTTATTGATATAGAAAAACTTGCTTTTTTTGATTTATTAACAGAAAGTAAATTTGAAGAATATTCGAAGGCATTTCCTCAGAGGCTCTTAAATAATTTGTTTGAACAATATAAATTTTTTGATCAAATTCAATTAAAAAATGAATTAGCTGTTATTTATAGTGGCATGCAACTCCTTGGTAATTCTAAAACACCATGTGAAATGTTAAGATTTATGCACGAACAAAAGTTAGCCATCTGTATGCCAGAACTTTTTAAATTGCTAAGTATAGTAGTTACCATATCGGTAACTTCCGCGTCCGTTGAGCGAAGTTTTTCCACATTGAAACGTATAAAATCGTATGTTAGAAATACAATTGGACAACAAAGACTTAGTAACTGTGCACTAATTGCAATCGAAAAGGAATTGGTTAAAACGATGACGAGGGATGAACGATTTTATAATGATGTAATTGATTATTTTGCTAACACAAAAAACCGGAGGATACCTTTGCTATACAAGAAGTAAAATCTATTAAATGTAATTCTACGTGCAATGCCAATAAAGGAAATTTTCTGTATTTTAAAATATTTTCATTTTGCATGTAATTTTGAAATTTTGTTATTGGATTGTTGTTGATTTATATATATATATACATATATATGTATATATTTGTTATATTATTAAATTTTATATTATAATAGGAATGTATTTATTTTTTATTTTTAAATCCTAGAAGATTGAGTTCTTATTTTTGATTAATGTTTTTAGAATTTGTTTGATTTTTTAGAGTATTTATTTTCGTTTCACAAGGGTTTGCTTTGAAACTTCGTTTTCCCTTAAAAATCGAATGGGGCGCGATATAGGGCTCAGTTCACGTCTGGCAGCCCTGTTTGTACTGGAAGCCCTATATATATATATATATATAAATATATATAAACTGTTTTTATATGTAGTAGGTATATAGAGTTTATTAATCAATTGTAAACAATTTTGAATATTTATTATTCTATCTGCCTCACCATGTCAAATACTCACGAGCCGCCACTGCTAAGCCCTCTTATGTTATAAACTATGTCGTAATTCTTTATTATTTTAAAAAAAATATAGCTCCCAAAGGAAATTGTATCTACAATGGCAAAGTAACGTTTACATCAAGATATATTGCAAAAGCGGAGCACGCAAACGCTAATAATTAGACCGAGAACATTTTGTAATGCACAAAAAAGGTCTCTTCTACGTAATAGACCAATTTTTCGGCCAGCGAACAAAACTTCATTCCGCTCTAATTACATTCCGGGAGCGTAAGTCATTTTCAATTACGCTTTTTCGAGAGCGCGGCCGAACCGAGGCGTTTCTTTTTAATTTTCGTTCCCAAAACGAATTATTTGCCTATTTGTTGACGAAGGCGTCTTTTTTCCATTTGACTTAATTGGCAGCAACGCCGACCAAGTGCCGAGAAAAAAGAAAAGAAAATTGCAAATGAACGGACGACCAAGTTGAGAGAATAAACGAGTGGAAAGTGTAAATATTAGTTCTAGTAGCGAAAAAATATAAATAAAAGTTTATTCTGTGACGCTGACAAATTGGGTTTTGCTGGGGGAGCGATTAAAGTTATATTAAAAAATTGTCTTCTCCCGTTGAAGTTTTAGAAAACGACGAAGTCATTAACGTGGCCTAAAACGTTCCGAATAATTTATGTACCCTACGGACTTCTATTAAGAAACCTTTTAATAAACTTTATTTAATTATTCATCGGAAATACTTTAAACAATGTGAGCTTTCGTAACCATTCAATGAATTATGTGGTATTACCAGTGCTACTGTTCAAAACGGGTTTCTGACTAGCTCTAGCGCCGAAATAAATGCAAATAAGAAAAGGTTTAAAAAGTCCGGGTGTGCGTCAAGCTGAGGAAATGATTATTAGCAGTAGTAGAATTATTAGTATAAAAAGATTTCCTATAAAGTTTTATTTACTAATCTAAATAAAACGAATTCTTAAATTCTTGAATATACAGCGTGTTTCAAAACAATATACGTACTACAAAATAATATTTTGTCCAAACTGTCGATCGCTGCGCCTCGCCTAGGCTATTGAAGAAACGAATACATAGTCTAGTTTATTTAATAGCCGCTAGATGTTAGTTCTCTTCTGTTTTTCTTGGTAACCATCATATGTTTAAAATGGCTACTCCGCAGCAGAAGTCATTTTGTGTTCTCGAGTTTGCGAAATGAAATTTCGTGATTACAATTGCAAAGACGTTTCAGGTTGAGCTATCAAATTGATCCTCCGAATGGGTGGAACATTCACAGATGGTATCGACAGTTTGTAAATACAGGATGTGTATGTAAAGGAAAGAGCCGCCCTCGTGTTTTCCAACTTAATCCTTCAAAATCAACTTGTCGCGCCAGTCGGGAGTTACAACTGCCTACAACAATTTGGCATATTTTGTGACGTCGGTTGGTTATGAAGCCGTACAAGTTACAGTTGTTACAAGCTCTGTGTCCTGATGAGAAACGGAAACGTGTGGCATTTTGTAAAGAGATTCATGATGCTATTGACAATAATAACACTTTCGAAAAACGTATCGTGTTCAATTATGAAGCGACTTTCCATGTTAGTAGTCTGCTAAACAAACATAATGTTCGAATTTGGGCTCTACAGAACCAACATTCGGCCATTGAACATGTACGAGATTCGCCTAAAATTAATGTGTTTCGTGCGATATCCCGATCATCTGTTTACGGCCCATTTTTTGGAAACACGGTTAACGATCAGCAGTATCTCGCTATGTTACAAAACTGGTTGTTTCCGAGACTGCACGAAGACAACTGCATTTTTCAACAAGACAGGGTACCCCTTCACTGGAGTCACCAAGTGCGTGAATATTTGAATGAAACTCTACCGAACCGTTGGATTGGTCGTCAAGAAGCTGGCGACTTAGCATGCCTCAGCTGGGCGCCACGGTCACCGGATTTGACACCCTGTGACTTCTTCCTGTGGGGTTTTATTAAAGACAACGTTTATGTACCACCACTCCCACAGAATCTGGAAGAGGATCCGTACTGCCATAACATCAGTGACGAAGGACATGCTTGCCCGAGTATGGGAGGAATTCGAGTATCGATGTGATATTGTTCGTGTCGCTGATGGAGGACATATTGAACATCTGTAATATGAACTTGAGAGGTTCGTAAATATGTGTGTAAAGTTTCATGTTCGTATGTCTTAAAGTTTAATAAATATATGCATTCGAAATACATATATTCTTTTTGAAACAGCCTGTATTAATAGAAAAATAATTAGTAAGCAAAAGTAAGAGATGAAAGCAAAATATAAACAAATGTAAATAATGTAATAGAATGATTAAAGTAATAGAAATATGGAGATAAAAAATGTACAAGGATTGGAATAAAAGTAGGTATTGAACGGTAAGTGATGTACAATTACTAACACAACAAGGTTGATGATCTAAATCACATTTTTTGCTCTACATTTTCGGGTCGAACCGTAACAATATCTAATTAGAAAAAGATCTCTTGCATGTTTTATTAAAAAAAAGGCACGAAGATGTACGTTGTTTGGTAATTCAAATAGCACACGAATTTGTTTACACTTTCGCCTAGATAATAAAAAGATTCAATACTACTACATTCTTTCTCTCGACGTTTGGGCAGTATTTAAACAAAATGAATACACTAAATTCACTCCGCAAAATAACGAAGAATTAGAGAAAGTCAGAAACGAGCTTTCACATTGCATTTGGCGTACCGTTTTCTATGGAATATTTATTTTGATAACGTAACTTTAATTTCGAGATTTTCGATATTGTAAGTAAAAGTTTCGGCGACATACTTTTTGATTTTTTAAGTTAATTCTAATTTAGAATGCTTGATGAAGACGATGAACTTATTAAATTTGTATTAATTATAGTCAAAATTATTTTAGTAATTTAGAAGCCTAAGATAAGCAAAAATTTTCCGATTTCATAGAAAAAAAAGTAAATAAAAATACAATAATTGAATTAAATAATATATTTTTATACTACCAACAACAGATTAAGGATCATACGCGAGGTATACGCAAGTATTTACCTCGAAGTGTGATTTCGTTTAATAATCGATGTCTTGTGTGCTACTACAGGTGAGGCGTGCGGGCATGTTTGGCCTTGTTGCCTTGGAAACGGAATAGGGCCGCACGAAGTCCCTGACCGAAGGTTTTTGATTGAATTCCCCCGAATTACACAAACAATTCGATACGGGTCGTCAGGATCTAACACGTCGCGACAAGGACGCGATGCGAACGAGAAAGAATGCTAAATATACATGCAGGCACGAACTCGCCCGGGATTGATTTATGAAGAAGCAAAGGGGAGCAAAATGGGAACATGAGAAAAGTTACATACACGCAATTTGATAGCTGTACAATGTAACATCAAAATCAGGCCATATTTAGGAGAATTGTAATGTTCTGCGATTTTCCTGAAACGAAAATTTAATTTTAGAGGGTTTATTGCAACCGCTCTCATCTCATAAAATTTAGTTTTAGGGTGTAATCTTTTATTTTGCAGCGTCCTACAAATCAATTCAGTGATTTATAGTTACTTCCAATTCCAATGAGTTTGAACTTTCTAGTGATTTTTGATGAACTAATTTCAGTTGCTAGGTAGCTACAGGGTATATACATAAATAGTAATAAGCCTTACCATATTTTTAACAAAAAATGATATTACATTTGTTTCTCTCAATAATTAATAATTAATATTTACATATTACACAAATTAAAATGTGAACATTTGGCCTTGAACAATTTCAAAATTTATAATATTATGATCGATCGACGGATGGTGTACATCAAAAGACATCTACGATGATCCATCAATTACCTAAGGCTAGGCACATATTGCCTTTAAGCCTTTTTGACATCTGACTTTTAAGAACTTGTGCCTTTCTTTGTTTTGCTTTGGACAACAGAAACAGTCATCCTATCATCCCAAGGGAGAGCATCCAATCGAATCCAAGAAACCAGATACAATACCGGACAGAGACAGATCAGACAGAACGAAAAACACCCACGCATACACAAATAAAAATAAGTCTGGTACGTAGACTTCCGCGGTCATGGTCCATGCTATCTGCTTCTGAGTTTCTGGGCTGGAACCGCTTCACTTGTATATCTGCCGACGTTTGGTATCCATTTGTATGGGACATCTGAACTACTGTACTGAAACTGGTGTAAGTCAATGGGGGAAGGGTTTACATATGGGTAATGGGTCATGGGTCAATGGAACGTTACAGTTGCGGCTGGGTAGTTTGGATATGCAGGATTGCCAAAAGTTATGTAGGGGGTAGCCACCATCGCGGTTAAGGTTATTGGGGTACTTAGAGATCTCTATAGTTTCACGGATTTTGCGACCATAGTAATGGTTAGTGCGGGATAGGATCTTGGTCGAATTCAACTGAATATGTTGCCCAGTTTCCAGCCTATGCTCGGCAAGTGCAAAACCGGTTATGCGCAGTAACCTAGTGCAACGCTCATGTTCAAAAACACGAGTGCGGACAGCCCGTTATGTTTTACCAATATATGCCCTGCCGCATGAGCAAGGAATCCTGTACAGGATTCCTTGCTCATGTCGCAAAAACCGCTAAACCATAGAGATCTCTAAGCACCCCAATAACCTTAACCGCGATGATGGCTACCCCTACATAACACTCCTGCATCTCCAAACTACCCAACCGCAACAGTAACACTCCATTGACCCATGACCCATTACCCATATATAAACCCGTCCCCCATCGACTTACACCAGCTTCAGTTCAGTAGTTCAACCCTGAAGATGGCCCATACAAATGGGTTCGAAACGTCGGCAAATATACAAGTGACGCAGTTCCAGCCCGGAAACCCAGAAACAGATAAATAAGTCGTATACATCATACGCAGTCACAGTTCAATGTCGAATATAAACGCCATAAACGTTAAAAGAAAAAGTACATTAAAGCAACTGAAATTGTTTAATAAACAAGACACTTCGCTAATAAATATCCGAAGAATTCAGGATGAAAAAGGAAAGTACAAAAGAAAATCAAACGAAACCAAAACACTTTTCATCGTCTCTTAATACCCTGGATAGTACAAATGGGGACCAACTGATCACAATTATGAGAAACATTACTAATCAAAGATATGACAACAGATGAGACTGGCGAGAATGACAATATAGAGCTGTACAGCCAAGGTTACAACAACGAGGACAATACACTGGAAATTGATATAAGATCAGAGGTGATACAATAGCACAGTTTGTCAACAACGCTATTTAACATTACATTGGATGGAGTAATGAAGAAGTCAAGTATGGAAAAGATAAAACACAAAGTCCAACAAAAGTTTAGGTTAAGCGGATAATATTGCGCTTATAGCAAGGTAAAGGAAGGCGAAAGAAAAATTACTATGTCTTGTAAAAGAAACCTAAACTAGAAATCTAAGAATAAAGCGAAAGGAAACAAAATGTCTTAGAAACACACGAAAAACAGACAAATATAACTAATCTGACAATGAAGAGGAAAAGAGGAAAATTTTATATGCCTAGGAATTATGATCAATGGAAAGAATTAACGAAAGAAACAAATTTGAGGTGTTGTTTGGGCTGTTTCAATAGTTTATGGAATGTATGTACTCCAACTTTTCGGCAGAACACAGAAAAAGCATTGTCACAAGCACGGACTCAAATAGCGCGGGTTGAAAACCTTAATCCACCAGAATAAAATGTGTGTACAATCGTAATTCCATATATCAAGGGCCTGTTAGAAAAGATCTGGAGGATAAGCAACCACAAGAAGGTTAAAACATCTATAAAAATCATGAATACAAACAAGTTGATTCTAACGTAAACAAAGCCTGGCATCGAAAATCAAAGAACGAAAAATTGTGTTTTTAGAATACCATGCGGATGTGGACGACTACATATAGGAGAGACAAGCAGACCCTCTCAAGGTTAGAGTCAACGAACACCAAAAAATGGTTTGGCAAGGGGAAACAGATAAATCGCGTCTGGCGCAACATGCTTGTGAAGAATGACATAAGATTACATGGAACGAAGCTACAGTCCTGGCAAAAGAAGAACATTGGTTTAAATGAAAGCTGAATAAATGCTGAAGTACACAAAGCCTTGATATTAAAGATGTCTGAAACCCAATCCATTGAATGGGAGAGGATTTTTATTATCCACAAAAGATTACTGTGGGTGATCTTTGATCTGAGCCAATGGATACTTGTAGTGATGGGGCATTACTGACATTTACATGTATTTATATATATAAGTTGCTGCAGTATGTATTTAAAAATAAGAACTTATTTAAAAGTGGTAGCGACTTGCATAGTTATAATACCAGAACCAAGGGCAACTTGGTTATTGCGGCGCGCACGCTTACGAGTTACAAAAGGTCGCTTATGCATATGGATGGTCGTTTATACTACTTTGTTCCGGATACTATAATGAATTCAGTAATTACCAAATTTTATAAAAAAAAATAAAAAAGCTTATTACACGGTTGGAGAATCCTTTTCGGACCATTAGTTGAAAATTTTTTTAAAAATTGTAATTTAACTGTATTTTTTTATGTTTTATTTTTGACAATATTGCACTTTTGTAATATTTTTATTTACATACTATGTTTTCTTTTATGAGTTAAACATCCATGTAAATGGCTAACGTGATCAATAAATATTATTAACATTATTATTATTATATGAATCGAGAAAATATCAACCACAAACACGATAACAGTGACATAACAGTGAAAAGACTCGAGAAGTTCAAGCCATAAATATTTCGCGCCAATAGACTACGTATGCACGAAAAAGATGTTACTACGCATATTCTTGAAATATAAATACAAGTTAAGTAAATAATTCCGGTCCCTTGAATAGTTTACTGGTGAAGTGTATGGATTATAAACACTGGGAATATCAAGACCGCGATTCAAACGTCACATCAGGACAATTTCATGCGATTATAAAATTAGAGAGAGACTCATACCAAACCAGACGAATTACCACCATTATAGTAATAAGCTCGGTAAGGAAAGAATATTCCTCATCAAGACAAGACTACCTTGAAGACGATACAGTAGAGCAATTTCCGAAACGTCGGAATAATTAAATTCTCCAACAAACGATAAAAACAACCTAAACACATCTCGAATTACAATCGACCGTCAAGAATTACACGTCACAAGAAAGAAATTGAATTGGAAATAGGACAATAGTGAAGATGTTGATGGTTGGAAGACAGAAACCCTCAGCAAGATCAAAATGAAAATACAAAGTGGCGATACGACCGATAATAGACCAATACATAGTTAAATCAATGTGTATATCACGAGAAATGGCTTTAGGAGAGGTGTTGAGAGTTGTTGTTGAGGAATATCATATGAAAAATCATGGAACCAAAAAAAATATACAAGCAGAAATTATTAAACCACTTTGAACTATGAAATTTCAAATAATTTACTAACGGGGAAGATGTTAAGGTTATGACCTCAAAGATTGAGATGAATTTGGCATGTACAGAAGAGAAAACCTCCAATGTGTCAATAAGGAAAATAACGAGTTGATGGAGACCAGTAGAAACCAGAAGAACAAGGGAACAAATCGCAAACGAGATGACAGGACCAAATGAGGGGTGACAGAGGACATACAGATGTAAGAAGGAGCGTTTTTATATTCGCGGAATGAGCGGGTTGTAGAGGGGTGAGTAGGCGCATTAGGGGCGTGGCCTGTGCAGCGACTAATGATTAGTATAAATACGAAGTTTCATTGTTATTAGACAGTTAGTCTTTGAGCTATCGTCAAAGAAGTAACATAATCAGGAGTGAAAAGTGAAATATGGAAAAAATCGAATATCGTGCCGTTATAAAGTTCCTTACCAGGCAAGGAAAATCAGTCGCGCCCATAATGAATGAGATGTCATTGGTTTACGGCGACTCTTGTCCAGGAAAAACCATGGTGTACAAGTGGCATAGTTTATTTAAACAAGGAAGGGAATCCCTTGAAGACGACCCGAGGCCGGGCAGGAGCATTGAGGTGACCACGCCAGCACTTATCCAAAAAGTTGAACAAATTGCACTTGAAGATGCTTGACTAATGAAGAAACAACTCGCAGAAATGGTTGGAGTATCCGATACAACAATTTTTAAAATCCTACACGATCATCTCGGCATGTCTAAGGTCAGCGCAAGATGGGTGCCGAGAATGCTCACACCGCCGCAAAAACAACAGTGCGTAGAGTGTTCGTGTGCATTTTTGGACCTCTGTAATGAAGACAAGGATGGTGTATTGAGTGGAATTGTTACTGGAGACGAAACTTGGGTTCATTATTATGAACCTGAGTCCAAACAAAACTCCATGCAGTGGCATAAAAAGGGCACAGCACCTCCCAAGAAATTTAAAGTGTCACAATCAGCTGGGAAACTCATGGCAACGGTATTTTGGGACTCGGAAGGAATATTGTTGATTGATTATAAAGATAAAGGTGTTTCTATAACCGGAGAATATTACGCTTCAATATTAGAGCGACTAAAAGAAGCCATTAAAGAGAAAAGACGGGGAAAATTGACAAAAGGTGTTCTGCTTTTACACGACAACGCGCCCGTCCACAAGAGCCGCGTTGCGTTAGCTGCCCTGCATAAGGTGGGCTTCGAAATTGTGAATCACCCACCCTACAGCCCAGACCTGGCCCCGAGTGATTATTACCTGTTTCCGAAAATGAAAAAAGAGCTGCAAGGAAGCAGTTTCGGCGTATTTTGCAGATAAAGAGAAATCATTTTTTTATGAGGGTATAAATAAATTAATTGAAAGATGTGAAAAATGTATCCGTCTTGCAGGTGAATATATTGAAAAAGAAAAATAATTTGGTTTTTTTATTTCCACCCCTTGTCCCCCATTCCGCGAATATAAAAACGCTCCCTCGTACATAATCAGTTGGAATTTTTCGTATAGATACTATTGCCATAAGTTTCAAAGCGAATGTCAGAAATTAAAAAAATTCTGCCATTTCATAATAAAGAATACAACAGAATTAAAATACAATCCTTTTTCTGAAAGATTGTGATAGCAATCAAATCTTATTTGCCACCGAATCATCTTTATACTTTAATACCCCTTGTAATTCAAAATGCTCCTCATTTAACATGATAACTACAAAAGTTATTAATTTATATTCCTTTTATGAACACGTAACATATTATTCATAATTTTAAAGTACTTGAAAATGTTAAAATATCACGGCTGATTAAAGTTGGGTATTATTTTTGCAATTCAATTTTTTTTCCTCTTCCAAATCCGCACATAATAACACTAATTATGTTAAAATAGTCGTTTAATTTTTTCCACCCGAACCCATAAATATTAATGCTTTCGGTTAATGAATTCGTATATTTTGGATAACGGTCTTGCTATCCGCACTGCTCTTTTATTGATATGGCGGCATTTCCACTGCGATAATTATAATACCTAGCATCCCTTTATAAAGCCCATTATTACACAAAGGAAAAGCAAACCAGTCCCAGATGGTCAACCCTCCGAATGAGTCAGATGCCTGAAATATTTCACATTCTGTCCACGTTCCACACGCAGGACCTTTCTCTAACAGTATTATCCTAACGACTAGTGACAGTTTTCCCATTCGCGCAGGGGACGAAGGCAAACAGGGACGACGACGACGACGACGGCACCCCTTAAATTATAAAAATCTCCGATCAAGCAGAAAGTGTCTCTTGCAAAAGTATTTTATCAATTTAAAAGTTTATATCAACTATTCATCAGTCTATATATATTGTGAGTATATTTCGGGAAAACATCGACTCCTGGATCCTGAGTATAACAAAAATGCAACATATATGAAAAATTAAATTAATTTTGGAAATATTTAACCGGAAACTGTAGGTTTCATGACAAAATAAAAATATATAAATACGAGGGTAATTTGACAAGTAGTGAGACTGTAAAAGAAAAACGAATTTTTTAAATACAAAATAATTTTTATTTTTCTATATATTCTCCTGAAAGAGCAATACATTTATTCCAACGGTGCTCCAATGCCCTTATGCCATCTCTAAAATGCGATTCTGGAAGGCTTGCAAAATACTCATTTACGAAGATGATAAGCTCGTCGTTAGATGAAAATTTCTTTCCACCTAGTGCCGTTTAGATCCGGCGAATAAGGCGCATGTGGTACTAATTGGAAATGCAACTCGTGGATTTTGGACATCACAATTGTGTTGGTATGCGAGGGAGCGTTGTCTTGGTAAAACAGAATCTTTTGCTTTGCCATTCCTGGCCGTTTAGCACAAATCTCAACATTTAATTTCATTTCGAAAGAAATAAGGACTGATGATGCCGCCTGCGTGTAAGCCGCACCAAACAGTCAATTTTAATGGATGTAATGGTGATTCGTTAACGGCTTGAGGATTGTATTCGCTCCAAATACGGCAATTTTGCTTACTGACGTAGCCATTTAACCAGAAATGAGCTTCATCACTAAACACAATTCTTTGATAAAAATGCTCATCTTCGGCCAGTTTCAAATGAGCTGAATCAGCAAAAATGCGACGCAAACGATGGGCGTTTGCCTTCAATTCCTGCACGAGCTGTGTTTTATAAGCACGTAAGCCAAGATCCTTGCGCAAAATTGTCCACGTAGTCGAAGGACAAACGCCAAGTTGAGAACGACGACGAATCGACATTTCGGCGTCTTCTTCAATACTACAGCACGCGCTACAGCAGCAATATTCTTTTCAGTACGCACATTTCTTTGTCTTGTTGATGGTTTTGAGTAGAGAAAAGTAAAACTAGTGCAAAAACGATCAATAACTGCACGAATTGCTTGCTCACTAGGCCGATTATGTTGACCGTAAAATGGACGAAGTGCTCTATGAACTTCGCGAACAGATTGTTTTTTTCAAAATAAATTTCCACAATTTGGAAGCGTTGTTCTGGCGTTAAACGATTCATGATAACTTGCCAAACTTTATTGAACAGAAATGTCAATACAGGTTGACATTATTAGCTGTCGAACTATAGTTATCGATATGGATAGTTCTCATGCAGCTTAAAAAACACCTATTATAATAATATATCTCAGAATAAAACAAGTGATTCGTTGTTTAATAAAGTAAATGATAAATTACACAAAATAGGTGTCACAATAGGTGTTCATTCCATCGTAAGCTAGTTTTTTTTTATACCGTGAATATATTTTATAATGCAACATGCACATACATACATAACGTAATAATGAAATGACAGCAATGTATTTTAGCGTGTATTTTATTTTGCAACATAGGATGTGAAATACAGTAGTTAAACAAAATTTAAAAACTAATTTAACAAATTTTCAAAAATGTCACCATTGCCGGCCAGACAGTATCCTAAGCGATTGTAGAATTCATTTATTGTATTTTGTATCTGCTCTGGAGTTATTTCTCTTGCAGCAACTCGTATTCTATTTTTTAATTGGTCAATATTGTTTAGAGGTTCTCCATGAAAAATTTTATTTCTGATACATGACCAAAGAAAGAAATCGTTTGGAGACAGGTCTGGTGACCTTGCGGACCATTCTACTTCTCCTCCACGGCCTATCCAACGGTTTGGAAATCTTTGGTTGAAAAATGTTCTAACCAAAAGAGAATTATGTGCCGGCCCGCCATCATGCTGGTACCAAATCTCACCATCAATATTTAAAGCGTGGAGGGCTGGCATAACTCTGTACTCAAGCAATTCTAAATATTTTTCTCCTGTAAGAGTACCCTCAATAAAAAACGGTCCTACAATATGGTGTCCAATCAACCCAGTCCAAACATTGACTTTCTGTGGCCGCTGAGTCCTTGTGATATGATATCTATGCAAATTTTGTCTACTCCAGTAGCGGCAGTTCTGTGAATTTACTTCACCATTTACATAAAATGTTGCTTCATCTGTAAAGCAAATTCTGCGTAGTAAAGTATCATCATTATGAAGCTTATCCAGCATGATTTCACAAAAGTTACTTCTTCTTTCTGCATCATTCGCAATTAGTTCCTGATGGTTTTGAAAATGATACGACTTAAAATGTTCTCGTTTTAGTAGTTTATGCACGGAAGATTTGCTTACATTTGTAGTTTGTGCTAAAGCTCTTGTGGAGAGCATATTATTATTTTCGATTGTTTGTAGAATTTCATCTCTTTTGGCGTCAGTAATAACATATCTTGGCCTATTCTTTTTTTTATGATTAGGAACGATGCATCCATTATTTTTATACTTCTGTACTAACCTACTTATTGTAGTTGGACTCGGTCTTGGACGGTCAGGATATGTAATTTGAAACAAATCTGCTACTCTCCTCAAACTCATATTCGAGTTATACCAGTTCACTAATAACAGTTTTTCTTCTACACTATACATACCTCAAAAATAGAGTAACTTATTTTGACATCCCATGTTGCAAAATAAAATACACGCTAAAATACATTGCTGTCATTTCATTATTACGTTACTCTAGCAACTAGTGTATGTATGTGCATGTTGCATTATAAAATATATTCACGGTATTTTTGCTTCGCTCTATTTACATGTCTTTCCACATCTATGTTCATGACGTGAAGCGCAATGTTTGCTTGTTTAACTATCAAAAATCACATATTCCAATTTATTCCCTTTCCTTCCAAATCCTTCTTGTTTTTTCTCCCTTTCTTCCATTTTTTAATCGTATTTGATGTAGCAAAAAGAAGTACATGCGGTAAAGTCCTAAAATGCATCCGTTTAGTTATTTTAATAAATTTCATTCACTAATTACATTGATTTCAGTTAGTTTTACTCCATTACTGAATGCACAAAATAAAAGAAAAAAAATAGCGAAAAATTCAACTTGTAAACGTTTAACAGTTTTCAGCAGTTTACGGGCTATGCACATTCACCAGTTACTTGGATATTTCATAATGCGCATTTCAATTTACGTCTGGTTGAGCGTATGAATTTTTAAGGAGGCCCTTTTCCGACGGTCGCCGAGCGCTCATATACGGCATCCTTTTAATTAGCATCCGAGTGCCACAATTACACTAGCTTCAATTTACGGAACGTTAACGATTCGGGTCCGTCCTCCATATACTATGGGACACATGAATAATGGAGAATCGATTTAGATGCGGTATCGGTTTTAGATTTTAGATTCCCCCCCTTTTACATAATTTAATTCGCACTGGTGTGCGGTTTACGGTTTGAACCCATAAGAAATTACTTACGTACATACGTAACTATTCAATTTGGAACCGTGTACAGCGCTAATTGATTGTAGAGTCTATGAGCGTAATGGGAAACATTATATAGCTTACTACATTGTTAGACTTACATTCCGCATTATTAAATTTACGTAATTATTAATTTGTATGCTTACTGCAAAAGTTATGATGTCACGGTTAAAGGAATTATAGTATCTGGTAATGTGTCCTGACATTTAACATGTTAAATCATAAAATAATTTTTTTAAAATTCATATTAATAAGCTTTTCACTAATTGGCGACTCTTAACACATCTATTCTAAAAGAATCTCACCATTGCTCCACCCATAACGATTAGACACAATAAAAACTCTCAAATCGAAAAACTATTTTTACTTAAAAGTAAATAAGGGAAATAATGTAATTGGACCAAGTCGATCTATCGAAAAGTTAAAAACTTATAGTGCGGATTTCGCTGTGGCGTAGTTTCTATGGACAATTCACTGTTCGTACTTACAGCTTCTTCAAAATCCACTATAAGTTTGATTCTTTTCGTTGTCGCTCTTCTTTACGGAGTCTTCGGTTAACCGGTACGTGTCCATCGTTCTTCATTCGCCGTAACGGATTCTCATAGTAGTTTTTTCCATATGTAAAGGGTTTCCCAAAATTAACGCAAGATTTGAATTAAATAGAAAACACAATTTTTAGTCTTTTGATTCTTATTTTTTTAGTGAATCATAAAGTACATAGAATAGGTTTATTTATGGAATAACACATCGGGCAAATTGCCTCCACGGCTTTGCATGCACACACGCACTCGTTTGTCGAAATTTTCCATGACCATTATGCATAAATGTGGCTGAATTTCGTTGATGCAGCTTTGAATCTCTTCCTTTAATGCACGGGTGGTTGTGGGCTTGTTGACATAGACCTGTGATTTCAAATAACGCCATAAAAAGAAATCTAATGGTGTTAAATCACACGATCTAGGAGGTCAATTCTGATCACCGAAACGAGATAGTACACGACCTGAAAATGTCTCATGCAGTAACTGAATTGTTTCACGGGCTGTATGGCATGTGGCACCGTCTTGTTGAAACCACGTATTGGCCATATCAATATTATCCAATTTCGGCAGAAAGAAATGTGTTATCATGTCGCGATATCGAGCACCAGTAACAGTCAGTGCTTGATCAGCCTCATTTTCAAAAAAGTATGGTCCAATTATGCCTCCAGCCCAAAATCCACACCAAACAGTGATACGTTGTGGATGCATTTCTTTTTCGACAATCACATGTGGGTTCTCAGAACCACAAAAGTGACAATTTTGGCCATTAACGAAGCCATCAAGGTGAAAATGTGCTTCATCGCTTAGAATAATTTTGCTCGAAAAATCAGCATCCATTTGTTAATGTTCAATAATCCATTCAACGAACCCTCTTCGCTGTACATGGTCATTAGGCTTCAGTTGCTGTGTTAATTGAATTTTGTAAGCATGGAGACAGATCTTTAGTGAGTATACACTATAGGGAGCTTCTTAAAATTTGCAATTCTTGTCACGACGCCGAATTGAGGTTCCTGGATTGTCACCGACACTCTCACACACTACTTCGATATTGACACTTGAACGGCTTGTTTTTGGACGACCAGTGTGTTTGGCGTCTCCAACGGATCCAATCTCCCTGAATTTTTCAATTAATCTCTTCACAGTTGACGAAGTTAAAACACTATTCCGATCATATTTTGTATGAAATTTTCGAACTGCGGCCGGCAAGCTTTCATAATTTTTGAAATATTGTTCAGTAATGAAGACACGTTGTTCTATCGTGTAACGCTCCATTTTTATCAACCCTCAACTGTCAGCTGTCGAATTGTTTTTTTTAGGGTTGCCAACACTTTACTGCACAAATGGCGACAAATTCAAATCTTGCGTTAATTTTGGGACACACATTATATACTCATAGTCAATATCATTTATTCATTTTCAGTGGAGCAGCAATACAATCTTTCAGATTCTAAGGTCAGTACATCAAAATAGGCTGCAACGCCTCGCCCTGTGATTAATAGGACAATAAATAAACGCCCGTATTCTTACCTAACAAACGATCCTTTCGCTTGACCTCCAGAGTGCTAAACTAGCTCATGAAATAGTTTTGGAGAGTGACGGGAGTCCCTGTTAATAAGATATAAAACGACGCCACAATATTGTTCTCCTGAAATCCTTTAAGCCAACATTGAAGCAAATATAAACCAAAAAATACGTTTGTTCTTCAATTAACTAAGACCAAAACAAAAAGAGGGTATCCGTTGCAGCAAGAAAAAAAAGTTAAGCTCTATACAAGTTTATTGTATGTTCAACTTATTTTGGTAATACACAGTACATGAAAAGATATTTAATATTGAATAAGTATTAAAAAAAAAAAACGCTTACGTTACTGATCTAATCTCTAATAAAAATATATAAATTATAATCCCGTCCTATACGTATAGTTGGTTCACACTTATGAAAGAAAAATTCAATAGTACATGTGCCACTTATTGGGCACTTCCCAACAACAACAAAAGAACACAAACAAAATATTGGCAATAAATTACAAAGAATATTGACGTCCAGCTTACAACTTACTCTTCTTCATCGCTAGTCGTTCCTGCTCTGCGTATTAGCGTTTTAATAAGAGCTCTCTTCTGCTTAAAATGGTGATAGGACGTGGGTTTCCTTTCTGTATGCCCCACATTGTAATTTTTCACACTGTGTGCGACACACCACCCCATCTAAGAACAGTAGTTTTCTTCCTTCTATTTTCATCGTAAACTTTGTATCTGAAAACTTAATTTCAGAAAGTCTGTATGTATAAGGTAATTATGGTGGAGCGTGTGGTTGATTAACTTAATCACTTAAGGTTGATATACAGTGTGCGTTTTGGTTTTCGACGGTACAGATCGTGTACGGAATTTGTTTCGTACGGGTTTTTGCCCTGGTTCGCAGGTGCGACACTGTTTAATTACCTGCTGAGGATGACAATTTAGTTGTCGAAATGCATACAGAGAATACGAAAATTAATAATAATAATAATAATAATAATAATAATAAATTTTATTTCCAAATCAATGGAAAACAATATGGAAAGGAGTTATATATCAACCTTAAGTGATTAAGTCTGTATGCAGAATTTAAAAAAATCCGCTACATAAGATGATTAGACAGACACTAAAGACATTTAAAATTCCAGTATCCAAGACTTGGTCGAAATCTGACATTGTTTTCTAATTAAATAGGAAATTATTTATAAGATGTTAACTCTCTCGTACAAGACTCTCAATAAGAAAACCTATATAATACGAAGCTAAGTTGTAATTGGAAAGTCCGCATTTCGAAAGACGAAAATAATGTTAACTTTTATGTTGCTGCATTACAAGTAAAGATATAAAATGAACCTAAACTTTTTCCATTTACATCGACTCTCCGAAAGCTCTGTAATAATACAATATACTGTAATCCACAAAATTCAAATAACAATAGTAATAACAAGCATGTCCTTTTGGTTCAAAACGAGAAAACCACATAACGATACTTTAAGCCACTTTTATACAGCGCCGATACGAATTTTCGTTCCGTCATAAGTTTTAATCGCCGGATTTATTCGATCCACCCGAAATTTACATAAGGGTTGCCAACTCTAAACGCTCAATGTTTATTAAACGTCGCTTGTCGAGTTCAAAGTTCCATTTCGCCTCTTCCCTCCATCTACTTTCACCATCCCAACCCCATGCTACATCAATTGTTCTCTACTCAAAACTTCTGTATAACAGTCACAAACGGACAATTGTATGTACGTAAATAGTACCACCACGCTACAAAATCTATTTACATGTTTATAAATCTGAAGGACGTGGAACAATGGATTGTACAAGCTAGCAAGAGTTGGCTCAGTTTGCGATTATTTTAATATTTCTACAGATTTATACAAAAACCTTGATGGTCTAATGGATAATAAAAGTTCTATAAACAGGCAGCAGAGAAATCGCGATGTAAAAAATTTTTCTTCATTGTTCAGAGTATTTTATATAGCATTTTCATCGTCAATTTTATTTCTTTGATTCGTTCGTTTGAAGGTAATCAAAAAATAAAAAGATGTATCCAACAGCTACTATAATTTATTAGCTTGTCGTGTACATTTTGGTTCTCAACGGTACAGATCGCGTACGGAGCTTGTTTTCGTACGGGTATTTTTCGCCTTGGTTTACCAGGTGCGACACTTTGCAATTATCTGCTGATGATGACAACTTAGTTGTCGAAATGCGTATACAGAATTACGAAAGTTAATGTGGAAAGGGGTTATAAATCAACCTTAGTGATTAGTTTGTCGGAAAAATTGAAACGCATTTTTTCTATCTTTCATTTTCATCTATTAATATGTAAGAAAATCAATGGATTACATATTGCCCGTTTCCTTAGATAATCTTTTGCTATGTTTCGGTGAGTTTCACAATTTCTCGTTAATAGAAGGACCTATCTTCATCGGTGAGTTTATAAGATACTAATTCACAGTCTCAATTGAAACGAAAGTTATAGCACGCAAAAGGTTTCAAGGAGAACAGCACAAGTTTCCACTTGTTCTGTTCTTTTCGAAGACAGACCTTGCACTTTCCGACTTCTATGGGAAGGTGAAGGTCTGACTAGCACAGTAGATGTGGCAACATATATCTTCCAAGATCTAAACTTGTGAATAAATACGCGATGTCATGATATAAGTACGTCTCCTTTTCGATTAACAAGCCCTGGACCTTTCTTAAAGTAGATTTGTTCAAATTGTCCAATTGCACATGAATTTTTTGTTTTATTGGGTAATAAGAAGCCGAAAACACGACAACTTCTATCGCACCACATTGAAAGCATAATCTTCTTCTAATTGACGTCTTCTTTCAATGACGTTTGAGGCGAATCTTCAGGTGGAGACTAAGACTGTTTTCGAGCCATATTGTCGCAAACAATTCATTTGTCATCATAACCAGAGCGGAATTTCGTAGACCATTGTTCGCATTGACACGCTGTCACCGTGAACGTTACTCAATTTTTCACAAATTGTCTAAAGCTAGGCATTTAATTGCCTATAGCCTTTGTGTTCTTCTTGGTTATGAGAAAAATGGGTCTTTCTTTGTTTCGCTTTAGATGACAGAAGCAGATGCCCAATGATTCAAGTAAAGAATTCAATCGAACTCTGAAAACCAGCAACATCAGTCACTCCAAGTAGAGTGAGGAACGCATGGTCACACGAACTGCGCAAACGCGTCCAAATATAAAAAAGTCCAAAAGTCATATTACCACCACAGACTCTTGCAAGTTGGCATCAAATACAGAAATCGTATACAATGCGAGTAAAGTGTGAGTATATAAACGAATAAACTAGTACATCGAAGCACATAAAAGCAAATGAAAAATGTGTCTTAGATAAAAATGCCTCGCACATTGGTCATCTGAGGAACTCAGAATAAAAATAAAATCTGTCAAAACACCTAGTTACAGTCAGCGTTCCTGGCTTCACGTACCAGATGACCAGGTCACGGGGCGACCACGGAGTGGAGGACGATCAAGAGGATCCACCAGTTAATTCAGTAGGGGCTTACTCTCGGTCCTCAATAAGATAAATACATTGTATTGTCGGAATGCAAATTCGTTTTCTTTATATTATAGGTTTTTCCTAATTTTATATTGTCTGTTTAACTATAATAATAGTTTATAATCCTGTGCTTACATTTTAGTATAGTTCCTTTATATATAATAATTATATCTATTATATATAAATTGTCTCAGTTTATTATGTGCAGTTATAGGAAATGAACCAGGTGTGTGGAAGAGGATAATCCCTTTATGCATAGAGTGCGTAACAAAATTTATATTTATATTATATAAATAGACGGAGAATTCTAATCAAAAAAAGATGATCCTGAGGGCTCAGAGAGAGCACATGAGCCTAAGAGGTCACGAAAAAAAGATACAGCGATAGATGTTGTTAGCAGGTCATTCTATCCAGTGTGTGTGTCGTTTGATACTTTAGCGTATTTGTCATTTTTTGCAAAGAAGAATAATTGCGAGCATTGTGAAGAACATGTTTATATTGAACGAAGATCAATATGTGTCGCTTAATATTATACAAGTGCGAATGATTAGTGAGTGCGCACATCAACGCATTTAGGTGAAATAAGGTCCGAAGCAGAGATCACCTGACTATACAACATAAGTACTTACACACGTAACTAGAGAGACAATATAAGGTAAAAAATTGTATTTTAACTTGTAAAATTGTAACATGTTTTTAAAGTACATTAAGTCTACCTGCGCATCGACTTCAACTCAAATAACGAATGTATACAATTCTATATTACATGACATAAAAGTAAGACCATTTGTGGGTGAATTTAAAAAGAAATACTTCAAATATCTGCTCTTGTGGCAGGAGATTCATTAGTGACCTGAGTGTGGACTAAATTATTATGCTTATGTTTCTCTCTTTATTAGGGTGTTAAGTTAGGTATTGAGTTAAGTGAAGGAGCAGATGCTGCAAATTGTAGATATGTAAGCGCACCAATGTAACAGGTGGCGCAAAAGTAATGTCATAATCTGAATTGGCTGCCATTTTTGTACATGGCGCCAAATGTCATTGTGTTTTGACATTTATGATGTAGATATATAGAGAACTAGTTGTCAACAAACCATTGGGCGATGCACACCTCAAGAACGTGGAATTATTGTTACCGCTTATTTGACAAATTTTCAGTCTGTTGTTTTAGCGCGGCGTGAATTTCGTCGTCCTTTTCCTCAACGTTGTGTTCCACTCTACTCGAACAATTAAGCATTTGTCTGAGTGCCTCGTGCAAACTGGGTCCACTAAAGATGACGCTAGAAGTGGCCGGCCTCGTATTGTTCGTTCGACCGAGAACATCGCTGCTGTTGCTGACGACGTCAGAGAGAATTCACAAATATCAACGAGACGACGATGCACACAAGTAGGCATCAACAGACGTTCGTTACAACGACTATTGGTGAAAGATTTGAAAATTTTCCGCTACAAAATGCAAACTATTCACGAATTGCTGTCTGCTGACCGTCGGACAAGGTTAACTTACTGCCATATTCTCCTAAACTTGATGCAAAAAGAGGATGATTTCGTATCAAAAATCATAATGAGCGACGTAGCCCACTTTTACTTAAGTGGTTATGTCAACAAACAAAATTTGCGTTTCTGGGGCACAGAGAATCCACATGAAATGCATGAAGAGCCATCACATCGTCTCAAAGTGACTGTTGGGTGCGGCATTTGTCGTGAAAAAGTGATTGGCCCTTATTTTTTGAAGACGCCGATGGCACCACCGTAACCATAAATGGTGAGCATTACAGGCAGATGCTAAACGAGCTTTTTGCCGCAAGTTGCTGCATTGGGTCTCGATCGTTGTTGGTTTCAACAGGACCGAGCAGCCACTCATACAGCTTGGGCAACGATGGAGATTTCGAGACAACAATTTCCAGGTCGAGTGATCTTCCGTTTCGGGGACTTGAACTGGCCGCCCATATCGCCAGATCTAACAGCACCAAACTTCTTCCTTTGAGGCTTTTTAAAATCTCGCGTTTACCACAACAAACCACGAACCTTGCAAGTCTTGAAAGCTAACATTGAAGAAGAAATCGCCAATTTGGAACCAGATGTTTTGCGAGCAACAATTCAAGATGCCGTAAAACGAGCGCAATTATGCATCAACTCGGGAGGTGGCCATTTAAGCGATATAATTTTTTCCAATTAATGTCATCAATGTTACACTTTCAAATAAACTTTTTATGAAAACAGAACTCTTTTTTTTCATTTATAACAAAATGGCAGCCAGTTCAAATTATGGCATTACTTTTGCGACACCCGCTATATATAATATAAAATCTATTGAGCTATAATAAAAGAAAGAAAATATTATTATTATTACTATTTCAACATTTTATTTAATAAGTTATAAAATAATTTACAAGTCATTGTGAAGAAAAGAATCGTTTTTCTAAGTACAAACTATATGAAGTAATTATAATTTTGTAACTACAATTCAATAAACTTGTTTAGTTACTACTCCAAGCAAGCAAAATAATAGTCTTTCTTCTAAGCGTAGCTACAATATACTACGTACTTCAAAGTAATTATGATCCAAACAGATTTATGATGTCATAAATTTGTTTTGTTCAATACGAGAGCACACCATCATCCGAGACAACTGCTGAAACTCAAAATCAGATGAGTTTTATTTCATTTTCGTAATATAGAAATTCCCGTCCGCTTCATATTTCACATCACAGAATAAAACAGACGACCATATTTCTGTGTATACACACACGCGCGCATTCACCAAATGTATCCGGATACCCAAAACAGAGAAGGCGAAGGAAAAAAACGGGGAGGATTGTCAGTTCAACAACAGTTACAAATAAAACGAGATAAGGACACATTAATAGCCCTGTGGGACAGGTGCCGCTCCGCCGATGTTCGAAAGAAACAAAAGGATATTTTATTTTGTCGGGGACGTCACGATTTTCGGTACACTTTTGTTTTATTCGCTATCTGTTTTTGTTTTCGATATAGATTTTTTTTTTGGCTCCCTGCGCTCACAAAATGTGAAAGTAAATGGATGAGGGCGGTACGCGTAACTGAATTGGAGAATGAATTGAATACATATACATATATGTATCTGAATAACAAATCTATACATTTTTGAGATGAATTTTTGCATCAAGTATGTAGGAAATAAAGGGAAATAAGACAAATTATGGAATGTCTGTTGAATAATAAGAATCTGTTGTTTATTAATAATAATGATAATAGTTTTGTCTCTGCCCAAAAGAAAAAAAAATTCTGTATTAATTGTACCCTTGTTCATCTGAGCACCAACAGGACAGTAGCCAGCTAGATATCGCGAAGGTCGAGGTCCACAAGCTACATGTTAGGAGAAAGATGTTCATAAAAGGGCGCCGAGAGCAAATAATGGCACAGGTAAAGTCTCTTACCAAGCAGTAGTTCTATTAACTCACTAAGATCCCCCGAGAATTCTGTTAAAGGTATGCTATACAACACAACAAAAGAACATCCAGTATATGGACCAATCCCTTATTTAACTAATAAGTCAATTAGCAGGTTTATACAAGAAGTGATTCAACGTGGATATGTGAACAAAAGGTGATCATCAAAAGAATAAGTAAGCAATACCTTGATGTTACGGTTAAAAAACGCATTTCAAATAATATTGTAGTTCGTTCCCCATATATTATATACAAAAAGGCTGTTTCAAATTTCGCGGTTTTTTTAAAGAATAAATAAAACACATAATTTGCATTCACTTTCAAAAACTTTTTATTGGTAATTGAAGTATCAGTTGTGACATTTATATGCGAAAAATAATATCTGCCAAATGACCTCCTCTTGCAGCTCCACAGACGTCCACTTTTTTGTTAAAATTTTCAATGACATTTTCACATAATTAAGGCTCTATCTCACCAATGACAGGAATAATTTCATCTTGCAAAGCAGGAATTGATTGTGGATTGTTTTTATAAACCTGACTTTTCACATAATCCCAAAGCAAATAGTCTAACGGTGTCAAATCACATGATCTTGGTGGCCTATTAACATCACCGTTTCTTGAGATAACAGGTCCAGGAAATTTTTCTCTCAATAAATCAATTGATGCGTGTGCAAAGTGAGGTGTAGCGCCATCCTGTTGAAACCACATATCCTCTAGATTAATATTCATTAATTCAGGCCACAAAAATTCTGTTATCATCCGACGACATCGATCACCATTGATAGTTACAGCTTCACCAGCAGCATTTTCAAAGAAGTAAGGTCCAATTACACCACCTGACCATAATGCACACCAAACAGTAACTCGTTTAGGATGCATAGGTTCCTCATGAATAATTCGTGGATTTTCCTCACCTCATACGGCAATTTTGTTTATTAACATAGCCACCAAGTTCAAAATGTGCCTCATCGGAAAACATTATGTTTTGAGAAAAATTAGCTGGTTGTTCATTGATGAAATTGACTAATAAACGACGTTTTAAATGATCTAATGGCTTCAGTTCCTGTATATGCCTTCAGAGCTAAATCCTTGTGTAAAATACGCCATGTTGTTGATCTAATAAGTCCAAGTTGTTATGAACGTCATCTAACGGACATTTCAAGATCTTCACCAACACTTTCACGAACCGAACCAATATTTTCTTGTGAACGACCATTACGACTGTATTTTGCACTTTTTTGATCTTCCACGGAACCGGTTTCTTGAAATTTTTTAATAATTCGACCAATAGTGCTTTCAGATAGACGATTATGTAAACCATAAAATTCACGTAATTTTCAAAAAACTCTTTTCACAGAACGCTGATTTTCATGAAATAATTCAACAATTTGAAAGCGTCGTTGTACCGTGTACGAAGCCATTTTTATAAATGTCATACATCATGCTTTTAAAATGCCCACATACCCAGACAAATTCAGTACGGCATCTATATTTTATTTATTCGCAAAAAAAACCGAGCAATTTGAAACACCCTTTACCATTCGACAGAAAATAAAACTGTGTATCAAAATATGGAAAAGTATACAGGCTGTTCTATTTGGAAAAAGCGAATTATAACTGTTTGAAGTTAACTAAACTTGGCATTAAATTTTCACCAAACTCTATCCAATTTCAAAGTATAGGTGAAAAGCTTGGAGATTTAGTTATCCGACCTGTTATTATTGTCGCTCTGTCTTTCCTACTATGAAATATACATAGCTCTAAGCTAATTACTATTTTTCATATTATTTTGGTCATTGTCGATAATTCAGTTTTAAGATACTTAAATACATAAATACCATAGAACATTAATGTATTATGTTTATCTTTTAATTAAAATTTAATAACATGATGGTCTTAGTTAAGTTATAATATTGTTTATGTGAATAATATGAAAATGTACAGGTGACAAATACTTATGGCCGGTAGTGTATATATATATTTTCGTATTTTGAGCAATTTTTTGTCGTAATAAAATAGTTAGATCTGGAACAGGTATCCTAACGCTAATGTAATTACATTTACTTCTTTTACTATTGAAATTTCGTTAATCACTTAACTCGTACGGGATTCAGAAGGTAATAAAATGGGTGTAATAACACGATACTTTCATGATTCCATAGAATACCCATCCTGCAGCAGAATTCTTTGATATGTGGCTCTGATGTAAGCAAAATAAGCTGGTAATAGTCATTAATATATGTGAAACAAGTATATTGAATGCTTTCAACTCGAACGCAAATAGTAGACATTCTTTCAAATGCATCTGACTTTGAAACATTTTTTCATTTACTACAAAATGAAAAAGGGACACGTTGTACGTGCATGGTAACATGTATGTATATATGTATACGCCATAGACATCCATCCGACCCTAACGGAAGAACAAACTGAAACGGAGACGACCGAGAGAACGGGGGAAAATAGGCAAACGCAGATGAAAGAGTATACGCGTGTTTGTGAGCTAGGATCATCCCGGATTATTCTGGAAGCGCGCTTTAATTCACAACTTTTCTGCCGCTACCAACTTCAGGAATTAATGTACACATAGTTACGTGCGATGTGTTGTGTAAGGAACGGTTTAGGAACGAATTTACGATCCGGAAAGAAATGTACGGCGCAATCCTTTATTACGGAGCGAAGAAAAGGACAGCGAAATAAGGCAGGCTACCAGGAATTATGGGAGGAGACAATCCGTTTCCTGCTTTCAATGTTCCTCCTTTTGTAAATTAAAAACAAGCAGGAATGATTAGAAGCCCATTCGAAGTGTTTATTATACGTTCATACATTGATGTTTTATGTATTGTAAAATAAAAAATTTAAAAAATAAATTAGGAAGGCCAATCTAAGAAAGGAAAATGTAACCAACACACAGAGTTCACACGCATACACTAATAGTCACAGTCATAGTAATTTATTTTTGTAATGACGATTACAAAAGACAAACGACATGTTGACTGTTACAATTGCTACGAATTTATTTAACGCATCGTTCATATTTATTGGCTAGCGCAGTATATTATTGTGCAAAAATTTTGTGTGCATATTCAAATTAAATATTTATTCTTCTTACTTTCGGTATCTTGCTTGAATCATGAATATCCATTTAATTTATGTTTATTTGACAATGGGTCGATATTTTTTATATATTTTTATTGCAAAGGGTACTAGGACTTGTTGCTGCATGTTGAGACATGTCCATACGTGCATAGTAGCCGCTTGCAATGTCGATGGGCTCAGTGATTCATTAACAGTGAAAGTGTAAAGTACTTGCGATGGTATCGTGGTCACGAATTGAGATAAGGGCAGTTTTGCGTTATAATTTCGTGCGTGTTTAAACAGAGACCAGTGCTTCGAAGAAATGACTTGCACTAGGCGATGTTTGTCCATATCGCACAACGATATTCAGGTGGTATAGAGAATTCCAAAGGGGAAATTTAACTGTGGAGGATGCTGAGAGGTCGGGAAGGCCACGAACGTCAGTTACGGAGGAAAACGTTACTACTGTGAGGAAAATACTTGGCGAGCAGAGGCGAGTGACCTACCAACAGATAAAGAGTACTTCAGGCCCAAATGCACCAGCAATTCGTTCGATTCTGCATGATCATTTGCACGTGAAGAAACTTTGTTCTGTCTGGGTGCCGCATCGACTGACTGAAGAGCAGATGACACGACTTGTGACTTGGTGCCGGGAGATGCTAAAAAAGTTTTATAAGGAACAATCTCGGTATGTGTACAACATCGTGACAGGTGACGAGACTTGGCTGTACTATTACGATGTGCCGACCAAAGCTCAAAACAAAGTTTGGGCCTTTGATGATGAGAACACACCCGTAGTTGTCAGAAAATCCCGATCTGTAAAAAAGAAAATGATAGCTGTATTCTTCAAATCGAGTAGAATTGTGGAACGCGTCGTTTTGGACATACAGAAGACAGTCACAGCTAAGTGGTATTCTGAACAGTGCCTGCCTAAAGTCATTGGATCTACGAAGAACCTGTGGCCAAAGTCAAGAATGGACACCTGGTTCCTCCATCACGATAATGCTCCAGCCCACCGAGTCATAACCTGCACCGAGTATTTGACCACAATAGAATTGAAACTTCTCGAGCACCCTCCCTACAGTCCAGATCTTGCTCCCTGCGACTTTGCATTGTTCCCGAATGTGAAAATGAAGCTAAAATGGAGGTGGTTTTCCAGTAATGAGGACCTTCTGCGGGCTTGGGACAACGAGTGTGCTTTACTCCCTAGCGAAACTTGGCAGAGCTGGTTTAAAGATTGCTTTCGGAGGATAGAGAGGTGTATTGAGAGGAAATTCATCTATTTTATTACATTACACTGGCGACTGGAAGACAACCCAACTCTGGTAATGAGGTAAAATTACGTAGGCTTTCACAGCCGGTGTCACATGTAGTACAATTTTCTACAGGTTTCACCGTGTTATAGTTTCTATCGACATTTCGCTGTTCATATTACCAATTTCTTCAACGCATCCCATGAATGGCGAAACATCAATAAAAAGTGCAATCTGGTCAAGCGCTCAAGAAGATTGTACTACAAAATAATGTTTTTTTTCTAGTTCAGGCGTACTATTTTACATGCCCCGAAGGTTAGCTTCAGTTCTTTTGTTTCGAGAGCTACAATACTAACATGTATACGTATTTCGATAACGATGTTGTAATCTGCAGCAATTACGCTAGATTAAATTAAACTTAACTAAATTAATCTGAGAGATACGCATGCATTAACAAATGAAGTACTTTATATAAACATACCCATTTAAAAAGTAATCGACTTCGCTTGTTTTTTACATTTTGTTGCATTTCGATCACAATCTTTCATATTTATCAATTAAGACGAGAACATCCAGGCGAAAAATTTCGCGATACCACCTCGTCGCACAGAGGCCTCTATGAGATTCATTTTTTAAATTTCTACTGTCGAAATAATGGCGGTACAGCAAACAGCAGGTTGGGTAAACGTTCCATCGCGCTCGTATACTACATATCCCCGGTCCCCTGCGATGGCATTGCACATTATTTCTCCTCATTGTTCGGGATTTAATTGTTTTATAATGCCGGGGGTTGCACCCTCTTTTTCCCCATAAAGTATCGCTAATACCGACATTTTACGGCCGTTTTAACACGGAACATTTTCGCGCAGGAGGCTGTTTTCTACCCGCAAATGATCTTTGATGTAAAGAACCGCTTTCGACCTTTTCTTTGTACTCTCAGCCGTATCCATGAACATGATAACAGTGTATTAATTATGCTGTTGTGAATTACCCTAGATGTATTGTTAAAGGGAAGGCGTTCCTTATTAATTAGATTTTAATGCCTGATTTATTATGGCATCTAATTGGATTTATGTTCCAAGGATCAAATTTAAAGAAGAAATAAATTTATATTGCTCAGAAAAAAGTATAACAATTTCTTGCTTACGAAAATGGCAGAAATAAGTATAGTAATAATATAATATCTGGTGTGCAACTAAGTTCTCGCTGTTTTTTTTTGATAAAAATGCAACTTTATTGTGAAAAAATGTTTACAAATGAATCATTCAAAACATTGCCCATCGCTAGCGACAACTTTCTCCCATCCTTCTGGCAGAGCTCGAATACCGTCACGGTAGAAGTGTTCGTCTTTTGAGGCTATCCACGAATCAAGCCGTTTTGAGATGTCTTCATATGAGCGGAACTGCTGATTAACCAGACCATGTGCCATCGAACGGAACAAGTAATAATCGGACAGCGCAATATCTGGGTAATATGGCGGGTGGGGTAGGACCTCTCATTCGAGCGTTTCTAAGTAGGTTTTAACGGGTTTGGCAACGTGAGGACGAGCGTTGTCATGCTGTAGAATCACTTTTTCGTACCTCTGCTCGTATTGTGGCCACTTTTCGCCCAGTGCTCGGCTCAATCGCATCAATTAAGTTCGATACCGTTCCCCAGTGATGGTTTCGTTCGGTTTCAACAACTCATAATAAATAACACCGCCCTAGTCCCACCAAATACACAGCAAAACTTTCGCAGCGTGAATATTCGGCCGAACCGACGACGTAGAAGCATGACCGGGCAGTCTCCATGATTTTTTTCTCTTTGGGTTGCTGTAATGAATCCATTTTTCATCACCCGTAACGATGCGATGAAGAAAACCCTTCCTTTTTTGCCGCTGGAGCAGTTGTTCACAGGCGAAAAAACGACGCTCAACATCTCTTGGCTTCAAATCATAAGCAAACCAAGTTCCTTGTTTTTTGAATCATTACCAACGCATGCAATTGCTGGGAAATGGCTTGGCGGGTAACTCCTAATGCTGAAGCTCTTTTTGCGTTTGACACGGATACTCATCGAGCAATGCCTCCAATACAGCGTCTTCGAAGGTTTTTGGTCTTCCTTCACGCGAACGGTCGTCAACATCGAAATCACCGTCTTTGAAGCGATGGAACCAATCACGGTACTTTGTTTCACTTAGAGCAGCATCTCCGTAAACTTTTTGGAGTTCTCGATGCGCTTCAGTCACCGTTTTCTTCGAATGAAAGAAGAAAAGCAACACTTCCCGCAAATGACAATTATTTGGCACAAAATCAGATATTTTCACACAACCAAAAGTATATGACGCAAAAACAAAATCACTAATGTGTCAAAGCGGTTTGTTTACCATATGTCTAAGCTTGGTTCATGACGTTTTGGTTATGTCAAATTCGACCAGCACTTACTACTGAAGCCATCTCTTGAAAAACAGCGAGAACTTAGTTGCGCACCTAATAGTAATAGTAATACTCGATATTGGGCATAATCTCACTAAACGGTTAATTTCAGAGATGCTCAATATGGAAACTAACGCTACTTTCTATTTCGAAAATGACATTAATAATATCAACTGTTAATCTTAATGGAGCCTGTGGTTGATTAACTTAATCACTGTAGGTTGATATATAACCCCTTTCCACATTAATTTTCCTATTCTGTGTACGTATTTCGACAACCAAGTTGCCATCATCAGCAGATAATTAAACAGTATAGATCGTGTGCGGAATCTACTTTTATACGAGTATTTTTGCCGTAGTTTTCAAGGTGCGACACTGTTTAATTATCCGCTAATGATGACAACTTAGTTGTCGAAATACGTATACAGGACACAAAAATTAATGTGGGAAGGGGTTATATATCAACCTTCGGTGATTAAAATATCAGCTGTGTGTATATTTGTAATTTATTATTTCAACCCCAATAATTATTACTACTTATATTATTTGGGAATTTCGCAGTTGGTTCTGTTACAACATTTGTTTGTCTGCCTCATATGTAAAGCAGGGATATTTAGACACAATGCAAAGGCGGCAAACGATGCTAGTACCGATGATTCCGACATTCTTGACCGTCACACTGTGAGTCTGCGTTGTAAGAAAAGCGGTCATAATTAGTAACTTTGTGATACGACAAGGGCTCTAGTACTATATGTACTATAGTTAGCCAGAGATCAAACAAGTGCATTCTAACAAATGAAGACTTGTAAACATCGCCTGAAATAAATTATAAAGCATATAATTACAAATGTTGCATTCTAGCCGGTTTGTACACAGTCTATGGGAGCCCTACGACGGCGTAGAAATCATATACAATGCGCGAAGAACATTTGAGACAATACTTTATAATTTTTATACTAGAGACTGTAAGCTTTATATTCATATATATATTGTAAACCGGAAATCAAGGGGAAAAGTTAGTTAAAAGTCTTAGAAAAGAAGAAAAATATGAAAAAATTAAAATTTTATTATTAATGTTCGTAACAGTGAATATTATCATTAAAAATGTAAATAAGAATAAACGACATACCTCCTCGGAATTCCATTGCATAACAATCACAAAAACACCAAGGATTCCGAGAAGTGCATAGGGTAATTAGGGTTGCTAATGAGTCACAAAGATAATATGATTGTGTTCTATCGGTATGTGGCCAATTCAAGTGAGGAAAAACTAATGATGAATCCATTTCAAGGGGGGAAAATTTTTATATCTGCATTAAGTACGAATACTAGTGGAATTTTTAAATAAGTAGTAATAAACAATATGTTTTATGTTATTATTGGTGTTATAGTAATAATAATAAATCCCAATAATAGCACAAAAACATGAAAAGTAAATATAAACAATATACACATTCTCGTCAATATATTAATGACATCTGTATATAAAGTAATTTGATCAGAAAAAATGGCACAGAACTGCAAACCACTAATATAAATATTAAAAATAGAGTAGAACCCAAGGGCACCCTCACCAATAGTATCTATACCAACAGTACGGCACTCCCACTGGGCAACCAATTTCATAACTATTTCTTTCCGACCATAAAGATGAGATTGAGACACTTTTCGTTCGGAACAGAGGAAAATGCAGTAGACGTACTTATTTCGTAAACTTAAATAACTTTTCCTCGTTCAGATAGTTTCACTTCTATTCGAAAGATGGAGATATATGGTACGTAGACTTCCGCAGTCGTGGTCCATACTATCTGCTTCTGGGCTTCCGGACTGGAACCACTGTCTGTCTGAAACTCAGTTTCAGTGCGACAGTAGCAGTAGTTGAGCCCTGAATATGTCCCATACGAGTGGGTACGAAACGTCGGCAGTTATACCAGTGACGCGGTTTTAGCCCGGAAGCAGATAGCATGAAGATATAGTTTAATTTCAGTACCATGGTGTATCACCTCGATAGGGAGAAGCGTGAAATAAGAACGATTCATCAACAAAGTTAAGGCTAACTGATGCGCCTTCAATAATAGAAACGCGTCTAAATCAACATCTCGTCGACAATTATTATTAAGGCCTTTATAGGAATTTCTCCATAGTTTATATTTAGTTTTATTAATTTCACAGCGTTATTCAACATCGTCTTCGTTGTTACAACTTTGTACACTTGGTTAGAGCTTTCTAAAATACGTAGAAATATAATTCCCCTGAATTTTAAATATTTATAGTAGTCTACTGTATACATGTGCGTATATATTTGCTTTTCACTTCCTTCAAAAAAATCGAGAAATAATAATACCCGAACACACACACGTTCCCAATCACAAAAGAATATTTAAATTAAAAATACGTCCTTGAACTTTCTAACATTCTGACATCTATTTTTCCCATACGAAACGGAGCACTCGAACACCAAAAGCGAAAGTTTGTAAAATATCCATCGTTTGCACTCACATATATAAACACAAAGAAGGAAAATACATACCTAGAGATGAAAGGCGCCCTGCCCTCTTGCTTTTTAGTGAAAAATTACTCAGTTCGAGTAAACCTAAAGTGTATATATACACAGTGGCAACCTACCGAGATCTGTACGGACGGAGTAATATGAAAATTTCAGGAATAAAATAAATTTCCGTCAGTCCTTTCGGCGCTTTCGAATGAATTTTCCATTCTTATAGGAGGAGAGCGTTCCGCCGTCGCTTTTACATCACTTTACCCTTCTTCGCTCGCTTTTTCTCATCCTTCTGCACCTTCATAGTAACTATAGACGAACGAAAATAATTATTTTGATCTCTGGAGCCGTGTTTCAAACGCAATAAATTCCAATAACACCGCTTTACCGAGAAAGTTAAGGTCATAACTTACGGGGGGGCCTTTATAGAGATATCAGAAGTTTCTGGGTGGGGATAAAAGTTTCTGACCGGTTCGGGAAACTGAAGAGGGAGGTGGAACTGATATACCCTATTTAGCAGAGGCAGATAGGGGTTGGATTTTCAATGGCATAAGAAATATTATTTCGAAAACTAATAAATTCTGCATGCATACTGGAGGCTGAACTTTTAAAATATCGAGTCGATCTTGAACGTTTGCCAAATTCGTGGTAGCAATGATTAAATTTAAAATTTTAATGGAAGTTCGTTCATTCAGAAATTACTTAAAGAATGATATTTCAAAAATTTAATTATCTCGAAGAATAAATATGCGGCTTTATATACATACGTCAAACTAAATTTTCGTCTTTTTAATTATGCAACATAAATGGAAAGTTTTAGTGGATAAAATCCGAACGAGGGGAATAGGAAAAAAATCTACCTAGTCGTGATAGAAATAACTAATTTCTAAAAATAATTTTGCAATTCAGAAGATAGGGGAGGAACTAGAAAAAAATCAATCTAGCCATGATAGAAACAACTAATTGCGCATTGCCAAGTAATGTTCAATAGCGATAACATTGTTCTATAAGGTTTTCCAATAGGGATGATATGATTTTGAAGTGACATTTCGGCCATTTGTAATGTCATGATCTGTCATTTAATTTTCATTGTATTCAGTAGTGTTTACAATTTCATCATGGAGAGATATACGCAAGAACAACGTTTACAAATTATTCAGTTTTATTATCAAAATAATCGTTGCCCAATTGCAACTTTTCGTGCGCTTTTGCCATTTTATGGTCGTAATAATCGTCCAAGTGTGCTTCTTTACATAATTTTCAAGTGCCAATAAGACAAAGAACCGCTCGAAGCAATGCAAATATTGCTGCCGTTCAGGCAAGTGTTACTGAAGACCGTAATTTGTCGATTCCAGGACGTTCTCAACAATTGCGACTGTCTGAGACCACAACCTGGCGAATTTTGAGAAAGGATTTGGGTTTGCATCCCTATAAAATTGTTCTAATTCAAGAACTGAAGCCATTGGAACAACTTGAAAACGAATTGATCTTCTCTGATGAGGCTCACTTTCATCTGGATGGTGTGATAAATAAACAAAACTGTCGATTCTGGTGCGAAGAAAGTCCACAAATTATGTATTTAATGAAAAACCATTGCATTCACCTAAATTGACAGTTTGGTGTGGTTTTTGGTATGGTGGAATCATCGGTCCGTACTTCTTTCAAAATGAAGCTGGTAACACCGTTACTGTCAATGGAAAGCGGTATAGATTGATGATAACCAACTTTTTATGGCCGACATTGGAAGAAGTTGATCTTGACAACATTTGGTTCCAACAAGACGGGGCTACGTGCCACACAGCAAATGCAACAATAGAATTATTGCGAGAAAAGTTTAGAGATTCGATTATTTCAAGAAATTGTGATGTTGAGTGGCCTCCAAGAAGTTGTGATTTAACACCATTAGACTATTTCTTGTGGGGTTATTTGAAGTCATTGGTCGATCGAAATAAACCAGACTCTCTTCAAGCTTTACAAGTCATGACATACGAGACTAGATTTAGTGGAAAAAGTGCTCGAAAATTGGGTTCATCGAATTCGTTCCTGCAGAAGAAGTCGTGGAAGCCATTTGAATGACGTTTTGTTTAGAACTTAATTGTATCGATTGTACTTCGCATTAAATAAAAAACTTTTGAATTTTCTTAACAATAACTGTTTTTTTAAAAGAAATCATATCACTCTTATTGGAAAACCTGTTATTTATTTTTTTATATTAATTCCTTCTTTATTTTATGCACTATAAAGTGTCCGACAGAAAATGAGTTGGATGAAATTAAACATTCAGATTCACAGATTCATTAGAGTCGTGAATTCATTGAAGATTATCCAAGAAATGGAATACCCTTGGACATAAATACTTCCGATATTTACATGAAAGTTGAAACATCGTTCAAAAGTTTCCACCATTGCTAAAGTATTACAAACATCTGAACCAATTTGACGATTCGACACTAGTCATGATTAAAGTTTCGGCAAATTGGGTTCCGTGATTGTTGCCTTTAGAACATAAACCAAGTAGGCAACAAATTTTTCAAATAAATTTGGCATTTTTCGATGCAGATGTTGACTTTTTGATAGGCGATGTGATATTACTAGGATCTAGACACAACATTAGAGTCTATGCAATGAATTTTCTAGCTAATTTATTACAAATAAAATCAATACGAAAGAACCATTTGAAGTTTTCAGTAGTTATAGTTTCTAGTATCTTTCTGGAAGATGTTAAAGAACGTTTGTCTTCTCCTTGGATATATGTTGTTATGATAAAAAAAATGTTATGTGGTAATGGAAATAGTTATATTGGTTAGTTTCAGTCCTAGAAGTAGCGAAGGATTTTATAAGGTAAACAAAATGAGTTTTATTGATTTACATATAATCTATACTAGTGTGTAGGGGGGTGTACTAAACAATTACTCAATTTATAAATAAAGAAATAGATAACCAAAGACAAGTTAATTTTAGCATTTTAACCACTAGGTTGCTTCGATGAATCCAAGTTTCATCTATGGGGATAAATCAGTGCAGAAAATCTACTGTTTTTTCGAAAACTTTTCAAGTACAAGAAATTTGTGTTTGCACCAACTTTTCATCAACATTGAGCAGTCTGGCAGATAGATTCTTCATAGATCAACTCTTCACTCAAAAATATGTTGCGTGTTATCTACTGAAACTGTGTTTCAGTGCAGTAGTTAAGCCCTGAAGATGTCCCATACAAATGGGTACGAAACGTCGGCAGATATACAAGTGACGCGGTTCCAGCCCGGAAGCCCAGAAGCAGATAGCATGGATCACGACCGCGGAAGTCTACGTACCAAATGTTGCGTGTTCACAAACTCCGCTATCTTACAGGTTTTCAAATAAGAGTCTGTAAACACCAGAGCATGTACCTTT
Organism: Dermolepida albohirtum; assembly: GCA_031893035.1. NCBI lineage: Eukaryota > Metazoa > Arthropoda > Insecta > Coleoptera > Scarabaeidae > Dermolepida > Dermolepida albohirtum. Next base: position 39,048 of record JAVIWB010001394.1, on the reverse strand, counting down.
TCAACAATTCTCTCTATGAGAGCAAAATTCGAGCGACTTCTACGCGGTACTTCTTTAACGACCACATTTGAAATCACAAATTCATTTATACACAGTAAAAAATAAAAACGCAGCTGTTTTCATCAATCATCCCATTGTGAATATTTGTTGTTAATAAGACTTTCAAGAAGGAATTCTTCATTACACTATAAATTTCATTACCATCCGTCTCGTCAAAAGCTCCAATATGCTCTTAATCAAACAGTTGTCATTACGAAACTAATAAACGAAATCTGTTGCCATAGAACCAGTAAGAAACTGGGTTATCTATCCATCATTGGAGGGACTTTTCAGCCAGCCTTCGTACATATTGCCTTCAGTAATTATATGACACTATCAACAAAAGCTAGTAATATGTAATAGTAGAAAGACTTGTAAATAAAATAGCTTTTAGTTATATATAAATAATACGAACAATTCTATTCCTTCCCTCTCCTATCCTGTTTAAATGTACAACAGGAACAGAGTCATATATCTTTAGAGTCTTATTTTATTTAACAACAAAATTTCCGCTAAATTTCCTACCGTGCTAAAGTCACATTTCGACTTGAATCTTTATTGCCTAACTTATCGTCGGATACGTTCCATGCAGCATATCCGCCAATAAGGACCCTGAAGGAGGAAAAACACCAAACGAAGGAAAAAAATCGGGAACGCGATGGCATCTCGAGATTGAAGGCGCAGATTGCTGTACATCCGATTCTGGAAACAATTGCCTGGAAAACAGAGACGGTCTACATTGCGAGTAGAGAGCGATAGAATGAGGAAATCTCGTCCCAGTAATATTTATTTTTTTGTGCCCAGACTACTTTTTCCCAAACAATTTTCTCGGGCGACGATGCGAAGGAGCCAACGTAAAGACAAGAGCCCCAATGACTTTTGATTCAACCCTTTCTGCTCTTTGGAAACGAGAGAGTTTGATATAATCGGAATATTCATTTATTCATAATATTATCGTGTATATCAAATTAATAAAATGAGCAGTTAACAATGGGACAGAACAGGCTTGTAGTATGAAAAATTTGTCCTTTTAAATTACTGTTTTATGGCCGTGTTTAGATTACGTATACTTATACGTGGGTTGTGTTTTAAGTTTTGCATATAAAACTGGAATAAAAAAGCAGATAGCTTTTAAAGATTTTATTGTTTCGCGAAGTATTCTCTACGAAGATTAATGCACTTTTGCATGCACACAGACCATTCTTGATTTTCGGAAAGGTAGAAGAAGAAATAAGTATTACAATGTGTCATAAATGCAAAGTATCTGAGTATTAAATAAATTATATACAATAACAGAAAAAGAAAGAATTTTATTTCTATCGGAATGCAGGCATAAATCACCAACATACATACCGAGATTTGCTCGATACCTAAGCCCGACACAGAGTTCATAATCTAACAAACACACATGATATTGTATAAAAAATATATAAGATACTAAAGTAAGTAGAAAACATTTTTTTTTATTTATACACAGTTAAACACATTACCAATAACAAACATCTCACAAATATTTCACACACACATTATATATATTGTCTACAATTCGTAAGTCAATGTGAGATTTATATATAAATAAATATTTTAACAATATCTGGTCACCAAAAAAAAAACAATACATATATACATATACAAGGACTTCCGAACTTTGGCAGTTGATAGCAGCCATATTGTTGGAGCTACATCTGTCGAATTGGCTGTCAGTCTGTTTTGTCAAATCACCATGGACGGATACAGCGTTCAACAACATATGCGAATGATAAAATTGTTTTATCAAAATGGGTGTTCTCTTCAGGCAACGTTCCGCGCGCTTCGCCCATTTTACGGTCGCCATAATCGCCCTACCGAGAGGACGAAACGCAAAATCTGCCTAAAACATCGCCGCTATCCGTGAGAGTCTGCAGGAGAATCTGAGGCAGTCGATTTCGCGTCGCTCACAAGAACTCGACTTTTCGAAGACCACAACTTAGCGAATTTTGCGTCGTGACTTGGGCCTGCACCTGTATAAAATTCAACTGATCTAGGAGCTGAAGGTAAATGACCATAGACAACGACGTGTGTTTGTTGAATGCGCCCTGGAGCAGTTGGAAACTGACCCTAATTTTCATCAAAAAATCATCTTCAGCGATGAGGCCCACTCCTGGATGAATGAGTACGTCGACAAACAAAATTGTAGAAGTTGGGACGATGCCAAGCCACATGAAATTTAAAAGCGTCCAATACATTCCGAAAAAGTCACTGTTTGCTGTGGATTTTGGACTGGCGGCGTCGGCAGTCCATATTTCTTTAAGAACGACGGCTATCACCGTCAAAGGCGAGCGCTATAGGTCGATGATTACCAACTTCTTTTGGTCTGAATTGGATGATATGGATACCAACGACATGTGGTTTCAACAGGACAGCACTACGTGCCACATAGCTCATGCCACATTGGACATTCTGCACGAGAGATTTAAGGACAAGGTCATCTCACGTGGAGGTGATGCGAACTAGCCACCGAGATCGTGCGATCTAACCCCGTTAGACTTTTTCTTGTGGGGTTATCTTAAGTCGCAGCTCTACATGAGTAAGAAACAAACCACAGCGGCCCTCAAAACCAACATAACCGAACCGTCTGATTTATTCAAATAAAATGCATCAAATAATTTATACAATTCAAAAATGTAGGTACGTATTGTCAATGCATAATGATTTACAGCCCCGACCTACACACATCATGTCGCTGGTGAAGACTGATTTCAGACATTCTCAAGCGTAACACGCGAGAAAGTAGGAGAAGTTGTTTGCAATACAAAAGTGGGAGAAAACAAAACTGCCAGTGAGAGATATTCTATCCTCCTTTCTCGCGCGCTTTAACCTAACTGCACTCTTTCCACTTGTGGACAGCGCATATCTAATTCTAGAATGAACAAGTCTGTATATATATATATATATATATATATATATATATATATCGCAAATTATTGATTTGTGAGCATTAAAACATTTAAATTATTGCACTATATAATATATTAGGGTTCAACAATTGGATAATTGTGTACTTATCAGTCAAAGGAAGAGTAACATCCTTTCTCGAAGTACACGACGCGCCGATGCAAAAACAGCTTGCAAGTTAAGACAAGTTTATAGTTTATACATACGTAAGTAAATAATTCGGATTACAGTTTTCGTTTTACACTAGGATAAGACTATACTCGTAGATGAGTTCGGCGTGGAGAGGGATCAGATCATTCATACTTTACTGTATCTTCAAAAAGAAAAAATCATTGTTCTTCTATTTTCACCATTTCCACTGAAGCAAAACACGCCACTCAATTGTTATTTAAATTTCGTAACTCCAATAATAAGGAAGCTAGTAATGGTGGACATTTAACTTTATTTTCGTCCTATAAATAACTTACCTGTTGAATAGAAATTCTACTCGTAACTATTGGGTTAGCAACTAAGTACTTTCGGTTTTGTAGTATAAAATAAAACACTTTTTTTTAAACAAAGAATAGCTTTTAATCAATTATATATTTTCCATTTTGCTCAATGACCTTTTGCCATCTTTCTTTCAGCTGCATGATTCCGCGCTCATAAAATTTCTGGTCCTTATCAGCAAAAAACTGAACCAGGTGCGAGTGAAGGTCATCGTCATTTGTGAAAGTTTTACCATTCAAAGAATTCTGCAAACTTCGAAATAAATGGTAATCAGATGGTGCTAGATCAGGGCTGTATGGGGGATGTGGCATCACTTCCCAGCCAAGCTCCAATAGTTTCCCACGAGTTGCCAAAGATGTGCGAGGCCTTGCATTATCTTGGTGGAAAACTACACCTTTCCGATTTGAAAATTCTGGCCGTTTTTCTTTGATTGTTTCATCCAGTTTTATTAATTGTTGACAGTAAACATCAGAATTGATCGTTTGGTTCCCTGGAAGCAGCTCAAAAAACACAATACCTTTGTAATCCCAGCAAACTGACAGCATTGGATGCAATTCAGCTTTCGATGTGGTTTGAGCTGATTTATCGTGTTTGCTCCATGATCGTTTTCGAACTATGTTACTGTACAGGACCCATTTTTCATCACCAGTGATGATTCTTTTTAAGAAGGGGTCGGTTTCATTTCGTTTAAGGTGCATATCGCAAAAGTTGATTCTTTGTGTTAAATGAATTTCTTTCAATTTGTGAGGTACCCGAATATCAAGCTTCTTAACTAGCCCAAGACATTTTAAATGTTTTCCAATTGTTGTGTGCGATACATATAGCCTCTCCGCAACCTCTCGAACAGTTATATGACGATCCTCTTCAATTATGACTTTGATTTGGTCATCATCAACTTCAGTAGGTTTCAGTTGCTCATCTTTGAGGGAAGAATCTCCAGAACGGAATTTTTTATACCAATTCTGACACGTGCGCTCTGTTAAGCAATTAGCACCATAAACTTCACATATCTTTTTGAGAGCCGCAGCAGCTTTCTTTCCTTTACGGAAATAAAATAGTAAAATATGTCGACAATGTTCGTTTCTGCATTCCATTTAAAATTAACCCACAACTAATAGCTTTAATAAAAATCACGCACTATTTGCGTCTGAAGTTACGTTAATGTGACTAGTATCCCGCGACAAACGGTAAAGTACAGCACTAACATACGTTATACAAAAAATAAAGCAACGCTCTCTATCAGTAAAAACCGAAAGTACTTAGTTGCCAACCCAATACATGAAACTTATTTTCAGTTCAGGCATTAATTATGCTTATCAATGACCCATTATAATTTGCAACTAACGACTTTTCTAATAAAATTGATATATTTTTATATTTGTTTTCACGAAATATCCGCAAATACCAGAATGACATCATTAAAAAGCATCTCCAATTTCGAGTACCTAACAAAATAATTATACGATTTCAATCAAATTGGATATTTAATACTTATCCGACAATATAATCGTTATCGTAATCACCTCAGTGAAATATGAATAACGGCAAGCATTTCATCACAACCTTCATGGAATCATAATTAATTCGGTTTTCTACTTTTTTTTATTATCGCATTACATTTTCTACCTCTTTCTGGTCTTATTTTTTTTTACTCAGCGCTTTCAACGGGACTGCCGTCGGTGGCACAGCAGAACGAATTAATTAAAAATATGGTGCTTCGAAGCATTCTTTAATTGTTTTCCCGTTACCTTGCGCCATCGTTCGGGCGCCCTCTAGTGGCGATATTTTAATTGGAAATTCTAATTCGCAATGCATAAGTAATTTGTTTGCATTTAAGGGATTTACTTGAGCCTTAAGTTGAAAAAGTTCCTCTCCGCGAATATTTTTATGCGAGCCTATTGCGTTTAACTTAATTCATTCGGTTTCAATTTTCGATTTCATAAATTCGAATTCGCAAATTTGTTGTTCTTCTGTGTCAGGATTTCGAATTACTTTTGCGTCGTATATCCAGATATTATGCAGATATCGATGTAGTAAATTCGTAATATTTCCAATTTAAATAAAAGATTTCGATCATTTAACCATAGAAAGATAATCTGCGTAAAATTTACGCATGCGCTTTCAAAGTAATGTGGTTTCTCTTTATTGAAAACGAATTCGTCATTGTGCTCTTCAGACATTTCAGTCGTTGTGCAGATTATCTTTCTAGGGTTAAAGAAATATTAACAAACCTAATAATTTTACGCATTCTAAAACAGAAATAAATTATTACAAGCTAGTGACCATCGTGACCAACCTATGGGAACGTGTTTCCTTATTATAGTCCTGGTCAACGTAACCACTATAACTTAATACATAATTAAATATCTATATAATCATGTACAAACTGGTGTCATATACAGGCTGTTTAGTAAATATGCGATAAAAATTTAAAGAGCGATTCCTTGGATTATTTTAAGAATAATTACATCTTCCATGATTTTTCAAAAATCGCTACCTTTCCAAGATACAGAATTACAAAAATTTCTAAGAAACACATTATATGTATTTATTACTTCACGTTTTACGTCTCAAATGATATATCCTCTAGCTACTCAAGGAGCGTATGCTCCAAGAAATTTCGATATACGTCACCGGAAACTCTTCTCGATAGCAAAACCGGTCCGATTAACCCATCACCTACAATTCTAACTCAAGTAATGATAATTTACGTTGAAGACGACCTTCATATTGGGTTCTGTTCGGATTATACATGATTATTGTGGAATAGAAGTTTTAATTTTTGAAAAAAAAATTGGTCAGGAATGCTATTGATCGTATAGTCCGCTCCTAGAATTTCGTTCACTTCCTCAGTCTTCAACTTTTCACTCAACGAGTTCAAACACACATCTATGTGTCACTGTAAATTAATAAAAATCTGTGTAATGCTCTATTTCTCTAGCAGCAGGAATATTGTTATTATCTTTGTATTTAAATGCAGATGAAAGTAAGTTCTTCTTTATTGTGTATTGGGAAATCTACTGACGATTGAGCAAGTTCTTTAAGGGTTTCAAGGAGTTGTTTAGAAATTACTCCAATGGTAAAAATTATAACTGATAAGAGGGTAGCCGTTTATATTTCGGAAATATTCTCCTTGATAATCAACGCACTTTTGCATTCGTTTAAATCAATCCGAAAAGCACCGTTGCTACTATGGAGACGGTATCTCCAAAATATGAGTTTTGAATGCCTCAACTGCCTCTTCCGGCGTAGAAAACCGTTGATCTCGAAGTTTATTTTCCACGTGTGCCAACAAACTGAAATCAGAGAGTGCTAGATCAGGGCTGTATGGCGGATGGATCATCAATTCAGTGTTTTGCCTGGTCAAAAATTCAATTGTTTGAACTGACCTGTGAGAGCTCGCATTGTCATAGTTGAAAATGATCTGTCGTTTTCGGTTCATTTTCCTTATTTCTTCAAAAACTTCTGGCAAACAAATTGTTGTGTACCGTTCGGAATTGACCGTTCTACAAGTCTCTAAAGGCACGGTTGCAACGTGACCGGTTTTTCCGAAAAAACAGGCGACCATTTGTTTCGATGTGCTTTGAGCGCGAATAACTTGGTTTTGGCTCATCTTGAAGTACCCACACAGTCGACTGCTGTTTACTATCGGGCTCATACGTATAGATCCAAGATTCATCACCTGTGATGACTTTATAAATGTTCTTTGGAGCAACAACACGGCGTATTTTACACAAAGGAATATAAGGTTCAAATAACACAGGAACTGAAGCATTAGATCACTTAAAACGTCGTTCATTTGTCAATTTCATCAATGAAAAATCAGCTGATTTTTCTCAAAAAATATCGTTTTCCGATGAGGCACATTTTGAACTTGGTGGCTGTGTAAATAAACAAAATTGCCGTATCTGGGAAACCTATGCATCCTAAACGAGTTCCTGTTTGGTGTGCATTATGGTCAGGTGGTGTAATTGGACCTTACTTCTTTGAAAATGCTGCTGGTGAAGCTGTAACTCTCAATGGTGATCGATATCGTCGGATGATTTCAAGGAGTTGTTTAGAAATTACTCCAATGGTAAAAATTATAATTTACCTGTTTCTGAAGTCATAGTAGCTGTATCATTTCTGCGAAAGGAATATATTTATTGCGTTTCTATGGATGTTTTTGCTAAAGGTTATGGGTGTTAAGTATGGGTTTATTTTTAAATATTGTTATGAGTTAGTGTAATATCTGATCCATTGTGTGTTATCTTGTCATCTATGAGAATGTTTTTATTCAAGTACAATTTAACCTTCGAATTTTCTAAAACTGTTGTTCGTATTTGCACCATGGATCAACTGCGACTATTAATTTGTATTTCTTTGCAAGATCCCTGTGTATTATTCCACAAATATTAACATGAATTATGTATTCTCTCTATGCAAAGTTTGTTTACACGAGCCTATGCTATGCTATGTTTCTGATATTTTGTGATAGTGCGTGCTTATGTTTAAAATGTCGTTCTGTTTTGATATACACACTACAATTTCTGGTCTCCACAACTCGATCTTGTATTGCAATCACGATACTTTCAGTTTCTGTGTAAATATTGGGTTGGCAACTAAGTACTTTCGGTTTTTATTGATAGAGAGCGTTGCTTTATTTTTTGTATAACGTATGTTAGTGCTGTACTTTACCGTTTGTCGCGTGTACTAGTCACATTGACGTAACTTCAGAAGCAAGTAGTGCGTGATTTTTATTAAAGCTATTAGTTGTGGGTTAATTTTAAATGGAGTGCAGAAACGAACATTTTCGACATATTTTACTATTTTATTTCCGTAAAGGAAAGAAAGCTGCTGCGGCTCACAAAAAGATATGTGAAATTTATGGTGCTAATTGCTTAACAGAGCGCACGTGTCAGAACTGGTATAAAAAATTCCGTTCAGGAGATTTTTCCCTCAAAGTTGAGCAACGTTCTGGTCGGCCTACTGAAGTTGATGATGACCGAATCAAAGTCATAATTGAAGAGGATCGTCATATAACTATTCGAGAGGTTGCGGAGAGGCTACATGTATCGCACACAACAATTGAAAAACATTTAAAATGTCTTGGGCTAGTTAAGAAGCTTGATATTTGGGTACCTCACGAATTGAAAGAAATTCATTTAACACAAAGAATCAACTTTTGCGATATGCACCTTAGACGAAATGAAACCAACCCTTTCTTAAAAAGAATCATCACTGGTGATGAAAAATGTGTCCTGTACAGTAACATAGTTCGAAAATGATCATGGAGCAAACACGATAAACCAGCTCAAACCACATCGAAAGCTGAATTGCATCCAAAAAAGATCATGCTATCAGTTTGGTGGGATTACAAAGGTGTTGTGTTTTTTGAGTTGCTTTCAAGGAACCAAACGATCAATTCTGATGTTTACTGTCAACAATTAATAAAACTGGATGAAGCAATCAAAGAAAAACGGCCAGAATTGGTGAAATCGGAAAGGTGTAGTTTTCCACCAAGATAATGCAAGTCCTCACATATCTTTGGCAAGTCATGGGAAACTATTGGAGCTTGGCTGGGAAGTGATGCCACATCCCCCATACAGCCCTGATCTAGCACCATCTGATTACCATTTATTTCGAAGTTTGCAGAATTCTTTGAATGGTAAAACTTTTACAAATGACGATGACCTTCACTCGCATCTGGTTCACTTTTTTGCTGGACCAGAAATTTTATGAGCGCGGAATCATGCAGCTGAAAGAAAGATGGCAAAAGGTCATTGAGCAAAATGGAAAATATATAATTGATTAAAAACTATTCTTTGTTTCAAAAAAAAGTGTTTTTTGTTTTATTTATACTACAAAACCGAAAGTACTTAGTTGCCAACCCAATATTTCCAATTCTCATCCAGTTCTTGATTACCTTTTGTTGTGGATATGTTCCACGTATTGTTTTGTTTTTCCAGATTTCTATTTTATTGTTGTTAGTTCTTGCATGTTCCTCTGGACTGAAATTTATATTACAGATTTTATGGTGTGATTTTGTAATCTACCGCTGCTGTTTTATGAAGGATATAGAATTTGTTAAAAGTTACTGAATTTTCTATATTTTTTATTGAAAAATTCAAAACGAATACCTATAATTTTATGCCCCACAATATTTGTTTTCGATTTACCACTTGCGTTACTGGTTTTCAATTGTATACCATTAGAACGTCCGTAACTACGAGTAAAAATTTGACAGCAAACAATAAAGAACCGCTTACTGAATTGCAAATAAATTTGAAGTTCAATAAGTGTTAAATTTCTACATTAATCTCTACTCTTCAACTAGATACTACGCGCTTACTTTAAAAGAGAAAAAAAATATTTTCCGCCGATATAAAAGCCTATAGATTTCGCAACAGGACGTGAAAAATGGTCTCGTCGTTGACTAACAGTGTAATTGTAATTTTTACTCACTTCATCTTATCTAATTCAGCTCAAAGAGCGTAAGAGGTATAATCGACATCGAAAACACATTTCTTTCTTCTCACATGCGAAAAGGAAAAGAGATTATCGCTTACGTACCAAACATGTTCGCAATTCAAATGTGCCTCCCTTCGCTATCGGAACCACACAAGTCACAATAGATGGAGAGGCGGTGAAAGAATAAAAAAAGGGAAATAATTGGTTTTACGCTGAGGCGTATCGAATAAGAAAAGGCTTTTAAAATGAACATCCGGGGAGTTTCAAAACAAGTCCCATCGAAACGGCTCTGGCACGATAAGCAGAAAGAGAGGATTCCGAAATTATGTAGACTTTTATAAAGGAGTACTACTACCCATCTACTCGAAAGTATGAAAGTTTTCTCTGGGGCGAACCGGCTGAAACGCACAACAATGAAAGATGTTTTTCTTGTATATATTGAGACATGGAGTAGTAGTTAAGAGAAAAAAGCCACTTGTAAAGAGATTTGTTTTATTCTTCCCGATGTTTCGATATGTTTTGACATGGAGATACACGTTTCAGTTCAGTAAAGTACGTACATCAGCAATTTTCAAAGCTTTTGTTGTGTATTTCAAATGCAGAAATCTCTTTGAAACAAAGACCACTTTCGTTATATTTTTAGTGATAAAATATTGTTTAAATTGCAGTAAATTATTTATTCACCTATCCTGAATTTCTGTGAAAGAATTTGAAACTATACAACTTGTATAATTGGAGGTAATTTTGATGGAGCCTGTGGTTGATTCACTTGATCACTGAAAGTTGATATATAACCCCTTGCCACATTAATTTTCGTATTCGTCTACACGAAAACTCCATTACAAAAATTGTCCAAAGTTAATAACCCCGAACAAAAATTATAGATTAAGTGTAAGTAATACGTTGATTCCTAGACTATAATGTTAGACTAAAATACATAAACCAGGCAATTCAATGAGACCAATTGTCTCAGGGATCAACTGAGTGAATGAGTACCAAAATTTGCCCGAAAAACTTGAAAGTCTATCAGTCACTAATTCAATAAAATTTATTCAAAAGATTAAAGACTGTAAATTAGAAGACGGGGAAATTTTAATATCATTCGACGTAACATCATTGTTTCCTTCGGTACCGATTCCAGAAACCTTAAAATAGAAGAATTTCTGCACAAAAATAAGATCGAACCAGAGAAAATAAAGGAATACGTGAGATTAACACATCTTTGCATGTCCCAAAACTGTTTTTAATTTGAAGGGAAGTTTTATGAACAAAAACAGGGAACTGCAATGGGCAATCGTCCTTCTCAATTCATAGCGGACTTATTCATGAGTAACTTTGAAATTGAATTAAAAAATAAAGCTAAATATTTTCCAAGAATCTGGATTAGGTATGTTGATGATATTTTCGCGATTTTCAATACACATAAATGCAGCTTGAATGATTTCGTCAAACAGTTAAATTCAAAATTTCCGACGATTAAATTTACAGCAGAAAAAGAAAACAATGACAAGTTGCCTTTTTTGGATACTTTAGTTATTAGGATTAATCTTAAAATAGAAATTCGTTCAGTTTTCTTATGAATCGCTTGCTTAATTTCCCACTAACAAAAGTAAGATACGAGAAAGAATTGAATTTTATTAAGAATATCGCGAGATTCAATGGTTTTGATTCGGAGATAATCAGTGGTTTAATTAGGAAGGCCAACATAAGAAAAACAATGCGAGATACCACATGTCTGTTACCTCAAATCAATCGGGACAAGTAGTTTGTATGTTTACCTTTCCAGCGTTTGACGAAAAATTTAAATAGTGTCTTTACAGAGCGCGGTTTCTAAGTTACTTTTCGGTCCACTAACTCCCTAAAATCCCTTTTAGGAAATGCAAAAAACTAAGTCGAGGATAAAAAGAAATCGGGAATATATAACATTAAATGTTTAGATTGTAGTAAACAATACATCGGCCAAACAAAACGATCGATAGAAACCCGGTATAAAGAACATATCGCGTATATAAAATTCAACCGGCCGGAAAAATCGAGTTTAGCAAAGCATGTGTTGTTGCAATCATAGTGTAAACGCCGATTGCTTGCATTTGATTAAGAACTTGTGTAATTATCGTGAATTAGATACGTATGAAAGTATGTACATTTTGAAGAATAAAGGCCATGTGTTAAACATCGATGTGGGTAATAACAATTCGCCTCTGTTCGGTCTGCTAAATGACAGACAAAGAGCAATAAATCACATATAGGTACTTATCTGTCTTGTTCGTGTCCCTTTTTCAATGTCATTCATCCTATTTTAAGTAAAACAATTTTTAAAAATCTTGTGAAACGAATATACAGTGTAAATTTTGGTTTTCAACGGTACGGATCGCGTATGGAGTTTGTTTTCGTACAAGTATTTTTCGCCGTAGTTTTCCATGTGCGACACTGTTTAATTATCTGCTAATGATGACAACTCAACTTAGTTGTCGAAATACGTATACAGAATACTAAAATTAATGTGGTAAGGGGTTATATATCAACCTTCAGTGATCAATTGTATAGTTGGGGACAACAAACATGAACAAAAGAAAATAAAAACCTGAAAACTAGTTTTGCGAATTTAAAGCATTTCTGGTGATACGAATTGTCAGTCAGTGTTTGGTATTTTCGATTCCATTTCAAAATAAAAACAAAGAAAACTCTCCCCCCCTTTAAACTTACATACATGAAATAAACTGTTAGTCATATTATGGACCCGTTAGAAAACGACCTTACGAGTAACTGTTATCTCAATATTTTTTGAAAATTCTTTTAACACAAAGGAATTTCAATTTCGTTTAATTTTTTTATCCCGGTCGACGTGTAAAAACGAAAGAAAAAAGTGATAAAAATTTTCCTGCTGTTAGGCAAATAAGCCGTGAAAGCTAGTAGACGGCGAACAATAAATTAAATATGCAAGAATGGGCTTTCATTAAAGGCATCGCTCTTTGGAACACAGGCCTTGGAATATGTTTTATTAATACGGAAAACACAGTCAAGAAGGAAGTAATATATAACTTTAAGCTTCTCTTCTTCCCGATGCGATGAAGTTGCTATTTTCGTATATTATTATAAAATACCCATTGTTTATGGTATATTAGAAAAATGCGTTCGCAGTTGTAAATTGTTAATTTAAAACCGTAAATTTAAACAATATATAGATAAATACGAGTATGCTGGTTTAATTTAAAATAATTGTTACTTAAAAATTTAATATTAAAACTACAGCAGCATAAAAGAATAAATTGTTAAACTAAAGGGTTTTCCAATAAGCACTTGACAACTTTTTTTCAAAATAAAATGCAGACGGTTTGAGATATTTCAAAAACTTTATTATCGGGTTGAAGTACAATCAAAATATTTATGAATGGAACTCGACTTCGTTCATATGGCCACCGCGGGCACGTTTGCAGCGGTCGATTCGTTGGATCCAATTTTCGATGACTCACACAATTCGGTCGAAACGGCTGCTATTTCGCGTTCAATATTGGCTCTGAGCTCTTCCAACATTGTCGGCTTGTTGGCATAGACCAATGGCCTGGTCCATTTCTTAAGATAACACGCTCATCAAACTTGCTCTTCAATAAATCGATTGTAACGTGTGCTGTGTGGCTTGTGGCACTGTCCTGCTGAAACCACATGTTGTCCAGGTCCATATCTTCCAATTCTGGCCAAAAATAATCGGTAATCATGGGGCGATAACGATTACCATTCACAGTAACGTGACGATCATTATCGTCGACGAAAAAATATGGCTCTATAACGCCGCCGACATGCAAAATGGACCAAACAGTTATTTTTTGTGGATGAAATGGTGTTTCATGAAGCACATGTGGATTTTCACCCGACCAATAACGCATATTTTGCTTATTGACGAACCCATTGAGCCAAAAATGAGCTTCGTCACTGAAAATGATTTTGCGATGAAATCGATTATCTTGGCGCATCTTTTCCAGAGCGCAATCGGAGAACGTACGTCGCTTCAAATGGTCCATCGGCTTCAATTCTTGAGTCAGCTTGATCTTCTATGTGTGTAAACCAAGATCCTTACGCAAAATTCGCCATAAAGTGGTCTGGGCGATGCCCAACTCTTGAGAACGCCGTGGAATTGACTGATTTGGATCATTTGCTACGGACGTTTCAACGGCAGCGATATTTTCGACACTTCGACCAACCCGTTGTCTCACTGGCACGGCAGCATCACACAACGAGAGTGTAGACTAAAATTTTTGCACTAAATTTGTTACTGCCTGTCTACTAGGGCGAGAAATACGACCGAAAATCGGAGTTAACGCTCTTAAAGTAGCGGTCACCGACTCCGAACTTCTGTAGTAAATTTTTATAATTTGCAGACGTTGTTCGTTCGTGTACTTTACCATGATGAAAATGTTAAGTTTACTGAATAAATTGACAGTGGCAGTTCGATGATTAGTGAAAGGGTGCGTTCACAAATTGAATTAAAAGTTGTCAAGTCCCTATTGGAAAACCCTTTATAAGTTATACAAAACGATCGAAGCAACCTAAATAATTAAAAAACAAAAATTATTATCTTCTGCTTTTCCATCGTTAATTAAATTCACAGACAAATAAAAATTTCTGCGCTGGAGAAGGGCTTGAACCTCTACCTGCCGTTTACCAGACGGTTGCTCTACCAATTAAGCCACCAGGCAGTACAACTTCGAGTCCTTTAACACGCCATAAATCTCATTATGGAAACAGAGTCCTGTTCGAGGTTCGAGTTCGAGTCCTTCTCCAGCGCAGAAATTTTGAATTGTTTTTATGAAATTAGTTAACGATGGAATAGCAGAAAATAATAATTTTCCATTTTTCATTAATTCCCATCGTAAAAGAACTTAATTATATGTTTATATATAATTATTAACATCAACCTAAATAATTGTTTGATAGTTCCACAAAAAAAAAACAAAATTTCGAAGTTTAACGTCATAAAAGTAATCAAAAGTCAGTCAAGAGGTAAATAGATTAAATTTCGTAGAATTTGCGGGGTGAAATCAATATTCTACGGTCAATTTAGACCACATCAATAGAATAATCCTTGGAAGCAATATCAAAACAATCTTTAAACCCCATTCGAAACTGTCACACCCTTTTTCAGTAAAAGACCGTCATTCTCTAGAAGCATCGGATGCGTACAAATTCCCTGCTCGTGTGACAGTGTATACATTGATGAAACAAAGTGGTCCGTTGGCACTCAGAGCATCAATGCTGTACTAGGTTGTTGCGCGTAGCTAGTTCTGCACTTGCTAAGCAAACTTGAAAATGTTCACCACATCTAATTCAATTCTACCAAAATGTTGGCATTTAAAAAGTGTTATGTATGACACTTATAAAAATGGATTCGTGCACGGTACAACAACGCGTTCAAATTGTTGAATTATTTTATGAAAATCAGCGTTCTGTGAAAAGAGGTTTTAGAAAATTAGGTGAATTTTATGGTTTACAAAATCATCCATCTGAAAGCACTATTGGTCGAATTATTAAAAAATTTCAAGAGAACGGTTCCGTGGAAGATAAAAGAGTGATAAATACAGTCGTAGTGATCGTTCACAAGAAAATATTGGTTTGGTTCGTGAAAGTGTTGCTGAAGATTCTGAAATGTCCATAAGATGACGTTCACAACAACTTGGACTTAGTGGATCAACAACACGGCGTATTTTACACAAGGATTTAGCTGTGAAGGCATACAAAATCAAATAACACAGGAACTGAAGCCATTAGATCATTTAAAACGTCGTTCATTTGTCAATTTCATCAATGAACAACCAGTTGATTTTTCTCAAAAAATAATGTTTTCCGGTGAGGCAAATTTTGAACTTGGTGGCTATGTTAATAAACAAAATTGCAGTATCTGGGCTGATGAAAATCCACGAATTATTCATGGAAAACCTATGCATCCTAAACGAGTTCCTGTTTGGTGTGGATTATGGTCAAGTGGTGTAATTGTACCTTATTTCTTTGAAAATGCTGTTGGTGAAGCTGTAACTGTCAATGGTGATCAACATCGTCGAACGATAACCGAATTTTTGTGGCCCGAATTAATGAATATTGATCTAGAGGATATGTGGTTTCAACAGGATGGCGCTACACCTCACTTTGCACACGAATCAATTGATTTATTGAGAGAAAAAATTCCTAGACGTGTAATCTCAAGAAACGGTAATGTTAATTGGCCACCAAGATCATGTGATTTGACACCGTTAGACTATTTTCTTTGGGGTTTTGTGAAAAGCCAAGTTTATAAAAACAATCCACTTTCAATTCCTGCTTTGAAAGATGAAATTATTCGTGTCATTAGTGAGTTACAGCGTCAATTATGTCGAAATGTCATTGAAAATTTTAACAAAAGTGTGGACGTCTGTGGAGCTGCAAGAGGAGGCCATTTGGCAGATATTATTTTTCGCATATAAATGATACAACTGATACTTCAATTACCAATAAAAATTTTTTGAAAGTGAATGCAAATTATGTGTTTTATTTATTGTTTAAAAAAACCGCGAAATTTGAAACACCCTTTATATTATTATGACATTAGTATATTAAGAAAAAACATCTCAGTTGCATTTATTATAGTAATTACCATTGAATATAATCTTCTTAATTTTCATTCCAAACATACTATGAAATTCTCTATAAATTTAATTTTCCATATAAGATCATAGTTTTTATTGCAGTCAAGTTTTATTTTCGATTAAGCATCGGGTTTCAGTCCTAAAACTTCTCGCTCAGATTGAACGAAGTTTTTATTAATTTCCGGAAGCTCCGGCTCAGACATTCCGCCGAAGTTTTAATAGTGTACTTGTCAGCTACCTTTAAATTTGTCTTTTTCTTCTCTTTTTTTCCTAGCGCGATTACAACGGGATTTAATTTTGTTAAATGGAAGGCATCGTTAATTTCCTTTAAAATTGTCGGGAAAGAAGAACGGAAAAATATAATAATGAACGAACTGCGGGATATCTCATTCCGCATTTTCTCGGAGCAACGAGTGAGATATCATTATACAGTAGGTATTTTTAATTTAGTCTTCCACATATATTTTGGTTAGGATATACAAGGGAGCGTTTTTATATTCGCAGAATGAGCGGGTTGTAGAGGGGTGAGTAGGCGTATTGTGGGCGTGGCCTGTGCAGCGACTCATGATTAGTATAAATACGAAGTTTCATTGTTATTAGACAGTTAGTCTTTGAGCTATCGTCAACCAAGTAACATAATCAGGAGTGAAAAGTGAAATATGGAAAAAATCGAATATCGTGCCGTTATAAAGTTCCTTACCGGGCAAGGAAAATCAGTCGCGACCATAATGAATGAGATGTCATTGGTTTACGGCGACTCTTGTCCAGGAAAAACCATGGTGTACAAGTGGCATAGTTTATTTAAACAAGGAAGGGAATTCCTTGAAGACGACCCGAGGCCGGGCAGGAGCATTGAGGTGACCACGCCAGCACTTATCCAAAAAGTTGAACAACTTGTACTCGAAGATGCTCGACTAAAGAAGAAACAACTCGCAGAAATGGTTGGAGTATCCGATACAACAATTTTTAAAATCCTACACGATCATCTCGGCATGTCTAAGGTCAGCGCAAGATGGGTGCCGAGAATGCTCACGCCGCCGCAAAAACAACAGCGCGTAGAGTGTTCGCGTGCATTTTTGGACCTCTGTAATGAAGACAGGGATGGTGTATTGAGTGGAATTGTTACTGGAGACGAAACTTGGGTTCATCATTATGCATCTGAGTCCAAACAAGACTCCATGCAGTAGCATAAAAATGGCACAGCACCTCCCAAGAAATTTAAAGTGTCACAATCAGCTGGGAAACTCATGGCAACGGTATTTTGGGACTCGGAAGAAATATTGTTGATTGATTATAAAGATAAAGGTGTTTCTATAACCGGAGAATATTACGCTTCAATATTAGAGCGACTAAAAGAAGCCATTAAAGAGAAAAGACGGGAAAATTGACAAAAGGTGTTCTGCTTTTACACAACAACGCGCCCGTCCACAAGAGCCGCGTTGCGTTAGCTGCCCTGCATAAGGTGGGCTTCGAAATTGTGAATCACCCACCCTACAGCCCAGACCTGGCACCGAGTGATTATTACCTGTTTCCGAAAATGAAAAAAGAGCTGCGGGGTAAAAAATTTACTGCCGATGATGAAGTCAAGGAGGCAGTTTCGGCGTATTTTGCAGATAAAGAGATATAATTTTTTTATGAGGGTATAAATAAATTAATTGAAAAATGTATCCGTCTTGCAGGTGAATATATTGAAAAAGAAAAATAATTTGGTTTTTTTATTTCCACCCCTTGTCCCCCATTCCGCGAATATAAAAACGCTCCCTCGTACCTAGTCCTGCCATAAGTATTGATATAAGTGTAAACGCACCTTTTTGCAGATGATAACTTGAAAGCACAAAAATTTTATGTTGGCAGTTCTGACATTTGATATATGCTTTACAAAAGTGCCGACCAATTTCACTATAGCGTGAGTCATCATTATGGAATGGTCGGATAAAGAGAGCCGTATTGTGGTTATTGCACTTCATAAGTGTGGAATAGAAAGATTTATTGAAACCGTTAAATATTACGCGTGTGTTTGTGTATCGTACTGTTAAGTTATTCATTGATACTGGAAATGTAATCGACCGTAAAAGATCTGGCAGGCCTCGCATAGTTCGTACACCACAGGCCATCAATGCTGTGAGGTCCCGCATCAATCGATATCCTGTCCGCAAACAGAAAACCATGGCTCGTGAAATGGGTATTGCTCCGAGAACCATGAGCCGTATCATTAAACAAGACCTAGGACTTATAGTTTTCAAACGACAAACAGGACAGCGCCTTAACGTTGAATTAAAAAAGAATAGGAAGAAAAAATGCAGACACCTGATATCGTTGTACGGCAAAGAGCGTTACAAAGGAATTCTGTTTTCTGATGAAAAAATTTTTACCGTGGAAGAATTTTTTAACAAGCAGAAGGATAGGGTGTATGCACGGTCCTCCAAGGAAGCCAGTGAAGTGGTGCCAAGGATTCAGCGAGATCATTTTCCTGCTTCAGTGATGGTTTGGTGGGGAGAATCCTATGACGGTGTCATTTCCTTGCATTTTTGTGAAAAAGGTGTTAAAACAGCGGTCAAAAACTATTAACAAGACATTTTAAGCAATGTAGTGGAGCCCCTGAACTACACCATGTTCCAAAACCAACCATGGATATTCTAACAAGACTCTGCGCTCGCTCACAAGGCCAAAACAACTCAGCAATGGCTTGAAAATCATGTACGTGAGTTTATTAGTACTGACTATTGGCCGTCAGCAAGCCCAGACCTAAATCCGCTCGACTACAAACTGTGGTCAATATTAGAGGGCACGGTCTGTAGAAGACCCCATCACAACCTGGAATCATTGAAGTAAGCGTTAACAGAAGCAGTCAACAATTTTCCCATGGATATCGTCCGTACAGCGATTGATGAGTGGCTTCGGCGTTGTATTAAGGCAAATGACGCCCATTTCGAGTAATTTGCATTGTATTTTGTAGCTTACTATTGCCAAAATAAACTATCAAAAAATAATTTAAATCCAACTTGCAGTTTTCTTTTTGTACTTAAAAACCTTTACATCAGTATTTATGGCAGGACTAGGTAGAATATATATATATATATATATATATATATATATATATATATATATATATATATATGTGTGTGTGTTCACGTGGTTACGATTTTCTCGCTTCTATCCTGGTGCTATATTTCGGTAAAATATCGTTCAATAAATGGGTATTCAATTCAAATTTGAAATAAACATAAGTTTTCTATTTTCTATATTTCATGTGAAATAAATGTGTTAATGTTTTGTATATTTGTTGATTTGTTTGTTGTCAATATATTTTCTGATTTAAACAATCAATTGATTTTATTTACTAGTTCAATGTAAATATAATTCTGATATATACGACTATAGTTTGACAAGTAGTGAGAATGACACATAGGTGGCGCTCTAATTGGTAAAACAAATGCACTGTAATTTAGGTTGGCTATTTATATGTTTACATTCCGATATTTAGATAAATCGGTTGATTAGTTTATTTTTGACAGCTGATTGAAAAAGAAGCAACACGTCGTTTTGTTAAAATGGAAAAAGCAGAGTATCGTGCAGTGATTAAATACTTCGTAATTAAGGGTATGAAAGCTACCGAAATAAAAGACGAGTTACGGCAAACATTAGGTGAATCTGCTCCATCATCCGCCACAATAAGTAGATGGGTAAATGAATTTAAACGTGGTAGAACAAGCTGGAGCACCCAAAATCGTGACTTCTAACGAAATGATTATAAAAATCCATAATATTTGATCAATAAGGTTGATATATAACCCCTTTCCACATTAACTTTCGTAAATTCTTTATACGCATTTCGACAACCAAGTTGTCATCATCAGCAGGTAATTTCAAAGTGTCGCACCTGGTAAAACACGGCGAAAAACAACCGTACGAAAATCAAACTCCGTACGCGATCCACACCGTTCAAAACCAAGATGTGCACTTCTTGGTTTTGAACGGCGTATACAGAATTTACAAAAGTTAATGTGGAAAGGGGTTATATATCAACCTTATTGATCAAGTCAATCAACCACAGGCTCCATCAAATTCAACTAATCCATAATATTGTTACGCAAGATCGACGACTCAAAGTGAGAGAGATAGCAGACATGGTAACATCTCAACAAAACGCGTACACCACATTTTAACGAAAGAATTGGGCCTTTCCAAGCTTTCGGCAAGATGGGTGCCACGATTGCTTACGACTGATCAAAAGTTCACTCGTTTGCGCATTTCCAATGAGTGTTTGGACTTTATAAGCGAAATCCGGTTGATTTTTGTAGGCTATTTGTTACTTGCGATGAAACTTGGATACACTACAGTACACCCGAAACTAAACAACAGTCGAAACAATGGTTAGAACGTAGTTCTGCACCTCCAAAGAAAGCGAAAACCACTTTATCGGCAAACAAGGTGATGGTATCAATTTTCTGGGATTCAAAGGGCATTTTGCTCATTGATTACCTTCAGAAAGGTGCCACAATAAACGGACAATATTATGCAGAACTTCTACAAAAATTAAATGTTAAGATTCGTGCTAAACGGCCAGGAATGGCAAAGAAAAGGATTCTGTTTCACCAAGACAACGCTCCCTCGTATACCAGCACAATTGCGATGTCCAAAATCCACGAGTTGCATTTCCAATTAGTACCGCATGCGCCTTATTCGTCGGATCTAGCCCCTTCCGACTTCCACCTTTTCCAAAATTGAAAACGGCACTAGGTGGAAAGAAATGTTCGTCTAACGACGAGCTTATCATCTTCGTAAATGAGTATTTTGCAAGCCTTCCGGAATCGCATTTTAGAGATGGCATAAGGGCATTGGAGCAGCGTTGGAATAAATGTATTTCTCTTTTAGGAGAATATATTGAAAAATAAAAATTATTTTGTATTTAAAAAATTCGTTTTTCTTTTCCATTCTCACTACTTGTCAAACTACCCTCGTATACATATATATACATACGAAGTTCTCTCTCTCTCTATATATATATATATATATATATATATATACAGTCATGCTGCACGAAAGTCCTAAATTAACACGTATTAATAACATTTACAAGGGCCATTTCTTATTTAAAATCTCTTATATGTTTTATATATATAAGGGGGATTTACTGAGTTTTCTAGTGATGCGTTGTTATTTGCCTATGCATTAAAGATTAAACTAGCAGTACCATAATTGGCGGCATTAAACGCAGGCGTATAAAGTTCTGTCTGTTGCAGAATAACTCAACAATTTTTAATCATCCATTTCTGTTGTAATATGGACCGAGCAATACATTGTTCATCGGAAAAAAGAACAAGAAAGAGTTCTAGCCCTACAGAAGAGAGAAAGAAGACACCGTTCATAAGTTCAACTGCAATTAAAAGTTAAACTATCCAGTTGGAATGAAAAAATTGCAAAATCATGTCAAAAAGTCAACTTTCAAATATGTAAATGGATTATATCTGAAGTTTGAATAATTTCGGTATAAAAAGTAGTAAATTTATATTCAGCTACTTCAGAACTACTCTTTTACGTGCTATGAAAACCAATTTTCCAAAAGTTATCGTAAATTAAGAAATGCTTGTGCGCTGACATTTTCGAAGCTTCTAAAGGCTTTTAGAAATTTCTTGACCTCTTGCGAAAGCATTAACACATAATAAGTCGGACTTTATTGAATAAATGTATCGCTTTCTATCCTGTAAGCCCCTACAATATTACTAAATATCACTTATACAGAGATATTTAAACAACACTAGAATCTTATTTATATTTACCTTATTCATTTTAATAGTACCATAGTCTATGGTATTTTATGTGTCTATATATATATATATATATATATATATATATATATATATATATATATATACATATATAGTACAATACCAACTAATCTCAACTTACAGCACATACTTCCTGTATATGTATATGTATATAAAGTTCAAATTCGTACTGTTCCGTTGCAATCTTTAATAAGAGTGTATATTTTAAAATATGCTCAAAGTACAGATAGGATGTAGAACGTCTTCAGGTGGATCCCAGATTGCTCAAAATATATCAGGTTGTTACAAATGTAATGTCCGTTTTTTCCTTCAGTCTGAACTGAATCGCACCTATGTGAAGACGTGTATGTTTTTGGTGAAAATTATTATTGTATTTGTAGAAAAGGGTATTTATTTTGAAGTGTGTACATTTCCTGGAAAGATTAATACACCTGTCCTTGTCTCGCCTATGGAGATGCTGTCGGCAAGAGATATTCGGGCAATTTACCTCTTTCAATTTAAAAAGGGATTAAATGCAGCTGCAGCAACGCGAGAAATTAATCAGACGTTCGGTGAAACCACGTGTAATGAACGCACATTACGGCGATGGTTTAAAAAATTCAGCGAGGAAAATTTTGATTTGGAAAATGAGCCTCGCGTAGCACCGTTAATGACGACGAGCTGCGTGTAGAAGTTGAAAGTAATCCGTCGACAACAGTGCGTAACCTTGCAGAAACATTTCAAGTGTCCATTGCCACCATTAGTCGTCACCTTTCGTCGATTGGCAAAGTGAAGAAACTCGATCGATGGGTGCCGCACCAATTAACGGAAGCCAACAAGCTCCGTCGATTAGAGGTGTTATTCACTATTCATTTTTGCAACCCGGTGAAACCATCACGACAGCGTCCTATTGTGCCGAACTGGAAACTATGCATGGAAAATTGAGCCGCTTGCAGCCCTCACTAGTCAATAGACATGGACCCATACTTCTTCATGATAATGCAAGACCTCATGTTGCACGACAGACAATCCAAAAACTTTCGGAATTTGGTTACGAAATTCTCCCTCACCCACCTTCTTCACCTGACCTTTCGCCAACTGATTTTCATTTTTTCCGAAGTGTAGACAATCACTTAAAAAATAGGGACTTCCCTGACCGGGAGTCTGTAATAGCAGTGTTTGAGCAATATGTGAGCCGTCAAAACCTAGATTTCTTTTCAAAGGGAATTTTTCAGCTTCCAGGCCGTTGGCAACAAACTATTGATGTAAATGGAGACTATTTTGCAGAATAAATATTTATATTTTTTTAAATTTAGACTTTTTTTATTTCTTACAAAATCGGACATTTCATATGTAACAACCTGATATGTACACTATCGGCTATAAGTGTTTGCCCACGTGTACTGTTCACATAAACAATATTATAACCTAACTAAAACCAATATGTTATCAAACTTTAATTTAAAAGACAAACATAATACACACATATTCTTTTGTATTTATGTATTTAAGTACTATAAAACTAAATTATGGACAATCGCCATTTTATCAACCCGTGTAAGACAATTAAATAAAGACCTTTTTCTCGGAAGTTTTAAATACGATTAGATTAGGCCATCAGGTAACGAAAGGTATTGTATTTCTATAAAGATTTTAGTTTTCATTCAGCTTTCGAAGTGTAAAGAGGCTGTGTCGTAGTGTTTGTGTGTTATATTAAAATAAAATCGATATTTTGAATAATGCCGCGTAGAAAAGAACTATCGGTTCAAACACGTGCTCTTATAGTGTCTCATCATAATATTAGCAAAAGTAATAAAACAAATCGAAATTATTGAACTTAAGCCGCAGCAGTGTGGGCTAGTAGTTTATTGAATAAAAAGCGATCAGGCTGACCAAAAGTAATATCATCAGCATGGAATCGAGAAATATGTTTGTTAATTAAAAATAAGACAAAAAACTACGCAGGAAATTGTAGCAGAGACAAATATTAATCGGAATAAACCAGTTACTCCCTCAACGATGCGAAAATCGCTAGTGCACAAGCAAAATAAAATAAAACGATTTGCTTGGGTAAAAATAACACAAGGATTGAACGTTGGAAGAGCGCTCTGGACCGACAAATTCAAATTCCAGATATTTCAAAAAGAAAAACATTTATCCGAAGAGTAACGTGAGAACGACTTCTCAAATCGTGCATTTTATACACCATCAACCATAGAGGAGGATTAGTAAAGTGACTAATGTGAAAAACTTCGGCGTGCCATGGAAAACAAGAGGCGTGGCTTACTATCTTCCAGTACAATGTTGCTCCATGATAATGCAAAGCCACATGTTTCTGCACAAACACAAGGTCTAATCAGGTTTTTTGGATGGGAAAAAACTGAATCATCCACCTTACATTCCTAGCCTTGCATTGATTTTCGCTTGTTTAGGAACTTAAAGGAGTTGCTTGATGGTCAACAATTCAACGACGACGAAGAAATAAAAACTGCAGTCATGTATTGGGCTTCTTCATAGGCGGAAGATTTCTTTGACATTAGAATTCAAGAACTTATTGAACGGTATGATAAAAGAAAAATAATAAAATATATAATATGGGAAAAATATATATAAATAAAGAAAATATATTTTAATGATATTTATAGCATTTTTCTCATTACTAAAAAACGAACTTTTTTTTAAAAAATAACCCTCGTACAATTTTTCTTCGAAAGGAAATAATTTCCAAAATGTAGTGAATATTTCTCATGTTTTCTAAACATAATATTTCTTACGTCGGACATTTAATATACTCGCCTATGTATATTTGGCTCACAAAATAAATATAACTTAGATAAAAATATTGACAGTCTGAAATATAATCCCCTTGAGTACGGGATATTGTTTGGGTGTTTTTCGAATGATAAGCCAACTGTGTAATATTTTACTCTAGTAAATATACTGGAGTGTTCATTATTAAAATTAAACGCGATGTAAAATACATAAATGTACCCTTCTAATGACATATATTATATTTCTGCTTGTAAATATAAATAGCTTTCGAACGAGGATGTAATGTGTATTACGATAATTAATATGTTTCTAATTTGTTAGAGGCCGCAAATGGTAAAAATGGCAACAAAATAATGTGGATGTAAATATTATATTGCGTGTACAGATAGAAGATATTTCAAACAGAATCATCGAATATATAATTAAAACAATAGGTCATTGTCATATTTTATGCGGAAGGTTACATGATTTGAGATTTCAAACAAATGAAAATGTCTTCAAATATATATATATATATACTACCGGTTATATTTATTTGCCCACCCTTAGTTTTAGCCAAAATTATTAAACTATCAAATGTGTACTGAAAATTTATTTATTGTACCAATACAATAGTGTAAAATAAACATAAAATAGTTACATTTTTCTTATATAAAAACTTTATCATTAATTATTATTAAATTTTGCTCTCATCAATGTGCCCACCTTTATTTTTGATAATTGCGGCACATAACCGCGGCATCCTTTCAATTAATTTTTGCAGTGTATCTTCTGTAATTTGTGCCCAGGTTTCTTGAAGTTGTTCCCAAAGTACAGTGGTGGATGATAGAGCACGTTCTCGAACCTTCCGGTCCAATTCTTCCCAAAGAAGCTCTATTGGGTTCAGATCAGGACTTTGAGCTGGCCATACCATTATAGAGATTTGCCCTTGTTCTTCTAGTTGACGCAAGTAATCGCCACACAATCTAGAAGTGTGTTTCGGATCGTTGTCCTGTTGAAATACAAAGTTTTCGCCAAGAATCCTTAGTCCTGAAGGAACAGCGTTATTTTCTAAAATTTCCTTGTAGACTTCTTTTCTTAGGATTCCCTCAATTTTGACGAGATCGCCTACAGATCTTCCACCAAAACACCCCCAAATCATTACTGAACCTCCTCCATGTTTTACGGTAGGCGCAAAACATTCTGGCAGTACTCTTTCTCCTGCGCATCTTCTTACGAATATTCGCCTTTTACTTCCGAAAAGTTCAAACTTCGATTCGTCTATCCACAACACATTATTCCACTGATCAATCGTCCAATTCTTATGTTATTTTTCTTTCGTAGTAGTGGTTTTCGCAGAGCAATTCTTCCGTATAAACCCGCTTGCCTTAACCTTCTCTGTACCGTGGAGACACTAATTGGTTTAGCACGCGCTCTATTCATTTCAGCAGCAATTTCTGGTGCTGTTTTTCATCTATCGCGTCTACTTATCCGTATTAGATGCAGGTCATCTGCAGATGTCGTCGTTTTGCGTCGTCCAGATCTTTTGTTGGAAAATGTACCACTTTCTTCAAATTTTTTAACGTTATAATCAACGGTTCTGCGATTTAATCGTAATTCTTTTGCAATTTCGCGATTACTTTTACCCGTACGAGGATAAGCAATTATCATAGCACGCACTTCAACAGATAATTCCTTCGTCTTCGGCATTGCATTAAAATATTCACATAACTCTCTATTTCACTGTTTTCGCAACAAAAGATGAACGATAACTGACATAAAATTTATTTTCCTTTTTGAATAACACATCCTAATATTGTAATCAGTTAGTAGAATAACACAGTATCGGTAATACCTTTCGGAAATGCAGGTAAAACTGTTAATACTGTAGGGATTAGCCTATATAATATTTATGGTATTTTTCCAATTTATGACACCTTTACGATATATCATAAACAATTTAATATTTTCGTAGAAATTCATATGGAATTACTTCCACTAATAATATTGTTGAATAATTATAATACGGATTTTTCGAAAGTAAATCCGTATTTCAGGAAACACATAAAATTGGGGTGGGCAAATAAATATGACCGGTAGTCTATATACGAGGGTGGCCGCAGAAGTACCCGACTCAAAAAAGAAAACACAAAAATTTTGGAAAGAAATATATTTAGTTTTCAACATAATCTCCTTTCAGCTCTATACACTTTTTCCAACGATGTTCAATAAGTTCGATACCCTTTTGATAATAAGAACTGTCTTGCTCCCCAAAACAGCCGTTAACTATCGACATCACTTCTTCATCGTTGGAAAATCTTTGACCACTGAGCCATTTTTTTCAAGGTTGGGATCAGAAAATAATCCGAGGGGGCTGAATCCGGCGAATAGGGTGTACGAGGTAGCAATTCAAACTTTAATTCATTAATTTTGGCCATTGCAATAACGGATTTGTGAGCTGGTGCATTGCCTTGATGAAGCAACACTTTCTTCTTAGCCAAATGCGACCGTTTTTGCTTGATTTCTTCGCTCAAACATTGCAATAAGTTCGCATAATACTCGCCGTTGATAGTTTTTCCGTTTTCAAGATAATCTCTCAATGTATCTATCAAGTCGTTGTAGCGCATGTCCTTTGTAAAAAAAAAAAGCTAGAACAAGACGACATTGCATATCGCATGCACATTATATCAACCAGGAATTCATTTTGGAGATGGTGCAGGAATGTTATAGATACAATTCCAGTTACTGACGTGTTCGAATTACAAATACGTCGTTCTTTGAATCTCGAGAAAGCTATTAAAAGCAATAATTAGTGACATGGTTTCCAAAGAAATAAACCAATAAAATTAAATACAAATAATTCATATTTATTATAAAAATTATAAAGTTTTCTTTAACATTCCAAAAACCAAAAGAATTTCACCTCGCAAAGCATTCTTGAAAAAATATTTGTTTTCTGGGGAGTAATGCAAACAATCCGACTGCATAATTAAAATTTTCATCGTCCTCATTAAGAACCGTTTCATTTCCTTCTCGTAATTTTTAATAGCCTCGCATTTTCTCACACAAAACATACGCCCGAATGTTAAAATCAAAATCCGAAATTAACCCGATGGCAAGAGTAGAAACTTCATCGTTTAATGAGAAAATGAGAATTTTCTCTCCTAAAGCGGAAGAAGTAAAAAAAAAGTGTTCGTTTGAAGTCGACGGACAAAACAAATGCTGAAAAAACAAAAGGAGAACGTAACAAAGAGACAACCTGTGAAACGTCGATATGCACACAGGACGCTTTTTAACTGTGCTTCAAAAAGGAACGCCTTTTCATCGAGCAAGGGGACACAGAATTTACTGAAACAAATTCGTACTCTAACGTTTTGAATAATGAAAATTGCATGTTTGCGAAGTGCGAATAGCTTTTTCTCTTCCAATAAAGGCTACTTAACATATTCCCTAGGACAATAAGCGTCTCTATACACAGACACTTTTAAATTGGATCCAGAACTAATTTCCAAAATTATAATAAATTTCTTGGACTGAACTTACATAAATTATACTTTTTTAATGTAATGAAATAAAGAAGCTTGAATTAGGATGTGCTATTAGGATATACCGCACTGAAGAGTAATTGAAAAAGTATAGGATTTTATCATTTTCAGAGCAAGGCAGTTAAATTTGTTTCACACGTGTTATACGTCGCAGATTGTTACGCCCACACACAGCAATGTATCATAGATAATAACCACAAAAGCTCATACTACGAGGGAGCGTTTTTATATTCGCGGAATGAGCGGGTTGTAGAGGGGTGAGTCGGCGCATTGGGGGCGCGGCCTGTGCAGCGACTCATGATTAGTATAAATACGAAGTTTCATTGTTATTAGACAGTCAGTCTTTGAGCTATCGTCAACCAAGTAACATAATCAGGAGTGAAAAGTGAAATATGGAAAAAATCGAATATCGTGCCGTTATAAAGTTCCTTACCAGGCAAGGAAAATCAGTCGCGACCATAATGAATGAGATGTCATTGGTTTACGGCGACTCTTGTCCAGGAAAAACCATGGTGTACAAGTGACATAGTTTATTTAAACAAGGAAGGGAATCCCTTGAAGACGAGCCGAGGCCGGGCAGGAGCATTGAGGTGACCACGCCAGCACTTATCCAAAAAGTTGAACAAATTGTACTCGAAGATGCTCGACTAAAAAAGAAACAACTCGCAGAAATGGTTGGAGTATCCGATACAACAATTTTTAAAATCCTACACGATCATCTCGGCATGTCTAAGGTCAGCGCAAGATGGGTGCCGAGAATGCTCACGCCGTTGCAAAAACAACAGCGCGTAGAGTGTTCGCGTGCATTTTTGGACCTCTGTAATGAAGACAAGGATGGTGTATTGAGTGGAATTGTTACTGGAGACGAAACTTGGGTTCATCATTATGAATCTGAGTCCAAACAAGACTCCATGCAGTGGCATAAAAAGGGCACAGCACCTCCCAAGAAATTTAAAGTGTCACAATCAGCTGGGAAACTCATGGCAACGGCATTTTGGGACTCGGAAGGAATATTGTTGATTGATTATAAAGATAAAGGTGTTTCTATAACCGGAGAATATTACGCTTCAATATTAGAGCGACTAAAGGAAGCCATTAAATAGAAAAGACGGGGAAAATTGACAAAAGGTGTTCTGCTTTTGCAAGACAACGCGCCCGTACACAAGAGCCGCGTTGCGTTAGCTGCCCTGCATAAGGTGGGCTTCGAAATTGTGATTCACCCACCCTACAGCCCAGACCTAGCCCCGAGTGATTATTACCTGTTTCCGAAAATGAAAAAAGAGCTGCGGGGTAAAAAATTTACTGCCGATGATGAAGTCAAGGAGGCAATTTCGGCGTATTTTGCAGATAAAGAGAAATCATTTTTTTATGAGGGTATAAATAAATTAATTGAAAGATGTGAAAAATGTATCCGTCTTGCAGGTGAATATATTGAAAAAGAAAAATAATTTGGTTTTTTTATTTCCACCCCTTGTCCCCCATTCCGCGAATATAAAAACGCTCCCTCGTACTTACCTTGTATAAATTTCTATCAAAAAGATAATAGAAGGCTCCACAGCATTGAATCCCCTAGAAGTATACTTGCCAATGCCGAAGCACGTGTATATTAATATGTGCTAGTGAAAAATTTAGGGCAGGGTATCTGCTTCCGGGCTAGAACCGCGTCACTTGTATATCTGCCGACGTTACGTACCCATTTGTATGGGACATCTTCAGGGCACAACTACTGCACTGAAACTGGTGTAAGTCGATAGTGGATGGGTTTATATATGGGTAATGGGTCATGGATCGATGGAGCGAATCGGTTGCGGTTGGGTTGTTTGGAGATGCAGGATTGCCAGGCGTTGTGTAGGGAGTAGCCATCATCGCGGTTAAGGTTATTGGAGCGCTTAGAGATCTCTATAGTTTCACGGATTTTGCGACCATAGTAACGGTTAGTGCAGGATAGGATCTTGGTCGAATTTAATTGGATATATACTCTGTCGCATGAGTAAGGAATCCTGTACACACCAGGTGATTCTAAAGAAACAGGGTCTTTTACGGAAAAAGGGTCAGATAATTTGGAATGGGGTTTGAAGATGGTTTTGATGTTGTTTTTGAGAAGAACTCTACTGATACGGTCAGTAACACCTTCTATATAGGGTAGGTGGGCTTTAGAGAGGGGGAGAGATGATGTATGCTGTCTATTAAGTTGTGGTGTTTTGGGATTAAGATGTCAATCTATGGTACGTTGAATATTATGGTTGGAGAAATTATTATTTATAAGAGCTTTGGCAACATGACTTAATTCCTGGGATACAGAATGCTGGTCAGATATATTGACAGCTCTTGGAACTAAGGAATTGATAACGCCCTGTTTCTGAGCGGGAGAGGGCATTAAGATTCCGGGCAGGGGTTCCCAAAGTGTGCCCCGCAAAGAGTCTCCAGGGGCACCGCGACGGCCTCGCCGAAATGAAAAAAAATTGAAAAATATAATTTTATAAACTATTCACAATGCATTTAAACAAAATTAAAGTAGCATAGAATTTATTTAAATTTAAGATTTTAGACTTAAAATTATCAGGCCTCCGGTTTTGCTTCATATGAATGGCGCTGTCGGAAATAATCTGAACGTTAAGGGCGTCATGGCTTTAAAAAGTTTAGGACAATAAAAACCACAAATACTGTAATCAAAGCTTTTTATTTTGACGAAAATCTCAACGTTTTCCGCAAAAATTGGTATTATTTGGAATTAAAATATATTTTTGTAATTTGCTTAAATAATTTAATGATTGAATAACCTGTGATCTCATGAATTCATGAAAACTCCACGTCATTGATGTTTTTCCAAAATTGTACATACATTAACAAATGCTCGCATGTTGTTGAAGGCCGTAAAACCGTTTTCGATCTGAAAATTTATCTAATGCTTTGGTCTAATTCGGGGAGAACAAAAAGCTTGGAAAACCATGCCACAATGTGAACGTTTCGGTGAGAAATAGGCTACCTCCTGACCTTGAATGATGTTGCTATAGAAAATAGTGAGTTTGTGTTTTACTGGTTCACTTACCTCGAAGACTAGATTCAAAGCTTTTTATTTTACGAAAATATCAACTTTTTCCGTAAAAATTGGTATTATTTAGAATCGAAATATATTTTTGCAATTTGCTTAAATAATTTAATGATTGAATAACCTATGATCTCATGAATTCATAAAGTCCACGTCATTAAGATTAAAAATGAAACAGTAATTTTCCGAATCAAAACATTTTATTAAAATAATATCCAGAAAACATATAAAAAATGTAAGAACTTCTTAATAATAAATACATTAAACATATTCGATTATTTCAGGATAATTCCTATGTCATTAAAATTATATAAAGTATCAATAATTTAACAGTGTAATGCACGAAAACCTGTTTCTTTTAAACTCAATTTGGATTTTAACAGAAGAACACAAAGCCAAGTTATATAATAAGCCTGTGTTGCTACTAGAACTAGAACAATAGCTTTAATCGTACCCTACATGCATAAACTATAGGTATACACACCGATACATTATGTATGCATGTATATCCTCTTAGGATCCGAACTACGTTTAGTATGTTTGCAGATTAGTGTTTTTTCTCCTTCAAGTTTTAATCCACCAACTTGGAGCTTACGAACAAAATGCAAACACACCACAGTACTATTAATGGTAATGGGTTATATATGAGCCATAAACCAAGCTGTCGTTAAATAGTAAAAAGAGCATAAACGGAGTTATAATACACCTCCACGGTATAACAAGCCTCCGTATATATGCCGCAATAAAAGTATAAAGAGACATTAAATATGGCGTGTTTTGCGACGTCAAGAGTGCTCCCTCATTGGCTAGAAAATAAGTATTAATACATTGTTTTGGAACAATGTAACACACTTCGAAAATTAAATGATTAAATTCATCGAAAAAAATTTTTCGACGTAGCCACTAAGTCTGCAGAAACGAGTGCGCACTCATTGGCGGCGAAGATATGTTTCGAAAGCGCTCGGATATACCCGATGTCGAAATTCATGTGCGTATGATATGTGTATGAATACCAGATTAGATTGATGATGGCGAATCGACGGCGTTCTTTATTATGTTCGACGAGTGTTAATAGATTTCTTAACCGATTTTCGACTTTAAAATACACTGGCACTATTATTAAATGCATTGTTTGCAATATCAACATTTTACTGTACAGTATCTTGGTGTGTAAAAGACATGTTAATAGCAAACAATACCGGTTAAATGCGCAACGTGATGTACCACATTACAAATGTCTCTATTACTTTATTTTTATGTTAAGTGTGTGCGACATTCCACAAAATATTGCAGACAATGAAGAATTTCGAAATTTTTGGAGGAAATACGTTCCGGAATGGAGATCGCAGTCGATTACAGTATAATTTTCCTCGGGTGAAAAGCACGATTATAGATCAAATAAACGCAGAGTTTAAAGATAAAAAAATATGGCTGACGGTAGATGAAACAACGGATGCAAGAAAGAATAGTATTTTAAATGTGTTAGTGCGTAATTTAAAAAGCGGTGAGATTTCCTTGGCTCTTCTTTTACGTAGTAGAATATTATAGAAGACAAGCGCGGAAAGGATAATAGAAACTACAAAATACACCTTTGGAAAGTTCAATATATCGACAACAGAACTTGTAGTGTTGGTTACAAAATCGGGTTCGAAAATATTTAAAGCTGGAAAGTTGCTAAAACAATCCTATCCTCGATTGCTTCATGTAACCTGTTTGCTCCAGGCATGTCATCTTGTCGCTAAATTTATTAGAAATAGTTATCTAAGAGTAGACCAATTTATAGTTTCTACTAAAAAATTTTTTATTAAATCTCCGAAACGCATTCGTGAGTTTAAACAGGCGCTTGTCCGGACATTCCTCAGCCACCACAGCTGGTGTTGACGAGATGTGAGAAGATTCCATTATTAATGAATCTACGTAATATTCTTTCTCTAATTTTTTAAGACTTCTATGTACATATGTATATAAAGCAAATTTAAAACTCTTGTACATAAGTATGGCTTAATGGTAGGTAATTTTGATGGAGCCTGTGGTTGATTAACTTAATCACTGAAGGTAGATATATAACCCACTTCCACATTAATTTTCATATTCCGTATACGTATTTCGACAATTAAGTTGTCATCATCAGCAAATAATTAAACAGTGTCGCACCTGGAAAACTACCTGTGCGTTTTGGCTTTCAACGGTACAGATCGTGTGCGGAATTTGGTTTTCGCAGGAGTATTTTGCAGTATTCCAGGTGCAACACTGCTTAATTATCTGCTGATGATGACAACTTAGTTGTCGAAATACAAGGAAAGGGGTTACATATCAACCTTCAGTGATTAAAAAAAATATATGGCTTTAATATAAACATTAAAATATTAATTAATGATAAAATATGTAATATGCGGTTAAATCTTTAGAAACTATATCATAGCGTTAGCAGTGCCCAACAGAATTTAAACATTTGTTGTTTTTTCATATTGATAAGTGATAGCTTGGTGTACCATCTAAACTAAGACGAGAATTGTGAAATCATTTACGACAGCGCAGGTGTGTAACACCATGCTGAACCGTTTACATTTCTATCCAGTTTATTTTATAGCGGAGATGGCATTCGATATAACCCGGAGGCCTCGCCTTTGTTTTTCGAATCAATTAGGACTCCGTCCCTTTGACGTCATTTTCGAATGTTGCGAACATAAAAAAATATTTATTTTAATTGGATAACAAGTTAAAAGTACATATAATCTATTAATTGAACAAATAAATCTAAACAATTGCAAAGGAAAATATAATATTAGCTAATTGTCAAAATAGAAGTTATAATAGGAGGTAATATAAAAGAAATGATATTGAGTTTTTGGAAATGTTATGTATATTTCCTTCCCTCCTATTTTTTATCATGCATTACTATAAAAAAAAAAGATAAATTAATTATATTTTGTCCATTTTCTTCAGTGACTTTTTGGCCTTTGTTGGTGAGCTTAATAAATTCTCATTCGTAGAAGAACTTCTCTCAATCGATGAAAAACTTTGACGCCTCATTTGGGCACTACGCTACAGACTCGAGGAGTCTTGAAGAGAACAAAACAAAGAGAACAAGGAGTCTTGAAAAAAAATAAAAAAAGAAAACAGGAAGTCTTGAAGAAAAACGAAAAACTCATTTTGGGACAAACTTCCAAAATGAGTGGAAGTTTGAAGGCGAATGATCCGACGTATGGTAGTTGTGGAAACCCATGTCTTCCAAGATACAATAATTATTAAAGCCACACCCAGTTGCAAACTCCTCCTTTATATTTTTATAGTACCCATCGCTTAAAATATCTTTCATTTTCGTCTGCAGTAATATTTGGCAAAACATCATCAATAAATTTTTTCTATTAAAAGCAGCTTGAAATTCTCAAATGAAATTTACGATTTTTCTGGTACCTTAATTTCTTTTATTTCCTTCATTACTTTCGGCAATGTTCTCAAATAAGTTTTAAAGTTCCGCTTCTCAACTAGATATTGATCGTAGACTTCCGTCGCCACTTACTTTGAACCATCTTGCTATGTGAAGTAAATGAAATTCCTCTTCCTAGTGCAACTATATTAAATTCAGGAAACAATCCAGACGAGAAGTTTGCTCGACTAGGTTCTCCACTATAAAGTTGCTCCAACAATGGTTAAAGATCCTTTTTATGCCTAAATTGCTTCATTATATAAGTGCTTTATGCTATTCTGCTTTTCCAGATATTGGGTATCTGTCAAAGTAGATGTTGGGAACCGTATATTCTCCCTGTCTTAGTTCTCAAAATATAGAGTAGTTCAGATTATGGTCCATATCCATTTTGCAGACAATCCGATGAGTATGGCAGTTGTGGAAACTCATCCCTTCCAAGATACAATAATTATTAAAGCCACACCCAAATGCAAACTTCTCCTTTATATTTTTATTGTTCGCATCGATTAAAATATCTTTCATTTCGTCTACAGTAATTTTTGGCAAAACATCCTGAATAAATTCTTTCTTTTAAAATCAGCTTGATATCCTCGAATGAAATTCAGGATTTTTCTTGTATCTTCGTTGCTTTGATTTCCTTCATTACTTTTTTCAATGTCCTCAAATAGGTTTCTGAAGATCCACTTCCCAACTAGATATTGATCGTAGACTTCTACTTATTTTGAACTATGTTACTATATGAAATAGATGAAATTCCTTTTCCTAGTGCAACTATATCAAATTCAGGAAACGATCCAGTCAAAAAGTTTGCTCGGCTTGGTTCTCCACTATAAAGTTGCTCCAATAATAATTAAAGATCGTTTTTATGCCTAAATTTCTTCATTATATAAGTGCTTCATGCCATTCTGCTTTGCCAGATATTGGGTATCTATCAAAGTAGATGTTGGGAACCGTTTATTCTCCCGTAGATACACTGTCTTAGTTCTCAAAATATAGAGTAGTTCAGATTATGGTTCATTTCCATCTTGGAATGCCGGCCAAAAAGTAGAACAGCTAACGGGCTTTAAACACCGTGTACAATGCATATGACTGAAGCCAGTGGTTGTGATGTACAAAGATCCACGACTCCCAATATTGTTTGGCAAGTGTTTCCACTTTACCCAAACAACACATCCCCTCAATAATCAATACAACCAATACCAAAAAATAATAGTTACACAAAATATCAAAGTGATAGCGGCTATACTGATTCACAGGCAGTCTAAGTGGCGTGTTATGATGATTAAGTGGATACCAAAAAACGGCCACTTTTGGAAGAAAGTTTCTAAGTTACAAAACGAAAACGATTATTTTTGACCAAAAGGACGCGATATCTTGGGAACGAAAAGAAATAAAGATTTCATTGTTGGTCCAACAATTCGACATTTTGTTGCATTAAAAATTCAATTATCTTGCGTGCTGTGTGCGAACTTGCATTGTCTTGGTGGAAGAAGATTCGTCATTCGGGGTTAGTATTTCTAAGATCAGCGATGACTTGCGGCAAACAAAGGGTTGCATACCAATCGACAGTAACAATTCTTTGATCTTGTAGAGGAATTGTTGCTACATGACCTGCTTTCGAGACAAATGTCGCGATCATCTTTTTGGGGATTCTGCAAGAATGAATGACTTTTATCGGCTTGGAACACCCAAACAGACGACTGGCGTTTATTTTTTGGCTCGTATTAGTAAATTTTAGATTCATCACCACTGACAATGTTGTACACGTTTTTAGGGTTTCCAAAGTTGAAGCGATCTAGAATTTTTTGATCCCAATTCAGTCTAGCTGCTTTCTGTTCTTCGGTCAAGAAGCAGTGTAAATGACGTCATGTTGTGGCCACATAAAACGGCCATCGCTCTTTACGAAAGTAAAAGAGCAAAATATGACCAAAATACACATGTTGGTCTTCCATTTTCAATTTTTTATAAAATTTGAAACAATGATCCAAATCGCTCCATTTACAGACAAATGCAAATGACTTTAATTGATATTGCAAAATACAGTTTGCATCTGTTGCAAAAATTAATCATTAATCTCTCAAAAACCCAATAATACTGATAATTGTCATTTCTATTCTAGTAGGCTTACCTAAAATTTCAAATGTTTACAGCTTAGTTACGATAGAGTTTTGGACATATGTTCAGTAGACATTTTTAACTTAAAATTGCTTCAGTAACACATCCTTAAGCTATGGCAATGTCATGGGGCATCCCGTATTATATATTTTTTATATGAATACTTTGAAAACCATAGAATAACAAACTTTTTTTAATTAAGATTATTTCACGAGAATAAAGTCTCAAAATTAGAGATATAACGGGTCTTCCAATAGGGACTTCTGAACTTTGATAGTTGATAGCGGCCATATTGTTGAAGCTACATCTGTCGAATTGGTCATTTATTCAGTCTGTTTTACCAAATCACCATGGACGGATATAGCGTTCAAAACCACGTGCAAATGATAAAATTATTTTATCAAAATGGGTGTTCTATTCGGGCAACGTTCCGCGCTCTTCGCCCATTTTACCATCGTCCTTCCAAGAGGACTATTCCCAGTGTGGTGGACAAATTTGTATCCACTGGTTCAATCAACAATGAAGCAACACTCGTACGACGATGAAACGCAAGATCTGCCGAAAATATCGCCGCTGTCCGTAAGAGTGTGCAGGAGAATCCAAGGTAGTCGATTTCGCGTCACTCACAAGAGCTCAGTCTTTCTTTTGGCCTAAATTGGATGATATGGACACTAATGACGTGTGGTTTCAACAAGACGACGCTACTTGCCACATTGGACATTCTGCACGAGCGATTTGAGGGCATGGTCATCTCACGTGAAGGTGATGTGATCTGGCCACCGAGATCGTGCGCTTTGACCCCGTCAGACTTTTGCTTGTGGGGTTTTCTTAAGTCGCAGGGCTATGAGAATAAGCCACAAACCACAGCGGCTCTCAAAGCCAATATAGCCCATGCCATCGGTCAAATTCAACCTGATTTACGCACCAGTCATGGAAAATTGGGCATTTCGGATGGCCGCCACCCAGCGAAGCTTGGTGGACAATTGCACGATGTCATATTCCATACATAATGGCATCGACATGCCTTTCAAACGAGTAAAAATTGTCGATGATATCTCACACACAATTTATTTTATTTAAATTTAAAGATAAGAACGCGCTTAATAAAAGACCCGTTACAAGCAGGGGACATAGTATATGTTCTGAAATTGATTTATTGCCCCAAAGGGAATATATTATCTCCCTTGTAATAACATGAGCGATGCCCAGCATTGTGTTTGATGCACACAGCGATGCAAATTGCTTGTTTTATGTATATAACTGCAATTACTTGATGTGTCATTAGGAACTCAAGCACTGTAATGTGGCATATTAAATATTCATAATCTAATATTATTGTACAACATGCGATAAAACGCTTAATGCTTCAGATGCAATGAAAATATACATAAGTATATATGTACATACGTATATACATACATACGTAATTATACTGTTTGTACTTCGTTAAAAATAATAGTTGTTTATTTCAATCTAAAATATTAGTTAAACGAAATAGCACTAGAGAGATGGAGAGAATATTTTATAGAAATAATGAAAGAAGAAGATAAAGATGAGATAGACATAGAAGAAAAACTACTAGAAAAAGATAAGAAAGAAGAAGAGATTAATATAGAGGAACTAAATGAAGCAATACGTAGATTAAAAAACGGGAAAGCACACGGACAAGATGGAATAACAACTGAGATGATCAAAAACGTGGGACAGAAAGGAAAAGAAGTGCTGTTACACATTTATAATAAAGTTTGGATAGACGAGGAGGTACCCAAGGACTGGCTGGCATCTCTGATAGTTCCGATTTACAAAAAGGGCGACAGAAGAAGTAATAATTATAGAGGCATATCATTATTAAGCGCAGCTATGA
>JAVIWB010001393.1:0-21220 GCA_031893035.1 Dermolepida albohirtum | reverse complement strand
GGTTTAAAGCAGCGTAACAGTCGTGTCACAATCTATAAGTACACACCTAAAAAACAATCACTTTTGAAAGTCAGTTTCCGACTAACGCTACATGTGAGCTCTGTCTGATGGCGTTCTAAGGTCGCTAATAACTTCGGAACGAGAAGAGATACAATGTTCTGGTTTGAAGCAGCGTAACAGTCGTGTCACAATCTATAAGTACACACCTAAAAAACAATCACTTTTGAAGTCAGTTTCCGACTAACGCTACATGTGAGCTCTGTCTGATGGCGTTCTAAGGTCGCTAATAACTTCGGAACGAGAAGAGATACAATGTTCTGGTTTGAAGCAGCGTAACAGTCGTGTCACAATCTATAAGTACACACCTAAAAAACAATCACTTTTGAAAGTCAGTTTCCGACTAACGCTACATGTGAGCTCTGTCTGATGGCGTTCTAAGGTCGCTAATAACTTCGGAACGAGAAGAGATACAATGTTCTGGTTTGAAGCAGCGTAACAGTCGTGTCACAATCTATAAGTACACACCTAAAAAACAATCACTTTTGAAAGTCAGTTTCCGACTAACGCTACATGTGAGCTCTGTCTGATGGCGTTCTAAGGTCGCTAATAACTTCGGAACGAGAAGAGATACAATGTTCTGGTTTGAAGCAGCGTAACAGTCGTGTCACAATCTATAAGCACACACTAAAAAACAATCACTTTTGAAAGTCAGTTTCCGACTAACGCTACATGTGAGCTCTGTCTGATGGCGTTCTAAGGTCGCTAATAACTTCGGAACGAGAAGAGATACAATGTTCTGGTTTGAAGCAGCGTAACAGTCGTGTCACAATCTATAAGTACACACCTAAAAAACAATCACTTTTGAAAGTCAGTTTCCGACTAACGCTACATGTGAGCTCTGTCTGATGGCGTTCTAAGGTCGCTAATAACTTCGGAACGAGAAGAGATACAATGTTCTGGTTTGAAGCAGCGTAACAGTCGTGTCACAATCTATAAGTACACACCTAAAAAACAATCACTTTTGAAAGTCAGTTTCCGACTAACGCTACATGTGAGCTCTGTCTGATGGCGTTCTAAGGTCGCTAATAACTTCGGAACGAGAAGAGATACAATGTTCTGGTTTGAAGCAGCGTAACAGTCGTGTCACAATCTATAAGTACACACCTAAAAAACAATCACTTTTGAAAGTCAGTTTCCGACTAACGCTACATGTGAGCTCTGTCTGATGGCGTTCTAAGGTCGCTAATAACTTCGGAACGAGAAGAGATACAATGTTCTGGTTTGAAGCAGCGTAACAGTCGTGTCACAATCTATAAGTACACACCTAAAAAACAATCACTTTTGAAAGTCAGTTTCCGACTAACGCTACATGTGAGCTCTGTCTGATGGCGTTCTAAGGTCGCTAATAACTTCGGAACGAGAAGAGATACAATGTTCTGGTTTGAAGCAGCGTAACAGTCGTGTCACAATCTATAAGTACACACCTAAAAAACAATCACTTTTGAAAGTCAGTTTCCGACTAACGCTACATGTGAGCTCTGTCTGATGGCGTTCTAAGGTCGCTAATAACTTCGGAACGAGAAGAGATACAATGTTCTGGTTTGAAGCAGCGTAACAGTCGTGTCACAATCTATAAGTACACACCTAAAAAACAATCACTTTTGAAAGTCAGTTTCCGACTAACGCTACATGTGAGCTCTGTCTGATGGCAAGGTCGCTAATAACTTCGGAACGAGAAGAGATACAATGTTCTGGTTTGAAGCAGCGTAACAGTCGTGTCACAATCTATAAGTACACACCTAAAAAACAATCACTTTTGAAAGTCAGTTTCCGACTAACGCTACATGTGAGCTCTGTCTGATGGCGTTCTAAGGTCGCTAATAACTTCGGAACGAGAAGAGATACAATGTTCTGGTTTGAAGCAGCGTAACAGTCGTGTCACAATCTATAAGTACACACCTAAAAAACAATCACTTTTGAAAGTCAGTTTCCGACTAACGCTACATGTGAGCTCTGTCTGATGGCGTTCTAAGGTCGCTAATAACTTCGGAACGAGAAGAGATACAATGTTCTGGTTTGAAGCAGCGTAACAGTCGTGTCACAATCTATAAGTACACACCTAAAAAACAATCACTTTTGAAAGTCAGTTTCCGACTAACGCTACATGTGAGCTCTGTCTGATGGCGTTCTAAGCGTAACAGACGTGTCACAATCTATAAGTACACACCTAAAAAACAATCACTTTTGAAAGTCAGTTTCCGACTAACGCTACATGTGAGCTCTGTCTGATGGCGTTCTAAGGTCGCTAATAACTTCGGAACGAGAAGAGATACAATGTTCTGGTTTGAAGCAGCGTAACAGACGTGTCACAATCTATAAGTACACACCTAAAAAACAATCACTTTTGAAAGTCAGTTTCCGACTAACGCTACATGTGAGCTCTGTCTGATGGCGTTCTAAGGTCGCTAATAACTTCGGAACGAGAAGAGATACAATGTTCTGGTTTGAAGCAGCGTAACAGACGTGTCACAATCTATAAGTACACACCTAAAAAACAATCACTTTTGAAAGTCAGTTTCCGACTAACGCTACATGTGAGCTCTGTCTGATGGCGTTCTAAGGTCGCTAATAACTTCGGAACGAGAAGAGATACAATGTTCTGGTTTGAAGCAGCGTAACAGTCGTGTCACAATCTATAAGTACACACCTAAAAAACAATCACTTTTGAAAGTCAGTTTCCGACTAACGCTACATGTGAGCTCTGTCTGATGGCGTTCTAAGGTCGCTAATAACTTCGGAACGAGAAGAGATACAATGTTCTGGTTTGAAGCAGCGTAACAGTCGTGTCACAATCTATAAGTACACACCTAAAAAACAATCACTTTTGAAAGTCAGTTTCCGACTAACGCTACATGTGAGCTCTGTCTGATGGCGTTCTAAGGTCGCTAATAACTTCGGAACGAGAAGAGATACAATGTTCTGGTTTGAAGCAGCGTAACAGTCGTGTCACAATCTATAAGTACACACCTAAAAAACAATCACTTTTGAAAGTCAGTTTCCGACTAACGCTACATGTGAGCTCTGTCTGATGGCGTTCTAAGGTCGCTAATAACTTCGGAACGAGAAGAGATACAATGTTCTGGTTTGAAGCAGCGTAACAGTCGTGTCACAATCTATAAGTACACACCTAAAAAACAATCACTTTTGAAAGTCAGTTTCCGACTAACGCTACATGTGAGCTCTGTCTGATGGCGTTCTAAGGTCGCTAATAACTTCGGAACGAGAAGAGATACAATGTTCTGGTTTGAAGCAGCGTAACAGTCGTGTCACAATCTATAAGTACACACCTAAAAAACAATCACTTTTGAAAGTCAGTTTCCGACTAACGCTACATGTGAGCTCTGTCTGATGGCGTTCTAAGGTCGCTAATAACTTCGGAACGAGAAGAGATACAATGTTCTGGTTTGAAGCAGCGTAACAGACGTGTCACAATCTATAAGTACACACCTAAAAAACAATCACTTTTGAAAGTCAGTTTCCGACTAACGCTACATGTGAGCTCTGTCTGATGGCGTTCTAAGGTCGCTAATAACTTCGGAACGAGAAGAGATACAATGTTCTGGTTTGAAGCAGCGTAACAGTCGTGTCACAATCTATAAGTACACACCTAAAAAACAATCACTTTTGAAAGTCAGTTTCCGACTAACGCTACATGTGAGCTCTGTCTGATGGCGTTCTAAGGTCGCTAATAACTTCGGAACGAGAAGAGATACAATGTTCTGGTTTGAAGCAGCGTAACAGTCGTGTCACAATCTATAAGTACACACCTAAAAAACAATCACTTTTGAAAGTCAGTTTCCGACTAACGCTACATGTGAGCTCTGTCTGATGGCGTTCTAAGGTCGCTAATAACTTCGGAACGAGAAGAGATACAGTTCTGATTTGAAGCAGCGTAACAGTCGTGTTCTGGTTTTGAAGTCAGTTTCGTAACACATGTGAGCGTGTGGCGTTCACAATCTATAAGCACACAGTCGTGTCACAATCTAAAACACCAAAAAACAATCACTTTTGAAAGTCAGTTTCCGACTAACGCTACATGTGAGCTCTGTCTGATGGCGTTCTAAGGTCGCTAATAACTTCGGAACGAGAAGAGATACAATGTTCTGGTTTGAAGCAGCGTAACAGACGTGTCACAATCTATAAGTACACACCTAAAAAACAATCACTTTTGAAAGTCAGTTTCCGACTAACGCTACATGTGAGCTCTGTCTGATGGCGTTCTAAGGTCGCTAATAACTTCGGAACGAGAAGAGATACAATGTTCTGGTTTGAAGCAGCGTAACAGACGTGTCACAATCTATAAGTACACACCTAAAAAACAATCACTTTTGAA
This sequence comes from Dermolepida albohirtum, assembly GCA_031893035.1. NCBI lineage: Eukaryota > Metazoa > Arthropoda > Insecta > Coleoptera > Scarabaeidae > Dermolepida > Dermolepida albohirtum. The sequence goes on along the minus strand of JAVIWB010001393.1, from coordinate 16,827 downwards.
AGTCAGTTTCCGACTAACGCTACATGTGAGCTCTGTCTGATGGCGTTCTAAAGTCGCTAATAACTTCGGAACGAGAAGAGATACAATGTTCTGGTTTGAAGCAGCGTAACAGACGTGTCACAATCTATAAGTACACACCTAAAAAACAATCATTTTTGAAAGTCAGTTTCCGACTAACGCTACATGTGAGCTCTGTCTGATGGCGTTCTAAGGTCGCTAATAACTTCGGAACGAGAAGAGATACAATGTTCTGGTTTGAAGCAGCGTAACAGTCGTGTCACAATCTATAAGTACACACCTAAAAAACAATCACTTTTGAAAGTCAGTTTCCGACTAACGCTACATGTGAGCTCTGTCTGATGGCGTTCTAAGGTCGCTAATAACTTCGGAACGAGAAGAGATACAATGTTCTGGTTTGAAGCAGCGTAACAGTCGTGTCACAATCTATAAGTACACACCTAAAAAACAATCACTTTTGAAAGTCAGTTTCCGACTAACGCTACATGTGAGCTCTGTCTGATGGCGTTCTAAGGTCGCTAATAACTTCGGAACGAGAAGAGATACAATGTTCTGGTTTGAAGCAGCGTAACAGTCGTGTCACAATCTATAAGTACACACCTAAAAAACAATCACTTTTGAAAGTCAGTTTCCGACTAACGCTACATGTGAGCTCTGTCTGATGGCGTTCTAAGGTCGCTAATAACTTCGGAACGAGAAGAGATACAATGTTCTGGTTTGAAGCAGCGTAACAGTCGTGTCACAATCTATAAGTACACACCTAAAAAACAATCACTTTTGAAAGTCAGTTTCCGACTAACGCTACATGTGAGCTCTGTCTGATGGCGTTCTAAGGTCGCTAATAACTTCGGAACGAGAAGAGATACAATGTTCTGGTTTGAAGCAGCGTAACAGTCGTGTCACAATCTATAAGTACACACCTAAAAAACAATCACTTTTGAAAGTCAGTTTCCGACTAACGCTACATGTGAGCTCTGCCTGATGGCGTTCTAAGGTCGCTAATAACTTCGGAACGAGAAGAGATACAATGTTCTTGCCTGATGGCGTTCTAAGGTCGCTAATAACTTCGGAACGAGAAGAGATACAATGTTCTGGTTTGAAGCAGCGTAACAGTCGTGTCACAATCTATAAGTACACACCTAAAAAACAATCACTTTTGAAAGTCAGTTTCCGACTAACGCTACATGTGAGCTCTGTCTGATGGCGTTCTAAGGTCGCTAATAACTTCGGAACGAGAAGAGATACAATGTTCTGGTTTGAAGCAGCGTAACAGTCGTGTCACAATCTATAAGTACACACCTAAAAAACAATCACTTTTGAAAGTCAGTTTCCGACTAACGCTACATGTGAGCTCTGTCTGATGGCGTTCTAAGGTCGCTAATAACTTCGGAACGAGAAGAGATACAATGTTCTGGTTTGAAGCAGCGTAACAGTCGTGTCACAATCTATAAGTACACACCTAAAAAACAATCACTTTTGAAAGTCAGTTTCCGACTAACGCTACATGTGAGCTCTGTCTGATGGCGTTCTAAGGTCGCTAATAACTTCGGAACGAGAAGAGATACAATGTTCTGGTTTGAAGCAGCGTAACAGTCGTGTCACAATCTATAAGTACACACCTAAAAAACAATCACTTTTGAAAGTCAGTTTCCGACTAACGCTACATGTGAGCTCTGTCTGATGGCGTTCTAAGGTCGTTAATAACTTCGGAACGAGAAGAGATACAATGTTCTGGTTTGAAGCAGCGTAACAGTCGTGTCACAATCTATAAGTACACACCTAAAAAACAATCACTTTTGAAAGTCAGTTTCCGACTAACGCTACATGTGAGCTCTGTCTGATGGCGTTCTAAGGTCGCTAATAACTTCGGAACGAGAAGAGATACAATGTTCTGGTTTGAAGCAGCGTAACAGTCGTGTCACAATCTATAAGTACACACCTAAAAAACAATCACTTTTGAAAGTCAGTTTCCGACTAACGCTACATGTGAGCTCTGTCTGATGGCGTTCTAAGGTCGCTAATAACTTCGGAACAGAAGAGATACAATGTTCTGGTTTGAAGCAGCGTAACAGTCGTGTCACAATCTATAAGTACACACCTAAAAAACAATCACTTTTGAAAGTCAGTTTCCGACTAACGCTACATGTGAGCTCTGTCTGATGGCGTTCTAAGGTCGCTAATAACTTCGGAACGAGAAGAGATACAATGTTCTGGTTTGAAGCAGCGTAACAGTCGTGTCACAATCTATAAGTACACACCTAAAAAACAATCACTTTTGAAAGTCAGTTTCCGACTAACGCTACATGTGAGCTCTGTCTGATGGCGTTCTAAGGTCGCTAATAACTTCGGAACGAGAAGAGATACAATGTTCTGGTTTGAAGCAGCGTAACAGTCGTGTCACAATCTATAAGTACACACCTAAAAAACAATCACTTTTGAAAGTCAGTTTCCGACTAACGCTACATGTGAGCTCTGTCTGATGGCGTTCTAAGGTCGCTAATAACTTCGGAACGAGAAGAGATACAATGTTCTGGTTTGAAGCAGCGTAACAGTCGTGTCACAATCTATAAGTACACACCTAAAAAACAATCACTTTTGAAAGTCAGTTTCCGACTAACGCTACATGTGAGCTCTGTCTGATGGCGTTCTAAGGTCGCTAATAACTTCGGAACGAGAAGAGATACAATGTTCTGGTTTGAAGCAGCGTAACAGTCGTGTCACAATCTATAAGTACACACCTAAAAAACAATCACTTTTGAAAGTCAGTTTCCGACTAACGCTACATGTGAGCTCTGTCTGATGGCGTTCTAAGGTCGCTAATAACTTCGGAACGAGAAGAGATACAATGTTCTGGTTTGAAGCAGCGTAACAGTCGTGTCACAATCTATAAGTACACACCTAAAAAACAATCACTTTTGAAAGTCAGTTTCCGACTAACGCTACATGTGAGCTCTGTCTGATGGCGTTCTAAGGTCGCTAATAACTTCGGAACGAGAAGAGATACAATGTTCTGGTTTGAAGCAGCGTAACAGTCGTGTCACAATCTATAAGTACACACCTAAAAAACAATCACTTTTGAAAGTCAGTTTCCGACTAACGCTACATGTGAGCTCTGTCTGATGGCGTTCTAAGGTCGCTAATAACTTCGGAACGAGAAGAGATACAATGTTCTGGTTTGAAGCAGCGTAACAGTCGTGTCACAATCTATAAGTACACACCTAAAAAACAATCACTTTTGAAAGTCAGTTTCCGACTAACGCTACATGTGAGCTCTGTCTGATGGCGTTCTAAGGTCGCTAATAACTTCGGAACGAGAAGAGATACAATGTTCTGGTTTGAAGCAGCGTAACAGTCGTGTCACAATCTATAAGTACACACCTAAAAAACAATCACTTTTGAAAGTCAGTTTCCGACTAACGCTACATGTGAGCTCTGTCTGATGGCGTTCTAAGGTCGCTAATAACTTCGGAACGAGAAGAGATACAATGTTCTGGTTTGAAGCAGCGTAACAGTCGTGTCACAATCTATAAGTACACACCTAAAAAACAATCACTTTTGAAAGTCAGTTTCCGACTAACGCTACATGTGAGCTCTGTCTGATGGCGTTCTAAGGTCGCTAATAACTTCGGAACGAGAAGAGATACAATGTTCTGGTTTGAAGCAGCGTAACAGTCGTGTCACAATCTATAAGTACACACCTAAAAAACAATCACTTTTGAAAGTCAGTTTCCGACTAACGCTACATGTGAGCTCTGTCTGATGGCGTTCTAAGGTCGCTAATAACTTCGGAACGAGAAGAGATACAATGTTCTGGTTTGAAGCAGCGTAACAGTCGTGTCACAATCTATAAGTACACACCTAAAAAACAATCACTTTTGAAAGTCAGTTTCCGACTAACGCTACATGTGAGCTCTGTCTGATGGCGTTCTAAGGTCGCTAATAACTTCGGAACGAGAAGAGATACAATGTTCTGGTTTGAAGCAGCGTAACAGTCGTGTCACAATCTATAAGTACACACCTAAAAAACAATCACTTTTGAAAGTCAGTTTCCGACTAACGCTACATGTGAGCTCTGTCTGATGGCGTTCTAAGGTCGCTAATAACTTCGGAACGAGAAGAGATACAATGTTCTGGTTTGAAGCAGCGTAACAGTCGTGTCACAATCTATAAGTACACACCTAAAAAACAATCACTTTTGAAAGTCAGTTTCCGACTAACGCTACATGTGAGCTCTGTCTGATGGCGTTCTAAGGTCGCTAATAACTTCGGAACGAGAAGAGATACAATGTTCTGGTTTGAAGCAGCGTAACAGTCGTGTCACAATCTATAAGCACACACCTAAAAAACAATCACTTTTGAAAGTCAGTTTCCGACTAACGCTACATGTGAGCTCTGCCTGATGGCGTTCTAAGGTCGCTAATAACTTCGGAACGAGAAGAGATACAATGTTCTGGTTTGAAGCAGCGTAACAGACGTGTCACAATCTATAAGTACACACCTAAAAAACAATCACTTTTGAAAGTCAGTTTCCGACTAACGCTACATGTGAGCTCTGTCTGATGGCGTTCTAAGGTCGCTAATAACTTCGGAACGAGAAGAGATACAATGTTCTGGTTTGAAGCAGCGTAACAGACGTGTCACAATCTATAAGTACACACCTAAAAAACAATCACTTTTGAAAGTCAGTTTCCGACTAACGCTACATGTGAGCTCTGTCTGATGGCGTTCTAAGGTCGCTAATAACTTCGGAACGAGAAGAGATACAATGTTCTGGTTTGAAGCAGCGTAACAGTCGTGTCACAATCTATAAGCACACACCTAAAAAACAATCACTTTTGAAAGTCAGTTTCCGACTAACGCTACATGTGAGCTCTGTCTGATGGCGTTCTAAGGTCGCTAATAACTTCGGAACGAGAAGAGATACAATGTTCTGGTTTGAAGCAGCGTAACAGTCGTGTCACAATCTATAAGTACACACCTAAAAAACAATCACTTTTGAAAGTCAGTTTCCGACTAACGCTACATGTGAGCTCTGTCTGATGGCGTTCTAAGGTCGCTAATAACTTCGGAACGAGAAGAGATACAATGTTCTGGTTTGAAGCAGCGTAACAGTCGTGTCACAATCTATAAGTACACACCTAAAAAACAATCACTTTTGAAAGTCAGTTTCCGACTAACGCTACATGTGAGCTCTGTCTGATGGCGTTCTAAGGTCGCTAATAACTTCGGAACGAGAAGAGATACAATGTTCTGGTTTGAAGCAGCGTAACAGTCGTGTCACAATCTATAAGTACACACCTAAAAAACAATCACTTTTGAAAGTCAGTTTCCGACTAACGCTACATGTGAGCTCTGTCTGATGGCGTTCTAAGGTCGCTAATAACTTCGGAACGAGAAGAGATACAATGTTCTGGTTTGAAGCAGCGTAACAGTCGTGTCACAATCTATAAGTACACACCTAAAAAACAATCACTTTTGAAAGTCAGTTTCCGACTAACGCTACATGTGAGCTCTGTCTGATGGCGTTCTAAGGTCGCTAATAACTTCGGAACGAGAAGAGATACAATGTTCTGGTTTGAAGCAGCGTAACAGTCGTGTCACAATCTATAAGTACACACCTAAAAAACAATCACTTTTGAAAGTCAGTTTCCGACTAACGCTACATGTGAGCTCTGTCTGATGGCGTTCTAAGGTCGCTAATAACTTCGGAACGAGAAGAGATACAATGTTCTGGTTTGAAGCAGCGTAACAGTCGTGTCACAATCTATAAATACACACCTAAAAAACAATCACTTTTGAAAGTCAGTTTCCGACTAACGCTACATGTGAGCTCTGTCTGATGGCGTTCTAAGGTCGCTAATAACTTCGGAACGAGAAGAGATACAATGTTCTGGTTTGAAGCAGCGTAACAGTCGTGTCACAATCTATAAGTACACACCTAAAAAACAATCACTTTTGAAAGTCAGTTTCCGACTAACGCTACATGTGAGCTCTGTCTGATGGCGTTCTAAGGTCGCTAATAACTTCGGAACGAGAAGAGATACAATGTTCTGGTTTGAAGCAGCGTAACAGTCGTGTCACAATCTATAAGTACACACCTAAAAAACAATCACTTTTGAAAGTCAGTTTCCGACTAACGCTACATGTGAGCTCTGTCTGATGGCGTTCTAAGGTCGCTAATAACTTCGGAACGAGAAGAGATACAATGTTCTGGTTTGAAGCAGCGTAACAGTCGTGTCACAATCTATAAGCACACACCTAAAAAACAATCACTTTTGAAAGTCAGTTTCCGACTAACGCTACATGTGAGCTCTGTCTGATGGCGTTCTAAGGTCGCTAATAACTTCGGAACGAGAAGAGATACAATGTTCTGGTTTGAAGCAGCGTAACAGTCGTGTCACAATCTATAAGTACACACCTAAAAAACAATCACTTTTGAAAGTCAGTTTCCGACTAACGCTACATGTGAGCTCTGTCTGATGGCGTTCTAAGGTCGCTAATAACTTCGGAACGAGAAGAGATACAATGTTCTGGTTTGAAGCAGCGTAACAGTCGTGTCACAATCTATAAGTACACACCTAAAAAACAATCACTTTTGAAAGTCAGTTTCCGACTAACGCTACATGTGAGCTCTGTCTGATGGCGTTCTAAAGTCGCTAATAACTTCGGAACGAGAAGAGATACAATGTTCTGGTTTGAAGCAGCGTAACAGTCGTGTCACAATCTATAAGTACACACCTAAAAAACAATCACTTTTGAAAGTCAGTTTCCGACTAACGCTACATGTGAGCTCTGTCTGATGGCGTTCTAAGGTCGCTAATAACTTCGGAACGAGAAGAGATACAATGTTCTGGTTTGAAGCAGCGTAACAGACGTGTCACAATCTATAAGCACACACCTAAAAAACAATCACTTTTGAAAGTCAGTTTCCGACTAACGCTACATGTGAGCTCTGCCTGATGGCGTTGTAAGGTCGCTAATAACTTCGGAACGAGAAGAGATACAATGTTCTGGTTTGAAGCAGCGTAACAGTCGTGTCACGATCTATAAGTTCACACCTAAAAAACAATCACTTTTGAAAGTCAGTTTCCGACTAACGCTACATGTGAGCTCTGTCTGATGGCGTTCTAAGGTCGCTAATAACTTCGGAACGAGAAGAGATACAATGTTCTGGTTTGAAGCAGCGTAACAGTCGTGTCACAATCTATAAGTACACACCTAAAAAACAATCACTTTTGAAAGTCAGTTTCCGACTAACGCTACATGTGAGCTCTGTCTGATGGCGTTCTAAGGTCGCTAATAACTTCGGAACGAGAAGAGATACAATGTTCTGGTTTGAAGCAGCGTAACAGTCGTGTCACAATCTATAAGTACACACCTAAAAAACAATCACTTTTGAAAGTCAGTTTCCGACTAACGCTACATGTGAGCTCTGTCTGATGGCGTTCTAAGGTCGCTAATAACTTCGGAACGAGAAGAGATACAATGTTCTGGTTTGAAGCAGCGTAACAGTCGTGTCACAATCTATAAGTACACACCTAAAAAACAATCACTTTTGAAAGTCAGTTTCCGACTAACGCTACATGTGAGCTCTGTCTGATGGCGTTCTAAGGTCGCTAATAACTTCGGAACGAGAAGAGATACAATGTTCTGGTTTGAAGCAGCGTAACAGTCGTGTCACAATCTATAAGTACACACCTAAAAAACAATCACTTTTGAAAGTCAGTTTCCGACTAACGCTACATGTGAGCTCTGTCTGATGGCGTTCTAAGGTCGCTAATAACTTCGGAACGAGAAGAGATACAATGTTCTGGTTTGAAGCAGCGTAACAGTCGTGTCACAATCTATAAGTACACACCTAAAAAACAATCACTTTTGAAAGTCAGTTTCCGACTAACGCTACATGTGAGCTCTGTCTGATGGCGTTCTAAGGTCGCTAATAACTTCGGAACGAGAAGAGATACAATGTTCTGGTTTGAAGCAGCGTAACAGTCGTGTCACAATCTATAAGCACACACCTAAAAAACAATCACTTTTGAAAGTCAGTTTCCGACTAACGCTACATGTGAGCTCTGTCTGATGGCGTTCTAAGGTCGCTAATAACTTCGGAACGAGAAGAGATACAATGTTCTGGTTTGAAGCAGCGTAACAGTCGTGTCACAATCTATAAGTACACACCTAAAAAACAATCACTTTTGAAAGTCAGTTTCCGACTAACGCTACATGTGAGCTCTGTCTGATGGCGTTCTAAGGTCGCTAATAACTTCGGAACGAGAAGAGATACAATGTTCTGGTTTGAAGCAGCGTAACAGTCGTGTCACAATCTATAAGTACACACCTAAAAAACAATCACTTTTGAAAGTCAGTTTCCGACTAACGCTACATGTGAGCTCTGTCTGATGGCGTTCTAAGGTCGCTAATAACTTCGGAACGAGAAGAGATACAATGTTCTGGTTTGAAGCAGCGTAACAGTCGTGTCACAATCTATAAGTACACACCTAAAAAACAATCACTTTTGAAAGTCAGTTTCCGACTAACGCTACATGTGAGCTCTGTCTGATGGCGTTCTAAGGTCGCTAATAACTTCGGAACGAGAAGAGATACAATGTTCTGGTTTGAAGCAGCGTAACAGTCGTGTCACAATCTATAAGTACACACCTAAAAAACAATCACTTTTGAAAGTCAGTTTCCGACTAACGCTACATGTGAGCTCTGTCTGATGGCGTTCTAAGGTCGCTAATAACTTCGGAACGAGAAGAGATACAATGTTCTGGTTTGAAGCAGCGTAACAGTCGTGTCACAATCTATAAGCACACACCTAAAAAACAATCACTTTTGAAAGTCAGTTTCCGACTAACGCTACATGTGAGCTCTGTCTGATGGCGTTCTAAGGTCGCTAATAACTTCGGAACGAGAAGAGATACAATGTTCTGGTTTGAAGCAGCGTAACAGTCGTGTCACAATCTATAAGTACACACCTAAAAAACAATCACTTTTGAAAGTCAGTTTCCGACTAACGCTACATGTGAGCTCTGTCTGATGGCGTTCTAAGGTCGCTAATAACTTCGGAACGAGAAGAGATACAATGTTCTGGTTTGAAGCAGCGTAACAGTCGTGTCACAGTCTATAAGTACACACCTAAAAAACAATCACTTTTGAAAGTCAGTTTCCGACTAACGCTACATGTGAGCTCTGTCTGATGGCGTTCTAAGGTCGCTAATAACTTCGGAACGAGAAGAGATACAATGTTCTGGTTTGAAGCAGCGTAACAGTCGTGTCACAATCTATAAGTACACACCTAAAAAACAATCACTTTTGAAAGTCAGTTTCCGACTAACGCTACATGTGAGCTCTGTCTGATGGCGTTCTAAGGTCGCTAATAACTTCGGAACGAGAAGAGATACAATGTTCTGGTTTGAAGCAGCGTAACAGTCGTGTCACAATCTATAAGTACACACCTAAAAAACAATCACTTTTGAAAGTCAGTTTCCGACTAACGCTACATGTGAGCTCTGTCTGATGGCGTTCTAAGGTCGCTAATAACTTCGGAACGAGAAGAGATACAATGTTCTGGTTTGAAGCAGCGTAACAGTCGTGTCACAATCTATAAGTACACACCTAAAAAACAATCACTTTTGAAAGTCAGTTTCCGACTAACGCTACATGTGAGCTCTGCCTGATGGCGTTCTAAGGTCGCTAATAACTTCGGAACGAGAAGAGATACAATGTTCTGGTTTGAAGCAGCGTAACAGTCGTGTCACAATCTATAAGTACACACCTAAAAAACAATCACTTTTGAAAGTCAGTTTCCGACTAACGCTACATGTGAGCTCTGCCTGATGGCGTTCTAAGGTCGCTAATAACTTCGGAACGAGAAGAGATACAATGTTCTGGTTTGAAGCAGCGTAACAGTCGTGTCACAATCTATAAGTACACACATAAAAAACAATCACTTTTGAAAGTCAGTTTCCGACTAACGCTACATGTGAGCTCTGTCTGATGGCGTTCTAAGGTCGCTAATAACTTCGGAACGAGAAGAGATACAATGTTCTGGTTTGAAGCAGCGTAACAGTCGTGTCACAATCTATAAGTACACACATAAAAAACAATCACTTTTGAAAGTCAGTTTCCGACTAACGCTACATGTGAGCTCTGTCTGATGGCGTTCTAAGGTCGCTAATAACTTCGGAACGAGAAGAGATACAATGTTCTGGTTTGAAGCAGCGTAACAGTCGTGTCACAATCTATAAGTACACACCTAAAAAACAATCACTTTTGAAAGTCAGTTTCCGACTAACGCTACATGTGAGCTCTGTCTGATGGCGTTCTAAGGTCGCTAATAACTTCGGAACGAGAAGAGATACAATGTTCTGGTTTGAAGCAGCGTAACAGTCGTGTCACAATCTATAAGTACACACATAAAAAACAATCACTTTTGAAAGTCAGTTTCCGACTAACGCTACATGTGAGCTCTGCCTGATGGCGTTCTAAGGTCGCTAATAACTTCGGAACGAGAAGAGATACAATGTTCTGGTTTGAAGCAGCGTAACAGTCGTGTCACAATCTATAAGTACACACATAAAAAACAATCACTTTTGAAAGTCAGTTTCCGACTAACGCTACATGTGAGCTCTGCCTGATGGCGTTCTAAGGTCGCTAATAACTTCGGAACGAGAAGAGATACAATGTTCTGGTTTGAAGCAGCGTAACAGTCGTGTCACAATCTATAAGTACACACCTAAAAAACAATCACTTTTGAAAGTCAGTTTCCGACTAACGCTACATGTGAGCTCTGCCTGATGGCGTTCTAAGGTCGCTAATAACTTCGGAACGAGAAGAGATACAATGTTCTGGTTTGAAGCAGCGTAACAGTCGTGTCACAATCTATAAGTACACACATAAAAAACAATCACTTTTGAAAGTCAGTTTCCGACTAACGCTACATGTGAGCTCTGCCTGATGGCGTTCTAAGGTCGCTAATAACTTCGGAACGAGAAGAGATACAATGTTCTGGTTTGAAGCAGCGTAACAGTCGTGTCACAATCTATAAGTACACACATAAAAAACAATCACTTTTGAAAGTCAGTTTCCGACTAACGCTACATGTGAGCTCTGTCTGATGGCGTTCTAAGGTCGCTAATAACTTCGGAACGAGAAGAGATACAATGTTCTGGTTTGAAGCAGCGTAACAGTCGTGTCACAATCTATAAGTACACACCTAAAAAACAATCACTTTTGAAAGTCAGTTTCCGACTAACGCTACATGTGAGCTCTGCCTGATGGCGTTCTAAGGTCGCTAATAACTTCGGAACGAGAAGAGATACAATGTTCTGGTTTGAAGCAGCGTAACAGTCGTGTCACAATCTATAAGTACACACATAAAAAACAATCACTTTTGAAAGTCAGTTTCCGACTAACGCTACATGTGAGCTCTGCCTGATGGCGTTCTAAGGTCGCTAATAACTTCGGAACGAGAAGAGATACAATGTTCTGGTTTGAAGCAGCGTAACAGTCGTGTCACAATCTATAAGTACACACATAAAAAACAATCACTTTTGAAAGTCAGTTTCCGACTAACGCTACATGTGAGCTCTGCCTGATGGCGTTCTAAGGTCGCTAATAACTTCGGAACGAGAAGAGATACAATGTTCTGGTTTGAAGCAGCGTAACAGTCGTGTCACAATCTATAAGTACACACCTAAAAAACAATCACTTTTGAAAGTCAGTTTCCGACTAACGCTACATGTGAGCTCTGTCTGATGGCGTTCTAAGGTCGCTAATAACTTCGGAACGAGAAGAGATACAATGTTCTGGTTTGAAGCAGCGTAACAGTCGTGTCACAATCTATAAGTACACACATAAAAAACAATCACTTTTGAAAGTCAGTTTCCGACTAACGCTACATGTGAGCTCTGCCTGATGGCGTTCTAAGGTCGCTAATAACTTCGGAACGAGAAGAGATACAATGTTCTGGTTTGAAGCAGCGTAACAGTCGTGTCACAATCTATAAGTACACACATAAAAAACAATCACTTTTGAAAGTCAGTTTCCGACTAACGCTACATGTGAGCTCTGCCTGATGGCGTTCTAAGGGCGTAACAATCGTGTCACAATCTATAAGCACACACCTAAAAAACAATCACTTTTGAAAGTCAGTTTCCGACTAACGCTACATGTGAGCTCTGTCTGATGGCGTTCTAAGGTCGCTAATAACTTCGGAACGAGAAGAGATACAATGTTCTGGTTTGAAGCAGCGTAACAGTCGTGTCACAATCTATAAGTACACACCTAAAAAACGATCACTTTTGATGAAGCAGCGTAACAGTCGTGTCACAATCTATAAGTACACACCTAAAAAACAATCACTTTTGAAAGTCAGTTTCCGACTAACGCTACATGTGAGCTCTGTCTGATGGCGTTCTAAGGTCGCTAATAACTTCGGAACGAGAAGAGATACAATGTTCTGGTTTGAAGCAGCGTAACAGTCGTGTCACAATCTATAAGTACACACCTAAAAAACAATCACTTTTGAAAGTCAGTTTCCGACTAACGCTACATGTGAGCTCTGTCTGATGGCGTTCTAAGGTCGCTAATAACTTCGGAACGAGAAGAGATACAATGTTCTGGTTTGAAGCAGCGTAACAGTCGTGTCACAATCTATAAGTACACACCTAAAAAACAATCACTTTTGAAAGTCAGTTTCCGACTAACGCTACATGTGAGCTCTGTCTGATGGCGTTCTAAGGTCGCTAATAACTTCGGAACGAGAAGAGATACAATGTTCTGGTTTGAAGCAGCGTAACAGTCGTGTCACAATCTATAAGTACACACCTAAAAAACAATCACTTTTGAAAGTCAGTTTCCGACTAACGCTACATGTGAGCTCTGTCTGATGGCGTTCTAAGGTCGCTAATAACTTCGGAACGAGAAGAGATACAATGTTCTGGTTTGAAGCAGCGTAACAGTCGTGTCACAATCTATAAGTACACACCTAAAAAACAATCACTTTTGAAAGTCAGTTTCCGACTAACGCTACATGTGAGCTCTGTCTGATGGCGTTCTAAGGTCGCTAATAACTTCGGAACGAGAAGAGATACAATGTTCTGGTTTGAAGCAGCGTAACAGTCGTGTCACAATCTATAAGTACACACCTAAAAAACAATCACTTTTGAAAGTCAGTTTCCGACTAACGCTACATGTGAGCTCTGTCTGATGGCGTTCTAAGGTCGCTAATAACTTCGGAACGAGAAGAGATACAATGTTCTGGTTTGAAGCAGCGTAACAGTCGTGTCACAATCTATAAGTACACACCTAAAAAACAATCACTTTTGAAAGTCAGTTTCCGACTAACGCTACATGTGAGCTCTGTCTGATGGCGTTCTAAGGTCGCTAATAACTTCGGAACGAGAAGAGATACAATGTTCTGGTTTGAAGCAGCGTAACAGTCGTGTCACAATCTATAAGTACACACCTAAAAAACAATCACTTTTGAAAGTCAGTTTCCGACTAACGCTACATGTGAGCTCTGTCTGATGGCGTTCTAAGGTCGCTAATAACTTCGGAACGAGAAGAGATACAATGTTCTGGTTTGAAGCAGCGTAACAGTCGTGTCACAATCTATAAGTACACACCTAAAAAACAATCACTTTTGAAAGTCAGTTTCCGACTAACGCTACATGTGAGCTCTGTCTGATGGCGTTCTAAGGTCGCTAATAACTTCGGAACGAGAAGAGATACAATGTTCTGGTTTGAAGCAGCGTAACAGTCGTGTCACAATCTATAAGTACACACCTAAAAAACAATCACTTTTGAAAGTCAGTTTCCGACTAACGCTACATGTGAGCTCTGTCTGATGGCGTTCTAAGGTCGCTAATAACTTCGGAACGAGAAGAGATACAATGTTCTGGTTTGAAGCAGCGTAACAGTCGTGTCACAATCTATAAGTACACACCTAAAAAACAATCACTTTTGAAAGTCAGTTTCCGACTAACGCTACATGTGAGCTCTGTCTGATGGCGTTCTAAGGTCGCTAATAACTTCGGAACGAGAAGAGATACAATGTTCTGGTTTGAAGCAGCGTAACAGTCGTGTCACAATCTATAAGTACACACCTAAAAAACAATCACTTTTGAAAGTCAGTTTCCGACTAACGCTACATGTGAGCTCTGTCTGATGGCGTTCTAAGGTCGCTAATAACTTCGGAACGAGAAGAGATACAATGTTCTGGTTTGAAGCAGCGTAACAGTCGTGTCACAATCTATAAGTACACACCTAAAAAACAATCACTTTTGAAAGTCAGTTTCCGACTAACGCTACATGTGAGCTCTGTCTGATGGCGTTCTAAGGTCGCTAATAACTTCGGAACGAGAAGAGATACAATGTTCTGGTTTGAAGCAGCGTAACAGTCGTGTCACAATCTATAAGTACACACCTAAAAAACAATCACTTTTGAAAGTCAGTTTCCGACTAACGCTACATGTGAGCTCTGTCTGATGGCGTTCTAAGGTCGCTAATAACTTCGGAACGAGAAGAGATACAATGTTCTGGTTTGAAGCAGCGTAACAGTCGTGTCACAATCTATAAGTACACACCTAAAAAACAATCACTTTTGAAAGTCAGTTTCCGACTAACGCTACATGTGAGCTCTGTCTGATGGCGTTCTAAGGTCGCTAATAACTTCGGAACGAGAAGAGATACAATGTTCTGGTTTGAAGCAGCGTAACAGTCGTGTCACAATCTATAAGTACACACCTAAAAAACAATCACTTTTGAAAGTCAGTTTCCGACTAACGCTACATGTGAGCTCTGTCTGATGGCGTTCTAAGGTCGCTAATAACTTCGGAACGAGAAGAGATACAATGTTCTGGTTTGAAGCAGCGTAACAGTCGTGTCACAATCTATAAGTACACACCTAAAAAACAATCACTTTTGAAAGTCAGTTTCCGACTAACGCTACATGTGAGCTCTGTCTGATGGCGTTCTAAGGTCGCTAATAACTTCGGAACGAGAAGAGATACAATGTTCTGGTTTGAAGCAGCGTAACAGTCGTGTCACAATCTATAAGTACACACCTAAAAAACAATCACTTTTGAAAGTCAGTTTCCGACTAACGCTACATGTGAGCTCTGTCTGATGGCGTTCTAAGGTCGCTAATAACTTCGGAACGAGAAGAGATACAATGTTCTGGTTTGAAGCAGCGTAACAGTCGTGTCACAATCTATAAGTACACACCTAAAAAACAATCACTTTTGAAAGTCAGTTTCCGACTAACGCTACATGTGAGCTCTGTCTGATGGCGTTCTAAGGTCGCTAATAACTTCGGAACGAGAAGAGATACAATGTTCTGGTTTGAAGCAGCGTAACAGTCGTGTCACAATCTATAAGTACACACCTAAAAAACAATCACTTTTGAAAGTCAGTTTCCGACTAACGCTACATGTGAGCTCTGTCTGATGGCGTTCTAAGGTCGCTAATAACTTCGGAACGAGAAGAGATACAATGTTCTGGTTTGAAGCAGCGTAACAGTCGTGTCACAATCTATAAGTACACACCTAAAAAACAATCACTTTTGAAAGTCAGTTTCCGACTAACGCTACATGTGAGCTCTGTCTGATGGCGTTCTAAGGTCGCTAATAACTTCGGAACGAGAAGAGATACAATGTTCTGGTTTGAAGCAGCGTAACAGTCGTGTCACAATCTATAAGTACACACCTAAAAAACAATCACTTTTGAAAGTCAGTTTCCGACTAACGCTACATGTGAGCTCTGTCTGATGGCGTTCTAAGGTCGCTAATAACTTCGGAACGAGAAGAGATACAATGTTCTGGTTTGAAGCAGCGTAACAGTCGTGTCACAATCTATAAGTACACACCTAAAAAACAATCACTTTTGAAAGTCAGTTTCCGACTAACGCTACATGTGAGCTCTGTCTGATGGCGTTCTAAGGTCGCTAATAACTTCGGAACGAGAAGAGATACAATGTTCTGGTTTGAAGCAGCGTAACAGTCGTGTCACAATCTATAAGTACACACCTAAAAAACAATCACTTTTGAAAGTCAGTTTCCGACTAACGCTACATGTGAGCTCTGTCTGATGGCGTTCTAAGGTCGCTAATAACTTCGGAACGAGAAGAGATACAATGTTCTGGTTTGAAGCAGCGTAACAGTCGTGTCACAATCTATAAGTACACACCTAAAAAACAATCACTTTTGAAAGTCAGTTTCCGACTAACGCTACATGTGAGCTCTGTCTGATGGCGTTCTAAGGTCGCTAATAACTTCGGAACGAGAAGAGATACAATGTTCTGGTTTGAAGCAGCGTAACAGTCGTGTCACAATCTATAAGTACACACCTAAAAAACAATCACTTTTGAAAGTCAGTTTCCGACTAACGCTACATGTGAGCTCTGTCTTATGGCGTTCTAAGGTCGCTAATAACTTCGGAACGAGAAGAGATACAATGTTCTGGTTTGAAGCAGCGTAACAGCCGTGTCACAATCTATAAGTACACACCTAAAAAACAATCACTTTTGAAAGTCAGTTTCCGACTAACGCTACATGTGAGCTCTGTCTTATGGCGTTCTAAGGTCGCTAATAACTTCGGAACGAGAAGAGATACAATGTTCTGGTTTGAAGCAGCGTAACAGTCGTGTCACAATAAACAATCACTTTTGAAAGTCAGTTTCCGCCTAACGCTACATGTGAGCTCTGTCTGATGGCGTTCTAAGGTCGCTAATAACTTCGGAACAAGAAGAGATACAATGTTCTGGTTTGAAGCAGCGTAACAGTCGTGTCACAATCTATAAGTATA
>JAVIWB010001392.1:0-219189 GCA_031893035.1 Dermolepida albohirtum | reverse complement strand
AATACCTTTCAAAAACCCCCAAATGACGTGTGCGAGCGTTTTTTCAACACCCTTCCATTTGATTATTATCAAATTTATTCCATTTGGCTGATACACACTGTATATATATATATATACAGCAAAAATAAAAGGTTTTCTAATCATTAGGACATTGGAAACAATTGTAATATATGATACACAGTAAATGGTGTTTTCTTTATCTACAAAAGTGATAATAAATAGTGGTTAACAACGCTTTAAAACGATTTAGACTTAACTTCGTCCAAATTCGAAAGCCTTGGTTTTCGCAAAACTTTAAATCACAGTTTTCGATTATAATTGAATAGTTCAAAGAGAGCCTTTCTTGAATGGCAAAAACTGTATTATAATTTCTTTCCGTCTTTTAAACTGCAAGCAAGATAGACTACTTTAATACATCCGTTGTTTAGTATGCACATGGTGATCGCCCGCCTAATAGTATACGTCCACAACCAGATGTTTAATGAAATACAAAATAAACTTTTAACTGAACCACGTAATTTCAATATAGTCATTTATTTAGTACACACAGAGTATTCACCCACCTAATAGTGTACATCCATAACTGAATGTAATAAAATCAAATACTTAAATTTAAATCGGTCAAATCCAGATAAGAAATCTACTTAAAATAAATTTAGAATTTCTAAGTGAAATTTATTTAATGAAAATATTTTAAGGAAGCCTAGTACCTCTATTGCAGTTAATGCCTCTAATGTGTCACCAAAATATGGCTAAATAAACTTAACAGAATTTTATGCGAAAATGTTTATACGTCTTTTAGTTTTGAAAGTCTGGCGAATCCTCTTTTCTTTGACTATTCCTCCCACTTTTATGTAACCAATATTTTGATGCAGACTTTCTTTCTATTGACCACGTCATCATTTTATTAATTTTCTTAAATTATTCAAAATCACGTTAAATAAAATTTCTATAAACACACTGCCAACTGTAAGATATTTATATCATTACATTTAGATATATGTCTTTCAAATGTTATTTGACAATTCTTGTAATCTTTCCCGTAGCATGATCGTTAATACAGATTTTTTGACGTATCCTTGGTTTTGATTAGCATAAAAGGTGAGATCCTTCATGAAATACAATTTCTTTAGTACAATCAGTAGGATTTTACGGCTGACTGTAAGAATTACTAAGATAGCGTTATTTGCATGTTAGATATTCTGATATTCCGCAAGATAATGTTCTGGGACTTTTACTATTTATAATCTATATAAATAATTAATTTATGAACGAATACACCAAAACAGAAATTATCAATTATATGGATGATAAAAATTTATTATTTAGTGGCACTGACTGTCTGACTTTAATTAAATCTGACTCTGAAATCTTAAATATATAGAACAATGGTTTGCAAGCAATTGTCTTCAAATAAATAATAAAACAAATTGCATTTCGTTGAACTGTTATAAACTACAGTTACCAAATATGTCCCTTTTTGGGTGTAGTTAAATGGATTCGTGTAGAACAGGTGTGTCACATCACATCCTATTTTGTACCATTTTTCTATTCAGTGCAGATAGTTTACTCACTGTATATAGTTTATATACACTTGAATGCCTCTTATTTAATATTCAAAATAAAGAATCCTTCGGACGCAATGTAAAAACGCATTTATGTGGTCACAAAAATGATTATATTTCAAAACATAGGTTAATAAATGCAAAAAGTTATGCTATTATTCTGGTATGTAGACTTCCGCGGTCGTGGTCCATGCTATCTGCTTCTGGGCTTCCGGGCGGCAGATATGCAAGTGACGCGGTTCCAGCCCGGAAGCCCAGAAGCAGATATTATGCTATTATATTTAATAGCATAACTTTTCGAATAGATTATCTAATAATATAAAGTTTGAAAAATTTTTTTGTAGATTAAACGAATAGTATTTTTATATTTATCTAGTATTGAGCCATATTCTTTAAGAGAGTATCTTGATTTCTAATATAAAAGCATTTTAATCTAGTATATTTTGATGACGTTATCCCTACTAATATATGTAATTATATCTAGCATAAATAAGGGTATTATTATCATATTAACTAACACTATCTTCGTAAAATAGAAAAGTGCATAAAATGTAAACACTGAATATAATCAGTACAGAAATGAAATATAAAACACAATAATTAAAATAATTAACATAGAATTAAGACGAACGATAGAATGATTCAAGTAAATCACTTCCACCTCTAGATCGTGTCTATTTAATTTTTGTGTGTAAAAAGAAATCGTTAGTTTATAAGATAACTAAAGAATTATAAAACCGTGAATTAAAATAGCCCTAGTAAATGTTCAGCAACTCAATGTATTATCATTAATAAAATCTGATAACCGTTAAATTAATTTCACGATTTCGTTGGGGCTTATTAAAGTTACTAATACGTATTTTATAGCAGAAAGATTAAACATGTTGACCTTGTGCTAGAAAATCCACAATTCTCAGTGATAATCTATAAATTCCTGCAACCTAAATGTTCACAGTGGATATTAATATATATCTATTAAATTTACGTGTTTCACATATGTACATGTGTGTATGTACGTACACAATCACTTTGATAATTGCGAAGTCGATGTAGGTTATACAAACCATAATAACACTTTTAAATTATAACATACTTTGCATCACGGACATATGTTCGACTCGGTTTAGCGGAACATACGAAACGAACGTAAGTGTATATTCATATACTTGACTTCGTAAATTTCGTTCACCACGTATTCATATGTTCAAATATTGTGACCGTAATATTGACTAAATCAAGTTTATTGATGCATTGAATGTAATTAAAACAACGGAAAATTAAATTCTAATTAAAATTTTTAAGGCACTTCGTTTTTTTTTTTCCTTTTTTTCGTCTTATTCTGGATTTAAAATAAACAGTAACATCGATTTTAAAATCAAATAATACACCTTTCCTCTGAAAACATTCAAATTTAAAAACGTTATCGGTCGTTATACCTATTTTTTTCTAGAAATTCTCTTTGCATTGTGTAATGTAAAAGTACAGTAGTACCTTTACATTACTCAATCTTATCTCAACTTATCTCCATCATCAATAAGTGGACACAATAATAAATGGAAATCTAATCGTTGCACTTATTACTACGAAGAATTTAAGAGAACTCGGAAGATTAACCAAAACAATTAATTTTTGATCGTTACAAGGTGCACTTAACGAGTGTTGAGCACTCTATTAGAAATAATCCTCCTAACCTGAAGTCTTTTCTCCACTCCAAGCAGGACACTTCTCCTATACCTGGAGTTATGCGATACAATTTGTGGGGACTTGACAATCCGCAGAACATAGTAGATTCATTCGCACAATGCTTTTCCAAGGAATGTACTGTCTCCTCTCCTACGTACAATCATATTAATGTTTTTTTATACCTCCCCTCTTTCTTGATTAATCCAATTGATGAAGTAATCCTGATTCCAATTATGCATTTCCTTGCGAATAAATTTACTACGGGAGACGATATGATTCCGAGCTTCTTCATTAAAGATGCTCGTTGTTCGCTCACTTTCCCATTGAAAAAGATCATAAATCTTGCTGTCTCCACCTTTGTTTTTCCTTCCACATGGAAACGTGCAAGGATTGTTCCTGTTTTTAAGAAAGGCGATAAATCTAGTTTTTCTAATTATCTTCTTTCGAACTTTTCGAAGATATTTGAACAACATTTATACAATTGCATATTTCCTAATATCTGTTCATATATTTCTCAGCGTCAGCAAGGTTTCTTCCTTGGGAGATGTACAATGACCTGCTTCATGTAGTTCACCTGTGAAGTTATAGACAATCAGGGCCAGGTCAACTGCATACATACCGACTTTTCTCGTGTATCCGACACACTGAACCATCGTATATTACTGGATAAATTATCTTGTTATGGTTTCGCATTTTGCCTCCTTCAGCTAACACAATCCTATCTTGAGAAAAGACTTATTGATTTTACTTTTTGTAAACGATTTATTATTGACCTTGCCTTGCCCTGCCTTGTACTATGCCGACGACGTAAAGATTTTTACAGCTGGTTCTTCCATTGAAGATGTCAATCGACTTCAGCGTGTCTAAACCTTGTTTCAGCTTGGTCTAAGTCTAATTGTCTTTGTTCGAACATAGACAGATGTTTTGCCATGTCATTTACCCACAAGTTATCTCCTATCTCTTCCTCATACTCCCTAGATGGAGTTTTAATTTGCATATTCATAATATTTGTCGTTCTGCGGTTAAGAGTGCTGGCTTTATAATGAGCTTGTTGAGCAATAAATATATTATTATTATTATTATTATTATTATTATTATTATTATTATTATTATTATTATTATTATCATCGTTCTAGTTCAGTCGGTATAGTTACTAGCACATGAAGGTTAACGATGTACACGAAAATATATTTGCCGAGTTCACGTAGGATGGTCTTTATACCACATAGGCAGTCGGAGCATGTCTATGATTTATAACATAATAGTACAAAAACACTTTATTTTTAAAAGATTTGTGTTCGAATAGATATGTATATTAAAATAGCCCTAGTGAACTTTCAGCAGCTCAATGCATTATCATCAATAAAACCTGATAACCGTTAAATGAATTTCACCATTTCATTTCTTTGAGGCTTATTAAAATTACTAATACGTATTTTAAAATTATATGTTATGAAATTTAAGAACATCCTGTATATAATTGAAATTTCGAACAGGTCTGAATTTTATATATGTTAAGCAAGACGTCAAGTATTGTTATATTAAAATATTAAATTCCAAACACTTACTTGCGATAAAATAAAAAAGAATACATAGACTCATAATAAATATTGTTAAATCGTGTTTTTATGTGTCGAGATGAAGTAAAACCTTAAATTATTAGATAGTATTTGTAACTATTGTACATTGAATAGGCAATAATTCTTGTTAAGTCATTCAAGTTTCTATTAGTAGAAGTTAAACTTGAAATGAGATTAATGAGGGATCGAAAGGAAATGTCATAAACATCTTAAGAAAGGGTAGAAATTTTAAAACAATCATAGTTAAAATAGATAAAACATATTAGTGTAATAGAAAAGAATAGTTGAGAGACTACCAAAAATTAATTTGTCAAGGAAGTTAGGAAATTAGGCATTTATAATTAGTTTATATGTTAATCAATTAAGGTTGTTGTAACTCCTTTCCACCATTTTTTCGTATACTGTATATATATTTCGACCAATAAGTTGTCATCATTAGAAAGTAATTAATTACAGTGTCGCACCTGGAATCACGACAACTAAGTTATCATCATCAGCAAATGTATCTGCTGGTGATAATACCGTAATTGTCAAAACACCTATAGCGAATATGAAAATGATTGTCAGAAGGGGCTGTAATAACCTTAATTGATTAATTTAATCAACCACAGACTCCATTAGTATTTACCATAAATAATATAAATTTAATAAGTTCATCATCATCTTCATCAAGCATTCTAAAGCTATGAACTTAAAAAATCAAAAAGTATCTCGCATAAACTTTTACTTAAAATATTAAATCTCGGAATTAAAATTGCGTTAACAAAATTAAATTTTCTATAAAAAACAAAAAATGCAGTGCGAAAGGTAATTCCACACGCTCTATTTTGCGGAGTAAGGTAAATATATAATTTTCTTTTAATAGTGCCCAGACGGCTTCTTATTATCAAGTCGAAAATATGAACAAACTCGTATTCTATATGAATTAACCCCACAATGCACACCAGTCTAATTTGATATCGTTACAGCTCGACCTATAAATATAAAGTAAAATTGTGATTTAGATCATCAACCTTTTATAGTAGTAATTGTACATTTTACACCCACTACGCGTACCATAAAGTTCTAATTTAGGTCCTCGGTTTTTTAATAAATTTATAGACAATCTACTTGGTTACCTGAGCGAGATGTTCTGTATGCAGGACACGAAGATATTTATGGAGAAAAACTCCAAAGTCGACTGTGTTATATTGCGAAATAAATTGAAGATTATACACCGTTGATGTATTACTAACAAAATTTACTTAATTGTTGATAATTGTGCTGTTGTTACGACTTCGAAAACTCATAAACCAACTCACTTTTCTATCACGTGAAGCGGCTGTTGGTGCCTAGAAGTAGTCATGTCAGGTATCTTTTAGTCTATTTGATTCTATCCTTCGTTTCACAAACAATATCAGTGTAGTTTGTAGAGATGCTGTAGGATCGTCAACTTTTCTTATCCTTTCTTGAAAGCAATTCTCCCGTCTTTGAAGTCAACTTATTTCGTTTTCGTGAGAAGTAAATTGGAGTATTGCGTTTCTACATGTTATCGTTATTATCTATATCTACATTTGGCAGGTATAAAATCAGTTTCTGAAATACTTGAGTCACAAAAATCCTATCCTCCCAGTGGCACAGATTACAGTGCTCTGCTTGAGATACTTTCCATCCAGTCATTGACCGACAGAAAGAAGTATAACAGTGCGAAGTTTCTTTTGAGCTTAATATGAAACAGATACTTCTGTGTTGGCATCGCAAACAGATTTTGCTATTCTAACTTATACTATACGAACATCGAACACATTCTTTTTGTTTAGAGCCAGGACAAATTTCCTAAAGAAGGTGCCTTCATCACATATAATCTCTAATATCATGAATCTTTCCAAAGCCATTCAAATGACATTTTCTTAGTTATGGCTTTCTATTTATCTTTTTTTGTTATTTTCTCATATTTGGTTTGCTTATTATACTATCAGCGCATAAGTTATGTAGAATGCAACTTTTCATATTTATGTTAACATATTATATTATTAATGCTAAGTATTTATCTTATAATTTTGAGAGATTATCTTTGTTGGGCAATAAAGTATTCTCATTACTATTATTATTATTATTATTATTATTATTATGTTAGAGATTAACTTGCAGAATTGATCTCAAAATGAACAAACAACTATAAATGTAATAGGTAACTGCTGCAGAAAGTTAGTTACTTTATTTATTTATTTTGTATACATACATGGAACAATAACAAGTTATTAATCCAACATATTGTTGAATTTAATATTACATCTTAATATGTATTGTACAAATACATATATTCGTTGCCACATTGAAACAAAAATGAAAGGCAATTGATAAACGAAAAAATGACATCCAAGGATTTGATAAGTTAAGCTTTAAGAGTGATACAATGCTTGTACTTTCTAAACATTTGAATACTGGCAGAGAGTATGTCAACACTGATACATATACTATTGAAAGTGCGAATCATTTTAAGTACAGGAGAGTTTCCATAGCCACTAGTGCAACATCGCTAAATTTTCCTATATCATTCAAAGTTCTTATTTTCAAAACATTGCAGATATTTCTATAGCATGTATACTCAATACTACGTCTGATCCCAATGACAATACTACGTCTGATCCCAATGAATCTCATAAAATGTTTCTGAATTACCTCTATACATTATCTGTACTAATCATATTGTAGATACCATACCGTTGATACACAGTTTACAGATTGAATCAGTACTCAAAGAATATTTAAAAATCATCGTCATAAATTATAACTTCTTGTTTTGTTAACTATATAGTTTAATGCTTTTTAACTGATGATATTTTAGTTATAACAGTACCTGAGAAATTGTAATCAAAGAATGTGATAAAGATGTTTCTTGAAAATAATATGTAGTGATACTTGGGAAAATTTAATTGAAGATTTTGCTACCACAATAGCGGTAGAAGCTATCCAAGTCATCCTAGAAACAATGACAACCTTTAAGGAATGTATTATGCAAAATAGCTTCAAATTGTTAGCATATATCAAAAATTTACAAAACTTAAAACAGTAGCAATATGGCTTATATAAATATTACATAATAGAGGTTGCAGATGAGAACCCTGGGACACCCCAGATTGCATGTCTACTATAGAAAAATAAAGAACATATTCCATTTTTGGCCTTTTTAATAAATAGGACATAAATCAACGAAGTAGGTGATCATGCACCTAGGCCTCACCTAGTCGAACAAGCAGTAAATAATAATCAGCTTTATCAAAGGCCTTGTTAAGATTGGTATATATCGCCTCGACCCATAACACCAGTATTATAGAGTAAAGTAACATTCTGAATATCTTTATAAATAACACTAAAGTTTCGAAAACGAATTAATAATATTAACAATACAATAGCCTTCACATCCCTTAACGGTTTACCACCAATTATAGAAGCACTGCTAATCCATAATTTATTATATTCGCCCTCGTGAAGTTGTTTAAGATCTTTAACTGTAGGCATTCCTTTAAATGTAGAAATTTTTTATAAGATAATAATATATATTTATTGCCCAACAGAACATACAATATTCCAATTATAGGACAAAGAAGTAGACATAGGATAATATAACGTATGAGTTGTACAGTAATATATATCGGAATAATAATCTAAATAAGTTATAATAATAATAATAATAATAAGGCAAAATAAACTAAAGTATCCCAAAAAATAAGAATAAAAATAAGGGTACAATGCTGCGATAGAAAATTACAATGCAAAGCGAACAAAATAGTTCCCAATAGTCCTCTTGAAGGAATTGGAACTTGAAAAGTTAATGTCCGTACTTCGAGACATTTTATTGAAGTTATAACACAACATATAATGGTGACTTAATAAGTATATTGGTACGTGGGAATGGAAGGTAGAACGTGACAGAAGGACGAGATAGATATTGTACCTAAAATGGAGGAAGAATCAATATTGCTGTGAAGAAGGTTATACAAGAAGCACAGACTAATATAATCATGTCGAAAAGATAGAGAAGGTATATCAAAATGAGACAATAGCGTAGCGTTTAAACCATAAAAATTCGACAAAACACCTTTGGATTATTTCTAGTTCCTGCTTCTGCACCTCATAATATGGATACCAAATGATGGAAGCATATTCAAGTCGGGATCTCATCTGTGAATAATATAGAAATTTCAAAGCTAGTATAATGGAAAAACACCTACAATTACGAATAATAAAACCCAGATTCTGCCTTGCCCACTTAACGATATTTCGAATATGTAAAGTGAAAGTAAGGCGAGAATCAAATTGCACACCCATATCTTTTATACGCTCAGTGCGCGTTAGTAGAGTGATAACAAATTGATTATTGAAATGAAGCGTATTCAATCTTTTAAAAAAGCTTGTCACTTTACAGTTGTCAGGCTTTGGAGGTAGATTATTAGTTTTGCACCAATTCAATATAATAGCTATGTCTACTTTAAGCTGTTCACAATCTTCCACCGGACGATAAACCTTTAGATCGTCAGCAATTAGCAAATTATCTGACAGTATCTCGCTAGTGAGATCATTAATGAAAATAATAAAAAGGAGAAGACCCAAGTTATACCCTTGAGGCACACCAGATGAGGAGAAATAAGGAATGGACGAGAAGCCATTGAAGAAAACGCATTGATTAGAGACATCACCATTCTTTAGAATGGTCACAATTCTTGCCACTTTTCAAACATCTGGAAACACCCATGTTGTTAATGCAATATTAAATATCCTTGCCAGAGGTGCAGCGAGAACATTGGCTCAGTCTCTAATCAAGAAAGCAAGGATCTGATCGTCTCCAGCTATATGGTTATCTCCAAGTTTTGCGATGGATGACAATTATAAATTGTAAATAAATTATAATTATAAAGACTTTATACTCTGCTTTTGTAAGATAATATTTAAATATGCTGTTATAATTTGAAATCTTTGCTATTTCACATGCAGAAGATAATTGGAATTGAATCGACAAAAATTTATAAAATTTCTTTGATTTCATGTTGATGGTGTTTAGCCAGAAAGGCATACAAATCGAAGACGCGGTTCCAGCCCGGAAGCCAAGATGAAGAAAGTATGGAAAACGACCGCGGAAGTCTACGAGCCAGATTAGGCATACATACTTTACTTTTATCACGTTTTATCTTACCTTCTCTCAGTTTTCGGTTCATATCCTCAAGTATATCCCTTTTATACTATAAAGTATGCCATAACCACTTCGACTGTTGTATGCTGCCGCAATTAAATTTTCGTATTCCGCATTATGGTGATCGTAACTTTGACATATTCTCTCATTTTCACGTAAAATATGTTGATAAAATCACCAATCTATATAATATGCTTCAATTTTTACGTTACATCATCTCACTGTCACACTTTTAGTTCTTTTGTTACTGAGGTTAGAAATATTGTTACTCTTACATATAATAATTACGTTCATTACATAGTTATTATATAAACAGTTTACGGAATATATTATTATTCTTATAAATGTTTTTAACACACCTCTCCTTTTTTTTGAGTTGTATGCTCATTTATATTACCTATATTATTATTATATGATTATATTCTGGTATTATTAAATTGTCCTGTAATTGCTATTTCCCTTATGTTAGTATAATAATTTATTTTATATTTGATGATATGCGAATAAGAAAGTTTATTATTCACATATATATAATTATGCGCTTTTACGATGTGAAATTGAAAAATTTTAATTTTTGCCGCTTTTTAGATTGCATATATGTTGCAGAAATTTTTGAAAACATTTCCTGCTCTAGTGAGTTCAAACTCACGATCTTATACCTACCGGGCATGTATCTTACCATTCAACAACAGCGAACGGTGATATTTGAGTTTAATAACATGCCATAAATTGCATTATGAAAACAGATATTAAATGATATCCACGATATGTTATAATTGCACGCTTTTACGATATGTAACTGAAAATTTCTAATTTTTACTCCTTTTTAGATCGTATATATGTTGCAGAAATTTTTGTAGGAAAACAGGAAATTTTTCCAAGAAGCAGTAAAAATTAGAATTTTTCTGTTCCACATTGTGAAAGTTCATAGTTGTATATATAATTAAAACCTAATGTGGATTTTATTTAATATGTTTCCATAATGGAATTTATGGCATGTTACTAGATTTGAATGTTACGTACCGTTCTTTACGGCCGAATGGCGCCCGGTAGGCAATCGAGTCTCCCCAAATGACAAGAAATTTTTCGAAGAATTTTTGTAACAACTGTACTATGTAAAAAGCACTAAAAATTATAATTTTTCAAAAATTTTTGTTACTAGACTCGAAGAAAAACCAATAAAAGCCTCTCTGTATAGCGATCATGGATTTTAAACCGAGACCCCGGCATAAAGTAACCTACCACTGAACTATCCACTGACTATAAGTGACGACAAACTTCCTCCATTTCAAAACAACTTGGTCCTTATAAAAGTATATTTTAGGAAATATCAAAGTTTGGAACGAGTAATACCTTAATAGAGAACTCTTTACGCTTTCAGATACTCGCCAATTTATATTTTTGATAGTAACCATTCACATACAATTAAAATATCAACTTGCTCTACTTACAAGTCTTCATTTCTTCCAATGATATATTTGTAGTTATATTCTTCATACTAAAATTCATGTTTGCTATATAAAAAGTCTACAAATTTGCTTCTTTTTTATTATTCATTTCTTTATTTTCACTATATATCCGAGTACCCATTATCTTAACTAAAATGCTACAACGCCAACGTGAAGAGAGTGACATCGTTGCTTTCCTAATTATTATTAATTATAATTACATATACAAGTGATACTGGCAGGAATCACTGTGTAACTTGCACATAATTGTAGTATATTCCTGCACAAATTGAAACACTCGTGCGTTAACCTTAGCATTAATGAAGTCTCATTAATAATTTTTTTCTTTCCTGAACAGAGTATACGTCAATTGTGATAATGTTAAAAATTAATTAATTACTTCAAGTTAATGACTATCGATTTAAGAAAAAAAAATTATTCAATTAAAGGCGCAACGAAGTATGGTTTCAAAAGCTATGATAAATAACTACAAAAAATGCAAAAACATGGAACCTATTATTACTATATATACATATACCATAATGTTATGAGATAAGATAGTCGAAGCAATATAGAAGAATAACAAAAAAGAAATAATATTGCTTTTATGTAATTATTTAATAAGTTCGTATGCTTATGTGTAGTTGAAAAAGAACATTGTAATTATAATAGTAATTTCGATAATATAAGAAATGAGATTACATTATGTATATATTAAGTTGATATAAAACAAAAATTTCCGCGCAACAGATTTCGATAAAGTACCTTCACCGTACACAGCACAAATTTTATCACAAGCCTGCGCAGCGTTCTTCCCCTTATCATAATAATATTGCAGAATATAGCGAAATTTCTCATTATTCTTCTCCATTTTCAAGTGCGAATAACTTTCCAACCACTGCACCGATTACAATGTTTCTACGCTCAAACTAACGTTCGGAAGGTCATCTAAAAAACGAGCCGTCGGTGGTGTCGCTGTGACTTGTTGTTCTTTAGTTATCGGCAACCAATGCCATCTATCGGGAAAAACGCCACGAACTTTTTCCCAGACCCAATATATATATACATATATTTGATTTAATATTCAAATAACTTTCATTTATACATTTTTGTTAAGATTTGTTTTTATTATTTACATAGTCAAACTTAATCGCTTATATAGTAACTGTTTTACTTTTTATATTATTTCGCCGTTGTCTTTTCCTATTGATTTGCGTTAAATATAGAGTTAGTTTATTACACAGCGTGCTTTTTGGTTTTGCTAAATATCTTTAGTGGATATCTCAAGCAACTTAGTGGTTTAATAGAGCTACGACCTGCTAAGAGACATTACGTGTAAAATAAATCTCCGACTATTTAGCTTTGTGCACCACGACCTCCACCACTGCTAGCTAGCCACCGTTCTGTTACTGCTTAGATAAGCCTAGGCTCTCTGAGTCGGTCGTTTCACGACCCGCAGCATTCTTGTGTTTATCGACAAGACGGTAGCAAGCTATTCGCTCTTTGGAAATAGTCGATTTTGTCTAAATGAAATAACTTGTTTCCTTTATCTGCTTTTAAGTAAAAACATTTTTTGGACTAAGGAGTTTTAATTAAGTTCCGCACATTATTAACTGGCTTTTGTTTGGACTGCTGTAAATTCTCTCAATTTGGATTTTACAAGCCTGTCGTCGACGTGGTAAGAGATATTTAACCTTTTTTATTAATTCAATCAATTACTGTCTCTGACAAAATTTTCTTTGATATTTCTATCTTTCTTCAAAATTGTTCAATTTACTATTATACAAACAAAAGATAATTTTATCTGTGTCATAAACTAGAATATTTTAATTTTGTATTGTAGTTTCGGTCTTTAAATATTGCATATTTATAAATACTTCTTAAAATGTATTGTATTAAAATTTAATACTCGCTGCAATAATTATATTTGGTTTAATTTTGTACAATGGCCTGATGAAGACCATAACTGTTCGAAACTATTATAGTTTCCGTATAAGTAAAGGAATTAAATAATGAAGTACTTAAATCGTTATATTTTTAATAATTTTTATTATTCGCAATATTAGATCATTTAGAAATATTTCCACCATTAAAAACTATTTATGCACGGTCGATAGGAAAAGGTTGTCAATAATATAATTTCCTTTATATTATACAAATAAATCTGTTAAAACATTTAAGATTTAAATTTGTGAAAGACAATAATCGCAGAGCTTTAATGGAGAAATTTTGCTGCACTACAATATTTCTTTTTACGCAATTATAAAGCGAATGTTGTCTTCCTTTATAAAAGAGATGCTGTCTTTCTTGATGAGACGTGGATTTTTGCTAAGGGCAATAAAGGAAGATCATGCCAAGATGCGAACACGAACAATGTTAGAAAACCTGAAGAATGATAGTAAACGTTTTGTAATTCTTCATGAATGTAATAAAGATGGATTTACACAAAATGTAAGTAACAGCGACAACTGATTATTATGGTGAAATGAATAGTAGAAAGTTTACAAGATGGATGAATGACCAATTAATTCCAAATCTGCATGAACATTCTTTAATCATAATGGATAATGCGGAGTATTTTGTACTTTCTGCTTCGGGGTGACACAATATATTTGTAAAAATATTGCGACACCTTAAATAAACCGCGTCATGCAGTAGGGGGATTATTTTACTTCATAACAATGTCCGTCTACACGTGGCTTGTCGAATCCAAGATCTCCTCGTATCATATGGCTGGGAATAACTTGATCATCATCCTTATAGCCGTGATCTAGCGTCCAGAAGCTATCACTTGTCCCTTACTTGACGGAGCATCCAGACCTTCAGTGCCACGACGTGACAGTGACACATTTCTATGAGGATGTAGTTCAGAATCTAGTTGTACGATATGATAAGTGCCTTAATGTTGGTAATTATGTTGAAAAGTAAATTAAGGCAGGAAATTTCTTATAGAAAATTTCACTTGTATTTTTTTGTATCAAACCGATAGTCACTTAAAAAACACGCCTCATAGTTTACCCTGTCATTTTATTAGAAGAGAACGTATTTAACCCTAGAATGCTATGAATTTCTTTTGATGCACGAATTCTATCGTGATGTATAGAATACTATAGAAGAAATTTTATATAACAGAAATGCAAATACAGGCGCATTGCATGAAATTAAAATGATTTTAGTTTTAAATTTTTCGTACATATGCGGTGTAGCTACTTGAATACTTTGTTACAAAGAAATTATTCTGGAATCATGTCCGAAATCGCTGTCATTTCTGACTCTACTAAGATGGTTCGAATTTACTATTTATGCATGAAACCGGGTTTCTGATTACATTATGTTATTTTAGTACATATTAGAAAATGCATTTCTTGCTCACATATAATATTGTTACTGGTGTATATTGTATTATATTATGTAACTGCATATTGTATGAAAACGGTTATGTATATTTTCTTTAAAAACAATAACACCAAAAACAAAAGAAAGCTTCCGCGGTTCAAAGATCCAAAATAAAATCACAAAATAATAAAAAAAACATGAAACAGAATTATTCAGTTGAATATATGTGCATACATATGTATATTGCTGCAGGGACGCTACGATAGTTAAAATATATTGGGGACATCATGCATATCTGCAAACTGTAAACTGAAAAAGTATGTATACTACAACGACTGTGTCTAAATATGAAAAATTCGGAAAAATTACTAACTCTAAACAAGTATCGTAGAACAATTTAAGTGACACATGAACATCTCTAACCAATAATGAATCATCACTATCTTTTGTCCCCTCGCTAATTATTAAAGTTAAACTATCCTCCGGGGAACCAGCAGCAAGAACCGATGGGGCGAACACTGACAGTATCATGTCAGTAACGCGAAGATTCATCACAAAGTGAATTGTTAACTGCGACTAGTGTAATTAAATTTCTAAATTGTATTCCTTAGAATATACAAGAACTATAATTAAGTGTATTATTTGCAACATTAATCTTCCCAGCAAGACTGTACGCTACTGCGAATCCAGAATTTTGTTCAACATTACTAATTATACACAAGTTGGTGTAAAATATTCACTAATTATCAACGAAGGTGAAGAGTATCTTATTTACTTAATTATTAAGTAAGTAATTTATAAAAAATATAAATCAAAAGGCAATATACATAATTGATCTTATGTTATATGCGGAATAATATCGGTCTTGTGTTTCCATTTATCGATTACATCACGTAAACTTGTAATACGCAATATTTACCGCATAAATTCACATTACGAGAAAGTATGTATGTGCTGATATAAGCTAAAATTGTTTCGTGACCGCTAACAGCACGTGTAATACAGGTGCTGCTTACACATACGTATATATTCATATTTACAGTTCCGCTTGATTAACGAAATAAACCTTGCGCAGATTTCTAGCGATCGGGTATTGCTCTTCAATTATAAATAAATACGACTTTATTTAGTGATTAACAGGCACTTCATCGTAGAAATTGTGGGTTTGTGCAGTAGCCTATATTAAATTATTAGTCATTGTACCGCACACGATTTATTTCATTGTGTTCTTCAGTTTGCAAGGGATATTAATTTCTTTGTTCTGAAAACCTATAATTAATAAAAAACACTTGTACTACATCTGCTATTAAACAAAAACAACTAATATTGCAACGCTGAAAATATAACCTGGAATGTTTAACTACATCGATTGTAGTTAATTACTAGCGTCTATTAATACGTGAATTAAGGGGTGAATATTTCTTAATATCCTTTAAGCAAACCTCATTAACAAATTGTTTTTACGCGCACTGTTCTAAAAGGTAAGTAATTATCGTGACGTTATAACAAAAAATCATCAAATTTGTAATAGAAGGGTAAAGATTTTCTTCAAATTAAAATTATATCCAAAATATACAGATTTTAACAAGCGAAGTTAAAATTACATTACAAAACCGTTCTATATACTCCTTCTCTTTTTGAATATATTATTACTATCTTCAAAAAGTTTTCGTATTTCTAGAGAAAAAAAATTACTGGGGGCAGATTCGATGACTCCCATATTTCGATGAAATCTTTTTTTCCCTAAAAACATTTTAAGGTCAAATATGTAGGAATCGCAAAGAATTAAATCGCGGATAATAAAGACCAGTGAGTCATTTTAATTTCTTATTTGTAGACTTACTTTTCTTCCAATCGTTTCATAGAGCAGTCTTTTAGACTCTGCGTTAATCATCCGTTGTTCTAATAGAAAATCTATATTTAAAGCGTCGCGAATCTTCCAAAAGAATGTAGCCATAATTTTCCCTAGGGAACCAATGTATTTTACCTTCTTTAGTTTTGGAAACGGTGGATGTCTGCACGTCATCATCGCCGTTTTGGTTTTTGGAGGTAAAATTATGAATACAGAATTCACTAGTAATTATATATGACATACATATATATGCAGAAAGCTGTTCTTCCCTTCGTCGATTCATGCCAGTTGTGGATTCAAGTGATACTATTTGTGCTAGTCCGTTACCAAATCTGAAATCTAACGCACGCATGTTTGTCGATAATCAGGTTGATTTTTTGGAAAGCTGTCTGAACTATCAACATTAATATTCAATGAAGGAGTAGCATGCCTTACTATAATTCTACAAATATCTTGAATAAGTGAAATTGTCTCTGTCAGAAACCTGTTTTGATATCTTTGGACTATAAGAATTTGTTTCGATATCTACACATTTTCAGCTATTTTTGAACGCTTTGCATTTATTAGAGGTCTATGCTTAACAACGTTTCTTCATTAAACTGTATTTTAGGCCTTTCACATATTTCCGATGGTTTCACATCTTTCGAGAATTACTGGAATTAATAAAGAATTCCAACAACTTTAACACATTATTTTATTTATTTTTTACATACATCGCGTATTGGAGGTTGGATATCTCAGCAGAAGTGCGTTCTATTGAAAAAAATATAGGAGCATATATAACATGTTCTGGGACACCTGCATATTGAAATGATCGCAAATTCGCAATTTCGGTATGTGAAATGAAGCGATAAAATTTCGCAAGAAACATTAACCAGAAACAATACTTATATATGATATATAATAAGTTTAATAATAAATTTAAGAATTTATCGAAACTTGTACATATAAAGTGAAAGTCTTGAAATATCAATATCCAGCTATCTTTGTATTCATAAACATATTTTATTAAAGCCATAGTCTCAGAAAGACTATTCATTATGTCTTAGTGTGTAAAAATATTTTCTGTTTAACATCTTACTTAAACCAGTATCTTTTATTTTAAAACGGTTGTACCTACATATATCTTCAAGATTATCGACATACCAATAGCGACCATAACTTTTCTTGATGAGCTGATTGTATATACGTACATAGATATATAACGCGTAGAGTATATACCATGATTACATTTCAAATACGAGAACCGGTCAAGCTACCGTTCAATTTGTTATAGCGGTAAGTGTTAATCGAAACACAAAATCTTCGCTTTGTTTATCCCGCAGCAATATTACACTTTCAATTGTCATGTTATTGGGGTTTTTGAGCGTACAATAAAAGAAAGAATATCTTTTTTTATAATTCGGAGAAGTATACTTCCCAGAGCAATATATTATGTAGTGATTAAATTGTAAACTACAAAAAGTAAATGTTCAATGCGTGTAAGTGTGTATGTATATATATATATATATATATATATATATATATATATATAGTGTGCGTGTGTATGCGTGTAAATATATGTATGCGCGGGCATGTGTGTGTGTGTACATTTTAGAAGGTGTAAAATATAAATAAGTTATTAAACTTCTGATTTCATTGAAAATCATTATATATTTATTTTTATATGCACTCGTATTTCTAGTAAATGGACATTAAAAGTTAACCATAAATAAATAAAATTGCATTCAGAAAATAAATAATATAAATATATGCTGTAACGAACGAAAACGTCCACGCATTACAAGTGGAGAACGCAAACGTTTGTACGATTTTAATTAAAAATTAAATTAAAAGTATTTTCATTAAAGGATAGAGTGTGAGAGAGAGAGAGTGGGAGAAACTGTACCCAATAGGACAATGACTAAAGTTTCTTCAGTCTATTTTACGCTTTTCAATTTATGGGATAAAAATCATTATTGCGTCGTAAGAAATTACTAGCGCAATAATTGCCTTGTACATATAGTACATATAGTATACCATTGCAATTTATTAATTTAGTGTGAAATTCACATTCAGTCTAAAGCGATTTAAACCAGTGATTCACAAACTGTGAAGAGCGCGTTCCTAAGTAGACGCGATAACGGTACATAAGAGGCACGAGCAAATCAATAAATTTCTTTCTTTCTTTTTCTATATTTACATGCGATCTATATTTTGTCTTAAAAGCAGCCACCGTGTTATGTAGTATACGAAATTCTCTTGTCTTAGTGCAGAAAATTCATCCACACCTGCCCAAAATTCAAACAGTGATTTATTACTAAATCGTCTTCTGATTTCCTCTCTTGCCCTGAAGTTGAATCCACTTGTAACTTGCTATGAAGCTATTATCGAGAAAATACCTTTTAAAATTATTTTCCAGCATAGCTAAGTAATTTTTATTGTTTATGAAAACAACTTTAATATATCGCTTTTCGGTCTTATCAGCTTTAACAAATTCATTGATATTTACAAGCATTTCTAGGTTTTCTTGCTTCACAGTTCCAATTCTCTTCAAAGAGCATTAACTTTATCACTACTATCCAAGATATGGGTGTTTTTTCCTTGGAACTGATGATTCAAGGTATTTAATTTTCTGAATATGTCAACCAAGGTGCTCAATTTTATCAGAAATAAATCATTTCGAAACTTCTCGGCTTAATATCTGTTTTCTTCTTCTACAAAAATGGCGATTTTATCTCTTAATTCATAAATACGTTACAAAGCCACGTAATACCTGTCTTACCTCGTTATAAAACAATAGAGCTGAATATACTACGCACATGTCTTTACAAAGTGCAGCTAAGGTTCTTGATTTAACAGGTCTCATTTTGATACATTTTACTACGCTTATAACCGTCGTAAGCAGAATATTCAGGCCAGAACTCATTTTTTTGTAAATCAGAAGTTCTCTTTATATCATCCAGATACATTATGGGGATTTTGTTTCGCAAATGCTTGCAAACTTTGGAGTTTTCCAGTCATTGTACGGGCACCATCCGTAGATATTCCAACGCAATTTTTCCATTCTATATTCCCTACGTTTACGAAATTGTTTATTATATTAAATAGTACAAGTTTGAGTTCTATTGGCTTGCAGAAAAGTGGTTTTGCTGCTGACATACCATAAAAGAATTGAATAGAGGCAATTAAATAGGCATCTTTATCGCTATCTGTTGCTGCTTAATCAAGCTGAATTGAAAATAATTTGTCACGCGACTTCCAAAAAGCTGATGCTGTATATCTTCATCTGTAGCACCAATTCGAGGAGCAACCATTTGATAGAGGTATGGACTGCAATTGTTTTACAAACTTATCTCCAAACATAGTTTTTACAATTTCAATCGCAGCTGGCAAGATTAGTTCCACACTATTTATCATCGGCGAGAAGCTTTTTATATCTGGCTACTTTATAAGAAACTTTACAAGAGGTAAGTAAAGGTTTTTATTCACAGACGAAGCTTTTTGAAAAATGATTTTTTCTGCTCACATTTTTCGGAGTTTGTTAAAGTACACACCATGAAAAGTTTCCACATATCGTTTAAGCTTACTAGGTTTCATTCTATTTGCTGGCAAAATTTTTCAACAAACGACACATAAGGGTCTCTCCTCTTCATTTACTTCATTACAAGTAAACCCAAAATTCAAGTATTTTTAAGAATGCTTTCTTGATTTTATCTTCGGAACAATGCTCGTCTGTGTACTTGTTGATACTTAATTCTCATCTGAATCTCGCTTAGGTACACTATCTATGATTCTGTATAAATTTGTCACAACTCGAATGCCAACAATTACAGTCAACACGTCTCACGCCTGAGAGTGGCTGGTGCAGTATTTATACGTAGGTTGCCTTTTAGGTTTTGTATATAAAACTGGAATAAAACAGTAGATAATTTTTAAAGACCTCATTGTTTTTCGAAATATTCCTCATGAAGATTAATGCACTTTTACATGCGTTGTTCCACTTGTTTGTTGGTACAGTCAAAATTGCGTTTTTTGAAGGCATCGACTGCTCCTTCTGACGACTGGAACCTTTGACCACACAGGCCGTTCTTGATTTTCGGAAAGGTAAAGAAACCGTTGGGACTTAGGTCCAGACTGTTGAAACAATCTAGAGCTTTTTAACACCAATACACCCGAGCTGCTTTTTGATCTTCGGTCAAGAGATGCGGTATTCAACGGGAAACTAATTTTTTTACACACAATTCTTTATGCAATTTTTTTTTAGTCGAGGTCTTTGAAATCACCAATAATGCATCAATCTGTCGATATGTCACATGCCGATCTTTGTTAATGATCTTACGCACAGTATTGAGGTTTTCTTGAGCAAACGCCGCTTTTGGTGAATTTGCTCTTGCATCGTCGCTATTGTTGGCTGATGTGATGCTTCATTGGCGAAAACAAAAACCAACTCGACGAAGCATTCTTGTTGTGATAATTGTCTTTGAAAATTATAAATAACTATTCGGCGAAAATGTTCTTCGTTTAATTCCATTTTTCAACGTACTTGTCAACTTTGACTGTTCGTTGTAGCTACAACACTACACCTATCGTATTGAAACTTTGGATTTAGGTTAACTAAAGATGGAGGTTAACTTTTAGTACCGATATTTGATTGGTGGCACCCTCTATGACGCATTGTGCAAAACTTAAAAGATATAAACGTATATTATATGTATATATGCATGCGTCACGGTCGCGATATACGTTCCACAATGTTCAAGACAAATCAGAACTTCTTGAAAACCTCCAAGAATTTTAGATATCTATTGAGAAATATGAGCATACATTTAAAAAGCGAATAAGATAGTAACTTCTTCTTAACAGATGAAGAAATTGCGCCTATGAAATTGATTTTATAGCTCGAGGAATTGTACCACTTCCTTCTCAATTCCTTTACATCCTTGGAAATACAAAATTTAATTAGTGAATCACCTAATTTTTATTAAATTCCCTTGTCCATTTTTATTTCCTAATAAAGAGTGTGTCAAATTTCGTGGTTTTTTAAAAGAATAAATGAAACACATAATTGGCATTCACTTTCAAAAACCTTTTATTGGTAATTGTATCAGTTATGACATTTATATGCGAAAAATAATATCTGCCAAATGGCCTTCTCTTGCAGCTCCACAGACGTCCACTCTTTTGTTAAAATTTTCAATGATATTTTGACATAATTGAGGCTTTATCTCACCAATGACACGAATAATTTAATCTTTCAAAGCAAGAATTGATTGTGAATTGTTTTTATAAACCCGACTTTTCACATAACTGTGTCAAATCACATGATCATGGTGGCCAATTAATATCACCGTTTCTTGAAATTACACGTCCAGGAAATATTTCTCTCAATAAATCAATTAATTCGTGGGCAAAGTGAGGTGTAGCGCCATCCTGTTGAAACCACATATCCTCCAGATCAATATTCATTAATTCATGTGAACGACCACTACGACTGTATTTTTCACTTTTTTGAACTCCACGGAACCGGTCTCCTGAAATTTTTTAATAATTCGACCAACAGTGCTTTCAGACGATTATGTAAACCATAAAATTCACGTACTTTTCTAAAAACTCTTTTCACAGAACGCTGATTTTCATAAAATATTTCAACAGTTTGAACGCGTTGTTGTACCGTGTACGAAGCCATTTTTATAAATGTCATACATCACACTTCTTAAATGTCCACATACTCAGACAAATTCAATACGCCATCTATATTTTATTTATTCTTAAAGAAACCGCGCAATTTGAAACAACCTTTAGTCTCTTCATACTCTTATCTCACTTATTCTAGCTTCTCATATATTTTTCAGTCTTTCCCTCCTTTTTGCCGATTTCTGTTTCTATAATTTTTCTAATTAACCTTACTCGTGTTATCTTCATATCAATTATTTATAACTTTTATTTTAGCTTCGACTGCATACACAACTGAGTTTTGAAAATATAAAGATTCATGGTTTGTATACGAAAACACTATATCTAAAATTTTAGTTTTCAGAAACACAGTGTAGTAGCTATTCTACTGAGATACTAATTGTACTTTTCCATTTATTTATTTATTATTTTATTATTATTTAAACATTTATAGTAGTGATAAAAGCTTCTTATATTTACTTTGTTTCCCATGAAACTTTATTAATGATATAATCATTCACTATCATTAATATGTAATATAAAATTGTTAAAGTTAAAAAGAAACGGTGCTTTATCTTGAATTTATTTTCAGTTTCGAAAGAATCCTATTGTTATGAGTATATAAAGTTGGTTTAATAATATGAAAGTGATCCAGCTATCCTAGTGTTGCAACCATTACAAAAACAGCAGCGCGATCGACAACCATTCCCGTAATTGAGATGAATTCCTCTCGGCAGCGAGCCGCAGTTGAATCGTCAATATCTAGCATTTTATTGAAAACGCCATTTACCGATATTTATCGTCTGTCATCATCAAATGAATACAGGTTTGTAATCACTTAACGATAAATCTTAGTTACACCCATATTTATTTTATGCTAATATTGTTGGAAGCTACTTCAAAAAAAAACAAACTAAACAATAAGATGATGGAATGTGATATTGGTATTAACGTAAAACGTTAGTTTACGAGATATGACGGACATTCTATATTTGTACTAATTCTTTCGCCCAAGCTTTCAATTTTCATTTATCATAAAAAACTCCAGTTCATTTTTTAGATTTTAGAATTAAGTGACACAAATAAACGAGGTATGCTTTTCCATGTACTTTGACGATGAAATGAAATTAAAAAACTTTGAGCTTTGTAATAACAGTACAATGATGTGATAAGGTTACATAATGTATTTAGATTTATATAAACAAATGAGGGTCTACACTTTATATTTAAAGAAATAGTAAAACATGGAATTAAATTTTGCGTAATCATATTTGCAATAATAGAGAGGCACATTCTGTTTATTTCCTTATAGAGCGTGTATCAAAAAGAATATACGTATTACAAAGTATTATTTTGTCCAAACTATCGATCGCTGCGCCTCGGATCGCCTATTGGAGAAACGAATACATAGTCTAATTTATTTAATAGCCGCTAGATGTCAGTTGTCTTCCTGGTAGCCGTCATATGTTAAAAATGGCTACTCCGCAGCAGAAATCATTTTGTGTTCTCGAGTTTGCGAAGTGCAATTCCGTAATTACAGTGCAAAGACGTTTCAGGTTGAGATACCAAATTGATCCTTCGAATGGGTGGAACATTCGCAGATGGTATGGGCAGTTTGTAAATACAGGATGTGTATGTAAAGGAAAGAGTCCTGACCGCCCTCGTTTTTCTAAAGAAAATATTGCACGAATTCAAACTGCTTTCCAGCGTAATCCTTCAAAATCAAACCGTCGTGCCAGTCGGGAGCTACAACTACCTACGACAACAATTTGACGTGTTGTGAGACGTCGATTGGTTATGAAGCCGTACAAGTTACAGTTGTTACACGCTCTGCATCTTGATGATAAATGGAAACGTGTGGCATTTGTAACGAAATTCATGATGCTATTGACAATGATAACACTTTCGCACAACGCATCGTGTTCAGTGGTGAAGCGAGTTTCCATGTTAGTAGTCTGGTAAACAACCACAATGTCCGAATTTGGGGTCTACACAACCCACATGCAGCCATTGACTATATACGAGGTTCGCCTAAAATCAATGTGTTTTGTGCGATATCCCGATCATCTGTTCACGACCCATTCTTCTTTGATGGAAACACGGTTAACGGTCAGCAGTCCTATGCGGAAGAGAGCTCTTATTAAAGTGCCAATGCATGGAGTAAGGACGATCAAAAACACCGAACATTTGGAGGAAGAAAATCAACACCTCAAGAAAACACTGAGGATAACGTACATAACGGTTCAAAATTAAGGAAAGCCTTAAAGAAACCAGAACGAAAATACCACTAGCAGAAACTGAACTAGCTAAGGCATTCGTTACTACGAAGAATTATCTTCGAAAAATCATCAGAGAAGCCATCGAGATAGAGAAGCATCAACCGCGAAAACGGTTATAGTCTCAGCAACATCTGGAAGAGCCTACTACGGGAATCCGTTACTACCAATTGAGCACAAATGTCATGCGCCGGTGAACCAAAGACATATATTAGGAAGAACATGAATCAGTGAATCAGCGTAACGGGATATCTTGAAAAGCTGGCAGTACGAACGGCGAAACGGTGATAGAACTTACAGCCCTTTAGCCTCAAGATATTATATAAATGTGAATGAGTAATCTTTTTTAAGCTT
Organism: Dermolepida albohirtum; assembly: GCA_031893035.1. Lineage (NCBI taxonomy): Eukaryota > Metazoa > Arthropoda > Insecta > Coleoptera > Scarabaeidae > Dermolepida > Dermolepida albohirtum. The sequence goes on along the minus strand of JAVIWB010001392.1, from coordinate 194,270 downwards.
AATAATTTAAAATTATTCAGAAGAGTAAGTTTGAAATTAAAATCATAATGTAGGTTAAAAGTTGGTCGGTTTTCAATAAGTTACAATTATAATTCTATTACAATTATAATATAAAAAGAGATTACTTATTCATATTTAAATTTTAGGAGAAAATTTCGTGGTCATTGGTCAATTAATGTTGGTAACTGCAAGAAAAAGTATCTTCTGTTTTAAGGGATCCGTTTTAGAAGATTCCTTATTAAGGGGATTTAAAAAGCGTATGCGTATCTTCTTGTTTTAGTTAAATTATTTAGACAATTGTAAAGCCACTTCCATGTTGTAGATCAAATTAAAAAATTCTTCTTGCACTCAACATAATTATTGCCTTGTTGTGTTAAGCGACAATAAGTTAATAAATATATCCACTGTGTATTTTAACAAAGGCAAAACCATTAATGTAAGTGGACAACGTCAATGGACATCTCGAGAAAGTAGTTGCTATGCCCTAAAAGAGTAATTGAAAAGAAATAGTTTTATAAAGTATTCCGAGGATGAACCTCCTTTTAGGCCATATAAGCGGATAACAAAAGCGATGCCTTTAACAGTTCTAACATATTTCTTTTCATATAAAATGTAGAAAGTGCGTTTATGTATAGAAGATAAGTACAACACGAACATTTACAATTCATAAATATTCAGCTTGCCGTTTTTTAGACCTATTCACTTGCATGTACCCATGAAAAACTGCAAATCAGTTACGAGGTAAGAAGGACAAATTTGCAGTATTTAATCATATATGGCTTAGATCTATGAAACTAGGTAAATAGTAAATAAGTTAGTTATTTTATAATTAGTGTTAAATTGATTTTATAGATTAATTATTATTAAATAATGTAATAATATGTTCATTATTTAAAACAATTTGATTGTAAATTAGAAACCAAAATTAATTCCGCCGTAAAGAATTCGTTAACATTTACTTGTATTTATACGTTTTTCGCTCTACAATCAGCTAGCAACAAGCTGCTTTACAACAACTGTATAATATAATATAGTATTCCAAGAAAACAGGGATTGTTTCGAATTCTAGTCTAAAACTATTTTGAAATAGAAAATATATCAGAATAAGAAATCATATAAACTATATCAGCTTAATCACATATGTATGTATATATTGCTGTGAATTTTCAATTCTAAATTATGTAACATTTATGATTATGCGAAATGCAACAAAATTCGATGTACATGAAGTGTGGTGAGAAATTGAAATTACTCTTTATGCAGTTATATGCATGATGTCACTGTGTAAAATGTTAAGGAATGTTGGATGTACATTATTTATGTAAAGGATAATATATAAGACGATAGTCATATCGTCGCTTCAAAACAATTAGCTAACATTTAACAATGTTAATTATGAAGAATTAGAGACTCTTATGCTTCACTGAGATATTAACAATATTTGAAATATGAATGCATTAATCTAAAAATTACGATTTTATTTTTCAATTTATTTTCTGTTTGAATTTTCGTGTTAATTTAACTATATTTAGTAATAAAATGAAGATGTATAAATGGGGATAACAAACCACGCACTGAAACTCAGTTTTAGTGCGACAGATAGTAGCAGTAGTTGAGCCCTTGAATATGTCCCATATACGAAACGTCGGCAGTTGTATCAGTGACGCAGTTCCAGCCCGGAAGTCCAGAAGCAGATAGTATGTACTACGACCGCGGAAGTCTACGCATCAGATTAAATAGTTGTGTATCATTCGGAATTGACCATTCTACAACTCTCTAAAGGCACGGTTGCAACATGACTGGTGTTTCCGAAAAAGCAGGCGACCATTTTGATGTGCTTCGAGCGTTGTTGTTGGTTTTGGCTTATCTTGGAATACCCACACAGTTGACTGCTGTTTACTATCGAGCTCATGCGTATAGATCCAAAATTCATCACCTCTGACGACTTTATAGATGTTCTTTGAAGCACCGCCATTGTATTTTTTTGTGCATTTCTTGGCACCAATCGACGCAAGTCCTTTTTGAGCGGTTGTCAAATTATGTGGTACCCAACGTGAACATGGATCCTTAACGGCTAAATGTTCATGCAGGATCTTATACACACTGGTGTTACTAATACCTAGATATGCCTCAATTTCATGATATGTCACACGACGGTCTTGCATTATCAATTCAGGCACTGGATTAATATTTTCCGGCACAACAACATCTGTGGGATGACCTTCGCGAAATTCGTCGTCCAAAGAACGCTCTCCAAGTTCGAATTCATTATACTGTAGGTTTCGATAGTGCTTCATCACCATATAAAGAATTCAGCTCGTTGATGCGTTCTTGTTGAGATAATCTGCGCCAAAAGTTATGAAAAATAATTGCATGAAAATGTTCCCGAGTTAATTCAATTTTTCCGCTGACATAAAATTTTCAAAATACTGTCAACAATAGAAATAGCGACTGGATAATAAAACTGTCAATGTAAGTATACTGTCAAAAATGACAAACTTCACAATGCAATCATCATATCGGAGCCAACCTTAACAGTTGCCAGTTCCCGAAGTATAAACGGCTACCCGTCGCTGATGACGATAATGTTGAAATTTCTCCTCATTGACCATCTTCAAATGATGGAAAACAGTTTCTTTTCATTACTGAATGCAGCTTAAGAAATAAGAAATAATCGACTATAATTAAATCATGTGAATTCGGGAGATGAAAAATCGAAAGTATTTAACTTTCAGTCATAAAAGCAATGCAAATTTACCAAAAATATAAAAAGAATACGAAATAAAATAATCACGAATCGCCTGATTCTCTATGTTCAAGGTGAACATGACAAATATATCAATACAGCAAGAGACAATAGTTACAATTAACTATTATGCGTGTTGCTATAGCCAATGCCATTGCAAATTATAAACAGAAATGAGTATTATTTTAATTTTTTGGCTTTTCCGAACTTACTTGTCGTAAGCGTTATTCAGCACTTGGGCGCTTAGTTTCTAGATCATGTTCAAAACACCAAGCTCCATCGCCAATTATAATCTTTTTCAAAAAATCTTCATTTCGATCTTCTATCGATCATACTATCACGATCATCAATTTGCAGAACAAACTCTATATTTTACTCCCAAAAAATAAGCTTTGTTTCTTAATATACGATGGATAATTATCCATAGTGTTCTAAATTCCATTTTCATGAACCCCCACTAAAAGTTTTTTCGAAGATTTCAGGAAATGTTGCACTTTTTCTATACTTCATACAGTCATCAGTTGCTACTTAAAACTTGTGTTCGTGGTAAATTATTATATTCGTAAGCAATTTCAAACACTTGGAGCGTTTTTTGTTTTCTCTTACTTTTTAGACAGACTTAAAGATGTCGTATTTCGAAATAACTTAAATTTCGGCAAATTTTTATTGATTATTTAAGTAACGTGACACTTGATAAGTCAATGTTCCACCAACAGATGGTGTCAGTAATTTTGTTTTATTATATCGTATTAGATCAGATTAATTGACGTTCAGTTAATTGACAATGTAATTTAAAACTAGAAATAATATGCATTAACAAATCAAAAAATAAAATATAGTAATTTCATCATCGTTAACGATAAAAAGTCATAATTATTAAAATATTTACCTTAAACCTTTTTGTTACCATTATCAGTGTACACTTATTATGAAAGAATAAATACGCTACACATGTGTAAAAATTACTAAACAAAATTATATAGTAAGAAATATACACGACGAAAGCAGTAACAATATCAAAAAAATACATGCTTTCGTTTTTTTAAATAGCAAAAGTTTCTTGTAACGCCAGTTGAAAAATAATTGCGACAAAAACTACTTAGTAAAATGTTTATTTAAGACGTGTTCGTGAGACATATACGAAAAAGGAAACATGTTCTAAGAATTCTTGATGCTTCAAGCTATACTTTAGTATTATTATTACAATTATTATTAAAGGATTAACAAGTTCCTAAATTGCTACATTACAGACAATGTGTTTTTTAACAATTAGTATATTAAAAAAAAATTTCAAGTTTTAAAAGCACGGCTTCCTCTTTATACACATAAGAGCAGAATATATTAATGGCTTTATTATTAGAAACAAAAGAAATTATTTTTTCTTTGTTCCATAGATTCCTTAAATTAAATTGTAAACTTAAAAGACTCTTTATGCTAGACTTTATTCATATGTCCTTAATTTAAAATCACATAATGAAAACTTAAGCTTAATATGAGAAAAAAGTAATTAACCAATTAATTAATTTTTTTCTCCCATTTAAGAAATTTTTGAGGTTTGAATTTTTATTTTTAAATGTCTTATATACAGATGTTTTTGGTGTATTAAATACATTTCCTACTAAATATAGTAATTTTCTTCAGCATTTTTAACAATATTCGAACAATATTTAATTTCATTTCTTTCGACAATACATGACATCTTTTCTGATATTAAGCTTAGGTTTCTATTAGGTAATTTACAAAGAAGTATATATTAATATGAGGTATCAACCTTGGTGAACTAGCGTTAAGATAATGCATATATGTATAATATGTAGCAAATTACATATGATCTACAAATATCTTTTGTGTAAAATACCATATCGATTTTGTGTCAAAATTGCTTTATAAGACTAAAAAAATCATCGAAATCTATTCTTCCTCTTGCTGTAGAAGTTAGCAAACATCTAGTACAACAAACTTTTCAAATTCTGATAACAATTACAACTGATAGATAACTCAGTAGCGAGTTACTTGCCTGTTACAAAATGGGAAAGAATAGTATTCTAGTCAATTCCATGGGTAGGGTAATATTCATCCAAACAATGGTCAAGAACTTAAGAAATTTCCTTTACACAAATTCCAATTTTCGACTGTGGAATTCCAAACAAAAGCTGCGTATTCGAGTTCAAATCTTATTGGTAAATGAGTTACAGTTAAATAAAAATCCTAGAGTTGTACTTGATCAAATACAACTAATGGGACCAGAGAAGCTAAGTTTAGCGTCGAATAATATACCAAGGATATAGCACGGTTAAAAATAGATCCATTCAAGCAGTATTGAAATTAAGAAAATTATTGGCTCGAATAAATGATAATGAAGGCTGACGTAATTGTCCATGGTTAATACACGACTAAGTATTTCATCGCCACATAATAATTTGAGATAATTAATTAGAAGCAATTGATGATATCAATAAGATCTTTAATGAACATGGTAAAGAACAATTGACGGTGAACCGGACGTGGCCAGATAATTAGGTGAAATGGATCTATTATGGGACAAATAGTGCAGTCGAATGCTGGGTTAGCTATTAAAATTTAAACTAATCCAATAATAAATCCAAATAAAAGCAGTTTGAGTTTAATTATAGAGACTATTCTATAATTAATTTTTTAAGCTGTTAACAAAATCGGTAAACATAACATCCACCTGACCATCTGTATCCAAGACCTCATTTAAACGTTGGGTAAAAGAATTTAGATTAGATGTTGTAGATCTTCTACCTTGAAATCATAATACTTTGGTAACAGTCGAGTTGTAATTAATAAATATAATCTATACGTCTAGTGTGTTCAAAGGCATTTGAAAAAAATTACCAGGCTTCAAAATAGGAGTAACTCTTACAACTTTCAGGAAATCTGTAAACGTGTTATGGAATATGAAACCAAGAATTATTATTACGAAAATAACTACAAATGTTTTCCTTCTAACAACAAAATAACACCTACGATTTATTTGATCATTTTCTTTTTCTACGTAATGTTCCTTAATAGTTAGTTTTCAAAACAGGCGTCAATTTTCTCTTTCAATTGGCTGTCATCTGCAAAATGAAGTCCTCCGAGGCACTTTTTCAAATTGCTTAGTAAAATGTCGGACGGAACCAAATCCGTACTATATGGTGGGTTGTCTAGCTCAAATAAGTTTCACACGCGGAGGATGGTTTAGACTTTGGCTGCTTGTGCACTCGCAAATTATCACAAAGACGATTTTTTTGCGTCTAAAACCTAGATGTTTTTGGTTAATAGCTGTACATAATTTTGTTAAAGTATTACCGTAGGCAACTACTCTTGTAGTCTGCTTTTTATAATCACTTTCCGCATGTATTCAAGAAGAATAACTCCTGCTTGGTCCCAAAAGATCATAAATTATCTACAATAGATTCACTACTCCACTGAAACAGTTTTAAGCAATATTTCACTTTAAAATAGGACGGAGCCTTGTCCCTCATACACCAAAATTATTAATCCATAAATAATTTTTGACGATCTCTGTTCCTTCATCAAAAATTTGATGACTGTGATGTGCTGGTTTCAAAAAAATATATTTTTGTTGCGAAACACTTTATGAAGTAGAAAATAATTGACGAATTGAAATCAAATTTGACGTACAAAGAAAAAAATATTCTCACTATTAAATTTTACAAGGCAACGTACAATTAGTTGTTTCTGTCACGGCTATGTAGATTCTTTCTTGTTCTTGTTATTATTACTACTATAATTTATATTAATAAATAAAATGATTATTACAAAAATTCGTTACATTATGCAATTAAAAGTATTTGGAACTAGTCGATAATTTTGGAGTTGATCGAGCCATTTGAAGAAAGATGTCTTAAAAATCATTCTTAAAATGTTATTTTCATTAATTGAATTAAATACAATTTCGCAAAACTCTCTTTTCCTAATTGTAGCATCTGAATAAAGAAGCGGATATTTAAGAAATTTTTAAGGTTTTTATTTATATTTTTTAATGTCTTATATACAGACGTTTTTGATGTATTAAATTAATTTGATATTAAATATACGTAACAAACAATATTTAATTTCATTTCTTCAGACAATATATGGCAAATCTTTACTCTTTATTATAAATCGTTTCAATTGATGGTATCGGTCGAACAGAATAATTAATCGAAATTGAATCACAGACTTGCCCGAAATAATTATTTTTTTACTAATTTAAAATAATTATTTTTCCACCTTAGAATTTATACTTTCTTAAAAATTAATACGAAAACTGCTATTCGAATATTTATTGAATTTTCCTTAATAAAATTATGTCCCGTTTGGATCACGCGATTTTATATTAAGAACATTCATAACGAAGGATTATATATATATATACATATATATTATAGTTTTATTACATATTATAAATTTTGATCAATTTTTTTTATGAACTATTTTAGTAAACGTGAAAACACAATTCTTAAAGTTAAATCATAAATACTGAGCTTTTCATAATTAAGCCCAGCTTATTTATCAAAGATTGTTTACATTGTCTACAATGCATGTATATGTTTTCTTTGCAAGTACTATATACTTAGGAGTTCTTACATTTTACACTAAGGTCGATGCGTAGTGAAAGTATTGCAGACAATTTAACTTAGGTTTCATCACTGTGGATAGCGTACACTTGAAACCTCAATTGGACAGATCTAGTATGTAGCGTTACCAGAAATAAAAGACTATAACGAGTATATGACATTTTCAGTAGATTGTTAGCTTACACTAATCTATGAAGCAAGATTATGCACGAATTTTTACAAACTCATTACATGACTCTGAATATACATTTTTAATTTCTTTAAGGGAACAAAATTTCCAAGAAATTACAAGAATTTCAGATTAAAACAGTATTTACAACGGATCGTAAGATCGCAAATGTGCTGCAAACTTCGAAAGACAAAATCAGTTTAGAGAAAAGAGTTTACGAGATCCCATGTTCAACGGGCTCTACCAGCTGCATAGGGCAAACCATCGAATAAATGTACGACGAGACGAACACGCAAGATCGGTCGCCAAGAAAGAAAAAAAGTCGTCGTTATACTAATATAGAGTAGCCACGGGACATCATGTCAACTTTGACAGGACAAATATGTTAGCAAAAGTAGAACACCTGAATAAATGAATAATATGTGAATCTATAGAAATCGAAAAACCTACGGAAAGGATGAACAAGAGTGATGATGCTACACGTCCCCGCTCTTCGGAAAACAGCGCTAACTAATATAACAAGAAAGGACAGAGACGCAACTACGTCAGCACCATTAGGCGAATGTACTAATACTAGAACAGGGACGACTTACACGCAGTAGGACGAACAGCACAGACAAACAGAAGAAAGCATCAGTTGAAGATGGTAAATGAGATATTACCGAAAATGTTGCACCGATCCTTTATAGAGCAGAAGCACACCTACGCGGCATGAAACCCTAAACCACGCAAACATATATATATATATATATTATTATACCATATTATTATACCATCTATACCATATATATATATATATATATATATATATATATATATATATATATATATAATTTGAACTAGCTGCCATTTTGTTATAAATGAAAAAAAAGAGCTCTTTTTTCATAAAAAGTTTATTTGAAAATGTAGAATTGATTACGTTAATTGGAAAAAATTATATCGCTTAAATGGTCACCTCCCAAGTTGATGCATAATTGCGCTCGTTTTACGGCATTTTCAATTGTTGCTCGCAAAACATCTGCCTCCAAGTTGGCGTTTCCTTCTTCAATATTAGCTTTGAAGACGCGAGATTTTCAAAAGCCCCAAAGGAAGAAGTCTGGTGCTGTTAGATCTGGCGATCTGGATGGCCAGTTTAAATCTCCAAAACGGGAGATCACGCGACCTGAAAATTTGTATTTCAAAATCTCCATCGTTGCCCGAGATGTGTGAGCGGTTGCTCCGTCCTGTTGAAACCAACAACGATCGTGACCCAATGCAGCAACTTGCGGCAAAAAAAACTCGTTTGGCATCTGCCTGTAGCGCTCACCATTTACGGTTACGGTGGTGCCGCCGGCGTCTTCAGAAAAATAAGGACCAATCACTTTTTCACGGCAAATGCTGCACCAAACAGTCGCTTTGAAAGGATGCAATGGCTCTTCATGCATTTCATGTGGATTGTCTGTACCCCAGAAACGCAGATTTTGTTTGTTAACTTAACCACTTAAGTGAAAATGGACTTCGTCGTTCATTATGATTTTTGATACGAAATTATCCTCATCTTGTACCAAGTTTAACAGAGTATGGCAGTAAGTTAACCTTATCCGACGCTCAGCGGGCAGCAATTCGTGAACAGCTTGCACTTTGTAGGGCAACATTTTCAAATTTTCACCAAAATTCGTTGCAACGAACGTCTGCTGATGCCTAATTGTGTTAATTGTGTGCATCGTCGTCTCGTTGATGTTTGTGGATTCTCTCTGACGTCGTCGGCAACATCACCGATGTTCTCGGTCGAATGAGTAGTACGAGGCCAGCCACTGCTTGCGACATCTGTAGTGGACAAAGTTTGCACGAGGCGCTCAACCAAACGCTTAATTGTTAGATACATGGAACACGACGACGAGAAAAACGACGACGAAATTCACGCTGCGCTAAAACAATAGACTGAAAATTTGTCAAATAGGCGGTAACAATAATTTCACGTTCTTGAGGTGTGTATCGCTCTATAGCTTGTTGCTAACTAATTCTCTATATATCTACATCATAAATATCAAAGCACAGTGACATATAGCGATACTGCAAAAATTGTAGTCAATTCAAATTATGACATTACTTTTGCGCCACTTGGTATATATATATATATATATATATATATATATATATATATATATATATATATATATACAGTAAGTTTTAGGATCTTTCGACGCCGGATTATTTTCTTTGGGGCTATTTATAACAAACTGTTTGTAAAATGTAAATTTGTAATCTAGTTAGAAGAGTGAATCGAAAAGAGTGGCGCATATTTCTGACGTGTCATATTCAAAATAAAATAGACTTCCATCTTTCTAGTTTAAAAATACATATTCCCTTGTTTTATTGTTTAAGTCAATAAATTTTTATAAGCTGTTTATAAGTTTGCTAGATCCTGTAATATTATTATAATATATATATATACATACACACACATATATATATATATATATATATATATATATATATATGTGTGTATATATATATATGTGTGTATGTATATATATATATATTATAATAATATTACAGGATCTAGCAAACTTATAAACAGCTTATAAAAATTTATTGACTTAAACAATAAAACAAGGGAATATGTATTTTTAAACTAGAAAGATGGAAGTCTATTTTATTTTGAATATGACACGTCAGAAATATGCGCCACTCTTTTCGATTCACTCTTCTAACTAGATTACAAATTTACATTTTACAAACAGTTTGTTATAAATAGCCCCAAAGAAAATAATCCGGCGTCGAAAGATCCTAAAACTTACTGGCTATTTCAAACCCGTTAAGGACATTAATCCATTTAAGAAAACCTGCAGACGGACACATCATACAATTACTTTAGGCTAATGTGAATGTCGCTGGCGGTGGTCACACGAAGATCTTCTTGAGTAGAGAAATAATAAATTTGCTTATTTACATCAGCGTTTAGATATAACTGAGTAGTCACTGATGGAAAGATTGTTTTCGATGTCTTGATATTGCTATGAATAAGGCGACGAAATTCTAGTGTATTAATCTTATCTTGATCATTTATTTCCTGAACTACTGTAATCTTGCACGGGTGAAAATTAATCTCCTTTAACATTCTTCGTGTGTTTCGTTCAGTTAAATACAAAATAGTAGCATGTTTAACAATAGATTTTTTGGACTTGCAATAATAGCAACTGCATTTCTCACCCTATATATCAAACGATGATTCACCGCAAACGCAAGTTACTTAAATACTGCTATTTTTTTTAAATATCAGTCTAAAGGATACTTTTACTATAAAAAATTGATAACTTTCGCACTCAATTTTAATATGCTAATAAAATAATTAAGTCGACGAAAGCGTTCATTTGTGAATCGCATCGAATTTCGAAAGAATAGATGAGGATGAGAAAATAATATTACTGCTTTATATTAATATTAACTTCTAAATTTACATTTAAATTAATCGAAGCTGTAAATATTTCAAACTAATTTATTTTTCATTTAATAAATTTATTTAATTTAGTATACAAAAAATATGTAAAACAGTTTTAATTTGAATCAACTTTCGCGTTTTATATTTTATCAAAATAGAGAAAGTATCACAGGTAAAACCCTGTAAGTTGTGATCTAGATTTTTTGCCAGTTTCTGTATTGTTTGATGTGCTACCTGTCGCCAAAATAAACTAAATAAATTGGTTATTCAACACAACGCCATTTTTTAAATTTTTGTGTGGTGCATTATCCAAACGATTCTTATTTGCAAATTTATTCGGGAACATGAAAGCTTTGTTACAAACTTTTCAAATTATTTTAGCTCCATTATGTATTCAATCTGAAAATTCACCGATAAACTTCTTTAATTTGTAAACCGACCAAGTCTGAATCTTTCGCTAACACAGTTAATGAACAATTATATAATTCAGTCCTGTTATAAGTATCATGTACAATCAGAATCACAAATTTAAAATTAAAAGTTTAAGTACAAAAGGTTCGAATAAAATAATTTGTGAACAGTTTCGACTTTTCTTTTTTACATTATCGTAGTAGCAGTGCTACGGTTATACATCCATGCAAAGTGGTTGAACAAAGAATTGAAGGTACGCCAAAAATATTCCTTCAAGCCAGAAAGAATTAACAAGAGACTTATGCAGTGTTTCATCTGTACGACCTATAATACTCATGTAATTATGTTTACAATGTCTTGTTTGTCGATTTATTATTAGTTTAAGTAAGGAGCTTTGCTCCAGTACAGTTAATTTTCTGTAATTGTAGGGTGCAATAGTTTGCTTCTATCCTAGTAATCTTTGTCCTGAGGAGTAATAATCTATAACTATAGCAAAAATTGGCCTCCATTCTATATGAGACCCCTTCCCGATTGAATTATCGATGGCAAATGTTATTACTATCTCCTAGAACAGTTGAGAATACAGAAACAATTTATGAACTCTGACAAGGTGTTTCTTCAGCCCCATCGTTATCCAAATAACCTGAGAAACCTAGTTCAGACCCACTTTCTCTCTATCTAACTAACGGGTAGGCCATCTACCGGTTTAAATTTGAACCAGCGGTTATTTCAAATCTGGCAATACTTATGTCATTCTATTCTATCACAAAATTCAGTATATTATCTCCACTGAACGAAATGAATCGATTTACGCATGAGCAACTTTGGGATTTATTGGAAATTTATTTCCAAAACAAAGACAATTGGTCGGAAATTGAACGAAAATGTCGTACAAAATTTGGTCGCAGAGAAGGACCAACAGTACCCGATAAACGCAAGTTTATTGCTAAAGTTCGTGAAACTGGTTCCATTGTTGATGCGCCAAGACGTGAGCGTGCTCGTACAGTGCGTACAATCGAAAATATCGAAGCTGTGGCTGAGAGTGTGTGTGAGAGTCCATCAACATCAACTCGTCATCGTTCTCAAGAATTGAACATTTCACGCACCAGTTTACGTCGAATTTTACGAAAAGACCTCGGTGTGACGCCTTACAAAGTTCAATTGGTTCAAGAGTTGAAGCCGCATGACCATCCGCTTCGTTTTCGCTTCGCTAGATGAGCCAACGAGAAACTGCACGATGATGTCGATTTTGACAAAAAAATCATCTTTTCGGATGAAGCTCATTTCCATCTTGGTGAGTAAGTTAACAAGCAAAATTGCCGTATTTGGGGCTCAGAAAACCCACACGTGGTCTTACAGAAGCCAATGCACCCATTACGAGTGACTGTTTGGTGCGGCTTGTGGAGCGGAGGCATAATTGAAAATGAGGACGGCGCAACCATTGCGGTCAATGGAGACACCTATCGCACCATGATAACCGATTTTTTTGTGCCCGTTCTTCATGGTATTGATGTGAACGATGTTTGACTTCAACAGGATGGTGCAACTTGCCACACATCTCATGCCACAATCAATTTATTGCGTCAAACGTTTGATGGCCGTTTAATTAGCCGAAATCGTGATGTCAATTGACCGCCAAGAAGCTGCGATTTGACACCGTTGGACTATTTTCTGTGGAGCGCCGTTAGAGATAAGTGTTATGCCGCCAAACCAGTGACAATTGAGCATTCGAAGGCCTATATTCGTGAGGCCATTGCCGAGATACGACCCCATACATTTAAAAAGTGCTCGAGACCAGCCGCGGCAGCCATATGAATGAAATAATATTCCATCTCTAACCGGAACAATTTTACTTCACAACAAAAAAATAAATTTGGCAAAATTTCAAACCGTTTTTGTTTTATTGCATTTTTAAATTTAAACTTTTAAATGGCCCACCGGTTAGTTCAGTCAGAGCATGCACATAATCTCTCCTATATATGTATCTGTCATATTAATATAAAATTAATTAACTTATGACTACTTTCGCTTGGAAGATTGTCACATTCTTAGTAAGACTTATCGAAAGTGACATTCTAAATCTTAATTAACGTATCGGATCTGGTATACTTTCTTCCGTCTTGAAGCGCCCAGTGTTTCAAATGAGCTTGCAGGCCACACGCTGAAGATACATCCACAAATATTTACTGAAAAGGCACTGAAAAACTATAATGTGATACATCATATCGGCACTTTGAGAAACGGATGAACGTCAGCTTGTATAAGTTTCATAAAAGCTGAGTAAAATGAATGAAATCTACCCCATATTATAACGTATGTAATTCTTTATTAAGACATTTCTTTTTACCTAGGTAATTTTGATGGGGCCTGTGATTGATTAACTTAATCACTGAATGTTGATATATAACCACTTTCCAAATTAATTTTCGTATTCTGTATACGTATTTTGACAATGAAGTTGTCATCATCAGCAGATAATTAAACAGTGTCGCAGCTGGAGAATTACGGTAAAAATACCTGTACGGAAGCAAATTCCGCACACGGTCTGTACCATTGAAACCCAAGACGCCCACTGTGGAAAGGGGTTATATATCAACCAGTGATTAAGTTTTTTTACCTGTTTAATATTTTTGTCGAACCAGGTTTTCTTTCCACTGTCGCTCAAATTTCTCAACCTATTATCAACTATTTTATTTATATCATAAAACAATTATTGCATAAAATATAGACTAAATAATGTTCACAAATATGTAGTTTTCGTTTCGGGAATATTTTCTACGTTATTCGGTAGTCACTTTTGATCATCGATTTGTTTTTTTTTAATTACAATCTTTTAAATTTTACTTGCCATCACTTTGATATCTATGAAATAACTTACATTAACTCCAACAACATATTATTTTCACACTCTACATATTTGTTTAATATACAAAATGTTCAACTAAATATGGGCTGGAGTGCATAAACAAATAACTTATTCTAATACTGACACAAATTTATTAAACTAGTAACAGTATTATATACGTTTAACAAGTTTATCAACGAATACACCCACTATGTGGAACATTTCGCCCACATCTGTGTAAATTGCATTATTACTCTTTCATATTACTCATACATATTTAAGTTTCATATGCTGTGGGTGCGTATGTAAATGTTTACATCAAATAAAACTTGATGCTTACAAATTACATAAGGTGAAGAATGAGGTACAATACTCATTACTGCGTGTGTCTGTTCTGCGTGGGTGATGACAAACAAACGAAACAAACAGTGCGAAACGACGCATGTTATTCACTTGTCAACAATTTGTTACAGTAGCACCTTAATTAAATTTAGTCTTATCTGATTGAGTCTTTGTGCAGTCGTTCATTTTGATAACATTTAACTTTTCTTTTATTATTGCAAATATTTTTAATAGTCGCCTAATTAATTTTCCGTTTATATTAGTTATATCTAAGTCCATAAAAGCCTCCGTTGGTCGAATGCATTTATGTTCGTATCGCGTATGCGATGCCTGTCTCACGTTTGTATTTGTTTTATCATACGCTTTTTTATAAGGTGTTTATACACTGGGATGTTCGATACATGCGAGACTCATTTTTAGATCTGAATTATAAAGGGTGCAATTGAGAAATAGCCAGTTACTAGAGGTGTTACCTTTTGTGAAGTTAGTTACTGGCCCTCTTCTTCTCTTAGGATAAAATTTGGATATTTCGAACAAAAAATTTATTTTCTTATCTCATTTGTGAGGATCTGTAAGATTGTGTCCCTTCTTTTTCACAAACACGTGCAGTTAGGGAAAAAACATTTTACGGTAAGAGTTTTTCTCACTTCTTTTATCGATGGGTATTAATTTTTTTTAAATTTTTTTCCTACATAATCAGGGTTTTTTTTCTATGCCTACCTAAAATTTCATCGTGACTATTTTCATAACGAAGGAAAAACAGTAAGCTACCGCCGACCAATATTAGACTTCCAAAATTGCGATGTAGCCAGACCAGATCGTTAATTGTGATTTCTATTCACGTAATTTCCTTTTTATCCTACGTGTTAATATTATTAGGTATAAATCCCTTTTAATAGCTTTGATTTAGTCAATTACTAATTGATTAACAATTTTAATTAATCTTGTAATATAACTTTAAAACTAAATTGTGATTTATCGAGACCAGTATTTTTTCTCTTTATTATTTAGACAAGTAAAACGTAAATCGCTTGTAGTTTTTTGTGTATAGCCATCTGACTATAGTAAAGTTAAATGCCCTATTTCTTGTGTAGTGCCGTTCAACATCTACACGTTTGATGTTTATTTCGTCTATTTTCATAATTAATAATTTAATATTCTACGATACATCCAAATTTTGAATAAGCTTTATTTAATTGTTTGTTATTATTTTTGTTGTGAACCTAATGTACGCCTATCAGGGATTATTTGTGATATTTAATTTTTATATTTATGATTACATTTATATATTTTAAAATTTTTTTTTCGTGTCTGCATATTATCAATATTAACAGCGTAATTAATCGACAAAGATTAGCTTCACCTGTATCGTTAATTTTCTAGCACATTGAATGTACCATTGTTACTCAATAATCGTCTTCTTTTGCTTATGGTATTAAATTTCTATTTACTGATTGAGATTTGTAGGTCTGTCTTTTTTTGTTTGTACCATTATTTACGCCTATAGCCACCTTTGCCACCTGCAAATTTTATAATTATTTGTTTTGCCGAACACCGACGAGTCCAGTATTATACAATGTTTGAAGATTCTTTACTTCAGTATTAGACACCCTTTGAGGATTCTTTAATACTGTGACGTCCTTTGAACATTTTTCTTATTTTTCCACTCCTGAAGCAGCAGGCTCAAGCTGACTGCAATTCTCTAATGTGGAAACAGGTAGGTTTGAGAGGGGTAGCAAGCCTCACTTTCTTATTTTATCTGAATTACCTACTTTTTTCCTTTCCCTTTTTTTTGAAGTGGATGACGTAGCAAATTCAAAAAATTAGAAAAGAAACATTTACAACTACGGTAATTAATTTTTATTATAAGGTTTTTGAAGAAATGCTTCTCCACGAATTTACATAAAAATATATATGGTATGTATTCAATAGTAAGTTTATCTAGTTATCTTTAATATAACCTGAGCATTTTGAAGTATTCTTAAATTAAATTTAATGAAAGTTTATGTTTATTGTTGTAATACAAATGACAAATAATAAGCAAACTAATTTAATTTTATTGTTTAAAAAATTACAATAAGTGTTACTCTTCTTAGTCAATACAAACACTGAGTATTACAAGTACTTTCACGTAACTCTACTGCAACCCCTTTTAAACTCTATGTTCTAATTACTACTAAAGATAGCAACTAAGTTGTCATAATACGTATCTTAATAGGATACAAATACTAATGTGAAATGGTGTTTTTTTTTACCTTTTTACAATAGATTTTTGGAGGCAAGCATAACTGTTATGTTAGGTACTAACATAGATGAAATAGAAAGATTGAACTTGCTAGTTATTAAGAAAAACCCAAAGTATAAGTTATTTTAAAAACGCTAAATCACTAAAATTAGCATATTAACATGACTGAAACTGCTGCCAATTGACAGGTGAATACAAATAAGAAATGTTAAAAGTGTATGTGCTCTGAAGAACAGATGATTTTGCCTACAACTTTGAAATGTATACATGTGAATGAAAACCATAAATATATCGACCAGCTAATAAGTTTGATTTAAAATCTAGTACAAACACTAGTCAGATTATTTCGAATTATCTCTTCCAGTCAAAATTAGCGAGCTTACTTTGACCATTTTTATAGATCGGTTCCTCTTATGCATTAAGTTTAAACGAAGAATTTCTAATTGTAAACCTCCTTCTGAATTGAAGTTGACAAATGACGCTAGAGGGAGTTCATATGAATATGTGTGTAATATAAATGGAGTTGACGTAACATCAGTCGTTTAGTGGGATAACAAACCGGTACCCTTGACATATGCTAAACGTTGAGATAAAAAGGAAAAATGTACACTACAGGCCATAAGTGAGGGATCAGTAGATGAAATTTAAAAAAAAACATGCACGCTTAGTGAAACAAAACGTATGTTTCTACAAAACTATATCTACGAGATAAATGAACAGTTTTCCTTATAAAATAAAATAATTTCAACATATTCTGTAGAATTTCTTATCATATTCGACTTTCGTCGAAATATTCACCTCTGCACTTAATGATTTTTTTACAAATATTAGGCAACCGCGATACAAGTTTCTGGAGCGTATCCATTGGTAAATTATTCCACAACCTTGTAAGTTGCTCCCAAAGCTGTTTCTGCGATTGCGGACAGCTTTCTTTCACGTTTCTATCTAATTCATCCCACAGTAATTGGATAGGGTTGAGATTGGGTGATTGTGGCCACATCATATTTATCAGCACCCCTTCCTCCTCTTTTTGATTCACATAGTTTTTACAAAGTTGGGAAGTGTGTTTGGATCATTATCTTGTTATAGGTGAAAACCTTCACCAATTAACCTTAATACAGACGGAATTGCATGTTCCTCCAAAATCTTCAGATACCCCTCTTTTTTTAAAATGCCTTCAATGCGGTACAAATCTCCGACACCATCAAAGGAAAAGGATCCCCAAACAAGCACAGAACCTCCCCCGTGTTTAGCAGTTGGCACTACACATTCGGGTAACATCTTTTCACCCACTTGTTTTCGAACGAAAACACGTCGATCACTACCAAACACTTGGAACTTTGACTCATCTGTCCATAACACCTACTTCCACATTTCCATGTCCCAGTGTTGATGGTCCTGGGGCCATTGTGACCGTTTTTTACGATTTCGTGGATTCAATAATGGTTTTCGAGCTGCAAGACGCCCATGTAGTCCCACCTTTGTCAAACGTCGTTTTACAGTAGTCAGTGACACCGGCTTTCGACGGCCTTCATTCAGCTCTGCTCGAAACTGAGGAGCTGCTATTTCGGTTTGATAGTATTTTTAGGCGCAAATCCTCTTGTCTGGTAGTTGCCCTTGGCCTTCCGCAACGTTTTATTGGTTGTAATGATCCACTTTGTGAATATCGTTTCACTGTTCCTTGTACCGCGCGATAAGATAAATTTAACTTTTGGGCTATTTGCCGCAGTGAAAATTTTTCACCATGTAACGTTATTATAGAACTACGAGTTTCTGCTCTAAGTTCCTTTCTTTTCGGCATTTTTATAAGTTACTTTTACGTCTGGTTTCAAATACTCGTATTGCAACTTTCTCGGACAAATGCTGCACGAAAACTAATTTTTAAATTGCTGAATAGTTTACTATGAATTCCTAATACCATTATAATAATATTGCGTTGTAAACCCTATTAAATTTATTGGGGTATATAAAATATTTCTATTAAATGGACGCCATAAAACTATTAAAAGGATTTACAATATTTTTCAGAAACAAATATATTTATCTAATTTATAATAATAATCCGAATAATCCTTCTCAGAATTACATTTACAACTGTTATTTCAATTATTGTCTAAAATACAAGTGTTTTGTTATTTATGATAAGTGATCCCTCACTTATGGCCTGTAGAGTACATACATACATACATCCAGTGTGTTGCAATGAGTAAGCATAAATTAAATATAAGATTAATTTAGATTAATTAAATATAAGAACAAAAAAATCCTATATTCTTCTGGATGGGTAATTAATGAACAATTGTCACCTACATACATACGAGTATATAGATGTATCTTTCCAAAAAATAAAATCCTGTCACAGGCAGATATTTAGCTGAAAATGACCGAATATTTGTATAAATCAGTTAATTCAATAAAAAAGGAACCAGGCTTTCATATAAAATCTCGTGAGAAAATGATAGCAAAAAAGAAGAAGAAGCCATCTATCATGTGTCATGTATCACCTATAAATTAAGGTGCAATGGACTAAACAATTGGCCTGCTTGTGATGTTATGCAGAGCTATAAATTACCTGTCTTTCTTGCTCTTGCTTAAAATGTGGAGCATATCCCTGCTTAAACAAAAATAATAACTATTTTGTATCATTTCGTCAGTGTACTTTAAACATTGAAGCTACTCTCAACAATAGAAAGAGCGACCGGATAATAAAACTATCAAGGTAAATATAACGTCAAAAATGACAAATTTCACGATGCAATCATCAGATCGGAGGCAAAACTAACAGTGTTGCCAGTTCCCGAAATATAAACGGCTACCCTCGTACAAACCAAAAGCACAAAGTGTCTGTTTTAAAAAGCAGTGGTTCGGTCTATTAAATGCTTGGGAAAAATCCATGTAGATAACGTTGACTTTCCTATTACCAATTAATTCATAAATTTATTGCGCAATTTTTGGATCAGCCTTTAACAAAGCCATAATCTTGTTATACAAGGTATACCCTAATTTGACACATAATGTCATATATAATATCACAATCAGATATACTGGCGAACTTAAACAGGATGCTCACAAGTCTGCAATTGTTAATATTACTGCAAGAACCATTTCGACAAATTGGAAATATTCTATTGATTTTCCATACATTTGAAAAAGAACAGTGATAATAAAACCAGCACAATCTCTTACAAAAGGTCAGGTAACTCATCATGGTCAAATGTCACATTAACTTTAAGGCGATTTATATTAGTAATGTTAGAAAGTTGCAAAAGTTTCAATAAGAAAATTATTTTATATTATATAGTTGGGTGGGAGACGAAGCAGGAGGGCGAAGACAATCTCGACAAGAAGTAAAGCAAAGGCGTCGACGATTTTCTCTAGTGCCTTCACGGCTAGCAACTACCATATTTCCTGTAATTAATGAACTGCTTTTCCCCTTCCCTATAAACTTCAAAAGTGCATGACTGAGAAATTTAAGTCTCGATATAATTTTAATATTCCTGGAAAGCCTTTCATATTTCTCACTTAATCAGTCTAAATAACCTTCTATATTTGCAGAAATTATAAAATGAATTTCAGCTCTTGTACTTTCTTAAATAACATTCTTTTTTGATAAAATACTTAATACGTCAATTAAACAGTGGGAGAAAAACGCATCTAGATGTAATTACTTTATAAACTGAAACATTAGTTATGCTGTCGATCTTCTCATAAAATGCAAGAACAGTCAAATTTACGTCAGAATGTTTCACTAGATAATAATATCGCTAACAACAATTACAGCAAATGCAGACTGCGTGCAATAATTTAATGACGTCCTGCGCGTTAGGGATAAATTTATTAGCTAAGACATAAAATAATTAAACTACTAATTAAGACCACTAAACGCGACTGTATCGACTAAAGTGTTATTTTATTTTACTAGAATCATTGAAGTATATCTACATCCATACCAGTCGCTTCTCTAATATGGGGTGTTTCAATAAAAAGTGTTACGTTACTTCAATAAAATGAAACTGACTGTGAATATTTTGTATTTGTTATATTTATTATTATACTGATACATAGGAATTATATATGGAAGATAACATTAATTTCCATCGCGTTAATTATATTTCTTTGTTATCTTCTCCTTAAAGCAATTGATACTGACTTTTCTCATGTGAATAGCTTGTTGAACTTGGTGAAGTAAATAGCGGTAGTCTCCCACCATACTGATACTACGATGCTACCGTCTTTCCAACACATTGAGGCCTTAGTGAAAACGCTCACTTATTTGAATGATACCCAAGCCTCCCGCTCAGTTAAGGCCATTTTGGATTCAAAGTTAAAATTATATTGTAAAGCCTCCACTAAAAGCAGACACAGCCAAATTCACGTCGGAATGTTCTATTATATAATAATATAGGTAATAACGATTACAGCAAATGCAGACTGCAGTGCAATTATTTGAAGACGTTCCTACGCGTTAGGGATAAATTTATTAACCAAGACAATAATTAAAACCTATAAACTACTAAATTAGACTATATTGACATGTTGCCTTGTTTTATGAGAGACATTATTGGTCATTGAGATATATCTACATTTATACCAGTCGCTTCTCTAATAGAGGCTGTTTCAATAAAAAGTATTTATGAAAATGATTACAAATATTTTGTATCTTTCATTTATTATTACACTGATACATGCGAATTATTTATGGAAAATAAAATTTTTTAAATATCCACCTCTACTATTCTTACAAGAAGGCATTTGTTGAACAATATTTTTCATGAGTTTCACAAATAAATCTGGCTGGATTTTGCCGATGACACATTTTATATTACGTTTAAGATTACGAATCGATAGAAGCTTGTCAGCATAAACTTCGCCCCTAACGTAAGTCCAAAGAAATAAGTCCACAGGCGTTAGATCACACGCATGTCACCAGGTCGCATTTCCTATTATGCGAACTGGAACGTGTTTCTCCTACAGTATGTATGTATGTTCCACCACCCTACTAGAACTATCTATTGCCTGTATTCATGTCATTTAATTCAGATCGAAAAAAATTTATCAGCACATCTCGGTAACAAATATCATCCACAGATCACGTTATTTCATCTATGCTATTGAAAAATTGTGGCTCGATAACGCCAGCTTTCCAAAGACATACTAAACTGTAAACTTTTCCGGATGTATTTGTTTTATCTGGGCAAACAAATGAAGATTTTTGGCTGCCTAAATCTGGGGTTCGCACATTAACAAAACAATCGAGATCAAAATAACCTTTGTTACTTACGATAACTTTGTCAGTTGTTTGCTGCTCTAGCATCTAGTCGGGAACGGGACAGTACTGTCTATAATCCCTAGATTTCAGTTTCATCACAAACATTTTCCGTATGCGTTAAAGTGCAAGTCTTTTCTTAATATTCACTGGAAAGAAGACATCGAGATGGTGAGTTGCTAGGTCCGATGTCGAATTGGAATTCTCGGGTTTTTAGTGACACTTTGCTTCACAGCAGCGATATTATTCTCGTAGGTGCACAAGTGGAGGAGTTGATTTGTCCACAGTAGAACTTCTTAAAGGTGTTAATTACCGAGATTAGATTTTCATAATAAGTTTTCACCGCATAATGTTCCATGATTACTTTACTGAATCTGTACGATTTTGTGCAAAATGGCGGGTAATTCAACACAGTTTCTCTCTATTAAAACTGGAATGCATTATATACATAACAGGTACAAAACATCAATTTTCTGAATAAGAATTTCTCACGTATTCGTGTATATTGCGGGATCACTTTTGTTCTTTATCTGTATATATTCGTAATTTAAAATCGAAATACGTTTGCATATTTAAACTAGAGACGCCTCAATAAAGTTGTTATATTCCTATACATATTAATGCCAATTGTAGATTTAATATTAAAATATGATAACACTGGCTTTTGTATTATTTCGTATTACGTGAAAATCGCAGTAGATTACAGCTTCTATTATATTACACTATATACTAGCATAAATCAGTATATTTATTGTCATTATTGGCAAAATATGTAATTACTTATGATATTATTAGAGAAATGAAAAGCGTAATCAAATGTAGTTTATATTCCATCCAAAAGACATAAAATATGCTACCTGTTGTTAATATAACCAGTTTTGCGGAACTAAATTAAGTTACGGTAATAGTAATTTACACAATTTATTAAATAAGCTGTACATGTTTTAATAGCAATTGCAGTAAGCGCAAAAAATAAGGTACATAAAGTATATAATTCCAGTTGATAAAATTTTTCGTGATAACAGTCCAGATTCGTAAATAATATCCATTAATAAGGAAACTATTTTAGTGTGTTCACTATTTCGAAAGTTCTATGTTCATTTAAAACAATGATGCATACTTTCTAGTGCACGTTCATTATACTATTAGACAGGCAAACAAAATAAATTTTTATTTCTTAAAAAATTTTGCCACGTTAAAAGTTGATTCTTGTGCTTTTTTATATCACCCACACATTGTTATAAACTAAAAAATGAGCAGCACTTATGAAAGGAATGTAAACTAAATTAATGTTACAATACGAAGCTTTTATTTAAGTATAAACATGGAAATATCTCTTTACTACAAAGACTTTATGATTCTGTTGCCTTACGTTCCCTTTCCAACTTCTCTTTAAAGCTTATGATATAGCGTCTTCTTGTATGGATCGCTTGCTGAATTTCTCAGTGAAGTGACTAGCGGTAGCCTACCATCATATTTCTATTGTAGCCGGGCTAATATCGTCTTCCCATCACTTTGATATCTTAACAAAAACGCTCATTCCTCACTAACATCTTCCAAGTTTCCTGGGAAAACATCTAAATGATTGTTCAAGAATTCGATGTTCAGGGTCATCAAACGTTCTAACTTTTTGAACTTTTTCTGCATATGTAGCTATAATATAAGTATGATGTGGGTCTTTTTATTGCCAAAAACTGGGAAACAACCTGCTTGAAAAGTATCCAAGCCTCTCTCTCAATTAAAGCAATTTTTTATTGTTGAAATCGAACATCACTTTCCTGATGTCAGGGCCAACGAACATGCATTATTTTATTTTTGCTTCTGATAGATGAGCAAGCTTCTCACAAAGATACTTAAAATATAGGTCTTAATTTTATATAGAGAGGTACCAACGGACTGTTTTCCTGATTCAGAAGGTACTTGCTCGAAATACTCTTTTTTCGCAATACATCATCCAATCATGAATGAAATAGTTTATTTTACTTAAAATTATATCATCAAGTTTACATAGCTTTAATTTAATGAACAAATCGAGGAACAAGTAATGATGCATAAGTGTTACTTTAAATTAATTTGGGAAGGATCTATAAGAAGTCTCCATTCCTCCTTTTTATATTCAATTTTAAATTCATTCATGAAACCAGCAATATCTGTACAGTGTACTAAATTACCGTCTTCTTTAAGAAATTGGGAAAAGTTTGTGCTCTCTATATTCGTGACTGTTTGTTCCTGTTCTAGTAAATTCTTTTCTTTGAGTCTGGAGTCAAGCAGACTCAAGCCTTCGTTAAGGCCAAATCTTTGACTAAAAACTTAGGTATTAAATTTTCTGTAGTATATTGAAACTCATCATCAATATGAACATCTGAATCAGACTGAGCATCGCCAGACATATTCTAGATAACATTAAAAAATTCTTGTGGACAGGAAGATATGGTCGATCAGGAGTCGGTTAGGGTACGCTATTGCTTTTCTATTTTTTAACTGCAGCCAGTAACATTAACGCTATAAAACACAACAATCATTATAATGATTACTTGACCCTCCATATCATTGGAACAGAAAATCTAATAACTTATGATGTTAATAATTATATATAAACATATAATTAAGTTCTTTTACGATGGGAATTAGTGAAAACTATTATTTTCTGCTATTCCATCGTTAATTAAATTCACAGAAATCAATTAAAAATTTCTGCGCTGGAGAAGGACTCGAACCTCTACCTGCCGTTTTCTAGACGTCTGCTCTATCAATTAAGCCACCAGGCAGTACAAATTCGAGTTCTTTAATACGCCATAAATTTCATTATGGAAGCAGATCTAATAATGAAATTTATGGCGTTTTAAAGGACTCGAAGTAGTACTGCCTGGTGGATTAATTAGTCGAGCAGCCATCTAGAAAATGGCAGGTAGAAGTTCGAGTCCTTCTCCAGCGCAAAAATTTTTAATTTATTTCTGTGAATTTAATTAACGATGGAATAGCAGAAGATAATAATTTTCATCTAATCACTTATTTCTCCTTTTCTGACCATTTTCAACACACACATGATATTTTATACGGCGCTTAAGATATCTTTCATCAAGTTTGGTTCCAAAGTTTAAGAAATACACCTTTTCAAAAAAATCTGTAATGCTCCTTTGATGTTTTTCAATCACATACTTACCATAAATATGATAAAAACTGCCGAGAAAGTTTTTTCAACCACGGCTAAGTATTTCACTAAGCACACGCACTAAAAGGAAAGTTTATTTTGACAAACAGTTTTTAATAGAGAAGAAGGATCAAACTACTTTTCTATATGACTGCCATCTAAATTAAAATCCATTTTTAACATTTTCTTTTAATTGAATATTGCAATATGAGAAAATTCGAATTCAGTACACTAAAAACCACAAAAATATAGCAAATTAATTTATAAATTTTTTCATTTCTGCATTTTTACGGCTACAAGTTGTGTATTCGACTTCATGAGATATTTAAATATCTTTAAATAAATTTATTCTACGATGTAGAAAATGGTTTATAGGAGATGAACAGATCTTCCGGCAAAAGAAAGATCTAAGACATACAGCTAAAATTAAGCAAGAACTGTTACTCTACGATTTATGCATTCGATTTCAACATAACTAATAAAAAAATCATTAAACAATGTTGCAAAGATTTTGTTAAACCAATTTTAATATGTAAAAGCTCCTAGAAGAACTAACAAATTCCCAACATAGGAAATTATCTTTTTCAGTGTATGAAAACTTTTGTCGCATTGGATGTTAGAATACTTGCTATATTTTGTTATAGTTTTAACTAATAGTAGTTTCATATTGTAACTAATATTTTAACGTTTAATGATAATGGGTATATTTTAACACAATCGAACATTATATTTGACGATCTCCAATGAGAAAGTTTGCGACTTATTGGATATTAAAATCTCCATCATTTTCATCGTCAGCCTTTAAACTTGGTCATTAAATTATTATTAACCACCCTGTCTTTTATACTGTAATACCATTTTTATTTTAGTTCGACCAGTCCTGTGAAGCCACTCTCTTACTCTGGAAAAATACTTTTATGCTTCCAAAAGTACTTTTCGACTAGGATCTATTGGAGCCACCCAATAGATCGTAGCCGAAGCATTTCTGCGTTTTTAACACCTTATAAGTACGGGTTAAATACTAGATAGTTTCTTACTATAATACACATCTTATACCAAGATACGCTATGATTTATAGATGCTTTCTCAACAGATAGTGCCCAGTTACAATGATCTTCGTATCTCTACTTCTAACTAGACTGACAATTGTATACCCAGCTCGACTTTAATTTCTTTTGGTGGCGATTATGTACAGATCCATCTTCTGGTAGGATCCTTTGCGTCCTTGACCAATTTATCCAATTACCTATAATATTCTCATGTCTTTGGATTCAAGTTAGTAACAAAGTATTGTCTCATGCCAGTCCAGGTTTCTTTACACTACTTAACCAGTTTTGATTTTGGTAAAAAAATTTATAATAAGTTAATAAGAATTCAGTTTAGCACATTTCACTATATTTGAAACGTGAAGGGTTTAATACCGTTTTTGTTTTCGTTCGTTATATATTGAAAAATTAATTTTAACTGCTTGTTTTACTTTATTATTTGCTGCTTTTTAATTCATCCCTCATAAGGTATTTCTTTCATTCTATTGATCAACTATCGCATATTAAAATGTTTCGTGTATTAAATGACATCCTTACTGTGATGTACAATATCAATCTGTGTAGATAATGAAAATCTTCAATGCAAACAAATATTGTATTCACTATTGCAGATAAATTAATATTTTTATTAAATGAATAATTCTTCATTAAGAAAGTTTAACAAAACAAATTTGCATGACATCTTTATTAGATTAGATCGTCAAATTTTGAAGTAGTTTTCTTCGATACTTTGTCTTGTCGTGTTATAATATCGGATCATTAAAGACAGGAAAAGAGTGTATTGCAAACATTAAGAACTATTTAACTAATCGAAGAATGCTAATTTTTATTTGCTCTCTGTATTTAATGAAGGTCTGATGAGGCTTTCATAGATCTTATGTGTGTGCAATTAACACGCTTGTAACCATTAACATACTTAAGTATCTACAGGAGAGATTTAAAAGTTCGAAATTAGTACTACCTGCTAACAAAATCAATTACGATCTAAAACCAATGCCTACAAAATTTGCAACATGAGTTAGTCGCTTTCTTTTACTTCAAGTGCAGTTAAGGTAACAGGTAAATTCACTTAAAATGCAGCAGATAATCATTAGAAAAATTCTTGAAATAGTTTTCAACTACTAATGTATTATACAAGATTTTTGTAATCGAAATATATCAATTTTTATAATAACTTTTTTAAGACATCAATAACTCGTTGCATATACTTACAACTAGATAACCACCTTTGTAAATTACAAGCCACTCGGTTCTTAGTTTCAATAAAAACCGTAAGGTAAGGGGTGTTTCAAACTGCGCGTTTTTTTATAAGAATAAATAAAATATAGATAGCGCACTGAATTTGTCTGGGTATGTGGGCATTTAAAAAGTGTGATGTATGACATCTATAAAATGGCTTCGTACACGGTACAACAACGCGTTCAAATAGCTGAATTATTTTATGAAAATGAGCGTTCTGTGAAAAGAGTTTTAGAAAATTACGTGAATTTTATTATTTCCATAATCGTCCATCTGAAAGCACTATTAGTCGAATTATTAAAAAAATTCGAAAGGTCGGTTCCGTGGAAGATCTTAAAGCTAAAAATACATTCGTAGTGGTCGTTCACAAAAAAATATTGGTTTGGTTCGTGAAAGTGTTGCTGAAGATCCTGAAATGTCCATTAGACGACGTTCACAACAACTTCGATTTAGTGGATCAACAACATGGCGTATTTCGTCAATGAACAACCAGCTGATTTTTCTCAAAAAATAATGTTTTCCGATGAGGCACATTTTGAACTTGGTGGCTATGTTAATAAACAAAATTGCCGTATCTAGGGTGAGGAAAATCCACGAATAATTCATGAGAAACCTAGGCATCCTAAATGAGTTACTGTTTGGTGTGCATTATGGTCAGGTGGTGTAATTGGACCTTACTTCTTTGAAAATGCTGCTGGTGAAGCTGTAACTGTCAATGGTGATCGATATCGTGGGATGGTTACCGAATTTTTATGGCCTAAATTAATAAATATTGATCTAGAGGATATGTGGTTTTAATAGGATGGCGCTACACCTCACTTTGGACACGAATCAAATGATTTATTGAGAGAAAAATTTCCTGGACGTGTAATCTGAAGAAACGGTGATGTTAATTGACCACCAAGATCATGTGATTTGATACCGTTAGACTATTTTCTTTGAGGTTATGTGAAAAGTCAGGTTTACAAAAACAATCCACAATCAATTCTTGCTTTGAAAGATGAAATTATTCAATTACGTCAAAATCTCATTGAAGATTTTAACAAAAGAGTGGACGTCTATGGAGCTGCATGAGGAGGCCATTTGGCAGATATTATTTTTCGCATATAAATGTCACAACTGATACTTCATTTACCAACAAAAGTTTTTGAAAGCGAATGCAAATTATGTGTTTTATTTATTCTTTAAAAAAACGCGAAATTTGAAACACCTTTATATTAGAGTACTATATGCCGCGAAACCTAAATTCGAAATCTAAATTAATAATAAAGATTATAGTAAATGAATTCAGATAAAATAATTCCAATCCCTATGCAACACCTATGTTTTTCTTGATTTATAGTTTGGATGTTTTTATTTGACCGTTAGAAAAATGATTTATAGTCCGTATTTACAAGTGAGAAAAGTAATGGGATTAATTACAAAGATTTAAATAAGAAGCTACAAGGGCTACGGACATTTCATTCTGAACAGTGGATCGTATTGTGAAGAACAATGTATAATAGAAAATAACAAATTTCGTTTCCAAAAAAGTCGGAATTACCTTCATAATCTGCGAAACACTATTTATAACTTTCACAACAGAATGACAGCGAGTCACAGTAAATATGTTAAGTGAGATACTTCAGGAAGATATACATTAGTTTGGTTCGAATACATCACTAAAACGTATTTTAAAAGAACAAGGTTTCAAATGGCAATAAACGGTAAACGCTCGCCAAGTTTTAGCTGACAAACAATATATAATTTTATATTGCGAATTTCTTACTTGGAGTAAATTCAACTTTTCCGTAATGCAAGCAGACATATGCTATTTTTAGATGAAATATATATACACAGGGGACATATATAAAAGTGAAAATGGACTATTTTTCCAATATGTAAAGGATACAATTAATTATAATGCATTCAACTGGAGACATAGGATTCGTTCCGAACGCATTACTAATTTTTCAATCTAAGGGTGGAAATTATCGCCATGATGATTACCAAATCCTAGAAATTATGTGAAGTGTTTGCGGAAAAAAATAATTTTAAATTTACCACCAAATTCTGTAGCAATAACAAATAATACAATACATCATAATGTCACGCCCTATTCAAATAGTAGAAAGTGATATGTATGATGGATTAGTTAACAAATATAAAGTTTCATCCAAATATGTTAAAAACTCAACTTTATCGGTTGATAAAGGAAACTAAAAATAAATCACTTATAAATATATCGAATCACTTCGTGAAGATGAACACATAGCTTTGAGTCTATTGGTATATCTCAAATTAAATTCCATCGAGTTATTGGATTACTATCAAATACAATTGAAGGCAGAGGAATACTACTCTTAAGTTTACCGATGGGGAAATTCCAGCAAAAGAGGAATTTGTTAAAATTACAAAGACTGAGAGAGACATTGCCATAATATTATAATAACAGAACATGGATAGTTGGAAAATAAGACTTTTATGGATACAAGAACCAAAGAATTAATTATATAAGTAGGTAGCAAAAGTGACAGCAATGATTATGATATTAATTACGAATGCTCTGATGACGATAACTGAAAAAAGCTTGTGATTATAGACACTTTGCTTAAATGTTGACTATTAGTATTACTGTAATATTAGTATTTGTGTTACAAACTTTCTTCATATTCTTTATGCTAAGATGGCCTTCTTAGAGCTTGTGTGCACTTCATTTTTCCTTAAAATATTTTTTTATTTCGTCTATACTTCTTTTGACATATAACATAAAATCTGTTGAAATAATTGGCCTTTTTGTCTCCAAAAATATTATAACAATAAAAGATACCATGATCTGATAGCATTAAAATATTCATTTTATTTTCGATAAATACTTTCGTAGCATCCTTAGCACAAAATGGGTACTTCTATTATTGGAATTTAAACTGAAAGGCTTATTTCTACTTATACTTATACGATTTATTACGTGCTCGCAACAGATTTATTAAATCAACTGTATTTATGATCGTACCACGTATGCAAGGTTTAATTACATTTATTTGCATTTTTCGTAAATCTTCTTTTCTTGTTTTTCTTATGTATGGGAATTAAGTCTAAAAAAAAACACTTTGACAGTCAGGAAAAAACACGACGGAAGCTAATAGTTGAAAATGAAGAAAGTGTGGAAAAAATATCTTACCTTGCGATGATTTTTTCCTCTTTACTCGTTGTATGTTTGAATGGAAAAGAATGCAATATTTGGTTCCTCCAACTGAGTAAATAAGTAGCGTTCCTTTTCCGAAAAATAATTTTATTCCCAAATTGGGAAAGGACTAATCACTAATACTGAAAGATAATGCCTCTAATTATCGATTATTCCGAATCGCACTCTTACGCAATGCTGATTTATAAGCGAGTCTCATGTCCGTGGAGATCTTTTTCCAACATTCAGCATATAGGAAAAACTTAAATAAAAAAAGACGCACGACAAGTAATGAAAATATATGGAATAGAAGCTTGCATATATGGTAGGGTCGCAAATACGACTGATTTAATAAAGATGTTAAGAGAGCACGTGATAGATTCTATTGTGGGATTATGTTAATTAATATTGCTTTTAAATAGTAAAGTTGTATCATTTACGAGGGTGGTCTGAAAAGTTTCCGATCTAACAAATATACAAGACATTTTTTCGTAAAATTGATATTTACTTTTCTACATAGTTTCCTTGTAACTCTACACATCTCTCGCAACGATACTCCCATCTCTTTAACCCGTCCAAATAGTACTCGACGTTTTTCTCTGCAAAATAATTGTTCACAAAGATGCTTGCCTCCTCATTTCAGTTCAAACCGTAATTCCTGGATATTCGCCATGGTGTGAGACGGCGCGTTTTCTTGTGAAACAGGATTTTCTTTTTCTCCAAATGTGGCCAGCTTGTCAAATAATGATGCGTAGTATGCTACTGTAATAGTTTTTCCTTTTTGAAGATAATCGAATAAGATAATTCCATGACTATCCCAAAAAACAGTTGCCTCACTTTCCCAGCCGATAAAGCCGGTTGCCCCTTTGCAGTCTACTGTTTTGACTGTATTTTTGTTTCGGGCGTATAATGGTGTATCCAAGTTTCATCTACAGTAATTAATCTGCGCCAACACTCGGATTTATTGCGCCTAAACTGCGTTGGAAATTTTCATTTGAACACGTTTTTCGTCTAATGCCAGCGAACGCGGCACTCAACGCGCAGACAGCTTTCTCATGAATAAATCTTGATGTAACATGTGATAAACACGTTCTTCGTACATATTCATAGCCTTTGCTAGCTCTCTCATTTTATTTTGACGGTCGTCTAGCATCAATTGGTGATGTTATCATCAGTAGTTGCAGTTTCTGGGCGTGCCGAACGTTCATCGTCTTCCAAGTTCTTACGGCTACGTTTAAATTCTGCTGCCCAAAATCGCACTGTGGTAAATGATGGTGCAAAGTCCCCGAACACAAAGTCCAACTCATCGTTGATTTGCGTAGGCGTATTGCCTTTCAAATACAAATATTTAATGACAGCTCGATATACGACACTCACATCGACTCACTAAAATGACTGTCAAATACAACTGCGCGTCCAAAATGGCTGAAACTTTGGCGAGTTCCTAATAATAGATAAACAACTAGATTCCCTAGCTTTTATTAATGAGTGCTGCCATCTTCACGTTGAAGTCGGAAACTTTTCAGACCACCCTCGTATATGAGAATATTAAAATATGCTTTATCTAATAATTATCTCGATTTACATATGTATATAATAAACAGGTACGAATTTCAAAAGCATTTTCAATTGAACCTAGTACCTGTGCAGATTCATCGCCAAGTAGCTTGGTCCCAAAGTTGCGCAAAACTGTCCACATTTCTTTCTTATTATGACAGATAACTTGCTTCACGTATCAAGATAGACACATTGATAGTGAATGAATTACATATTACGATAACAAAAAACTGAAAGCCGTGCTCTAAAAATATATTATTTCAACTGTCCAAATTACATTGTATCTTTAACAATTTATGTATGACATATTGTAACAAATACAAGGACAATTAATTAATAGTAATTTCAATTTAAATATATCAGAACTAATAATAATTTTATGTAAATACAATTATTTTCCCAGTAAGTAAACACTTTTACTTAGCTATAAGGAAGCTCAAGCAGATGGCTATGACAATATAAGAGTATGTTGTTGACGATAGGGTGTATAATTAAAACTAACCAGTCTTACTAGTACTTAATGTAATTACATCCGTCATATGGTCAAGCCATTATATCATTGATCTTAGTAAAGTATAAATCTTTACGTTTATTAAAAAGATTTTCAATGGTAATAAAATAAATAATGTTGAAGCTGAAAATGGTTGTTATATAAAAGTAACCATGAATTTGTATAATTTTAGATAATTGAATTATCATGCCCAGGAAGCGGGCGTAAAATAAGTGATGATTCATTTCATAGACGTTACTTAAACTGTTCTGCACTTGTTCGGAGTTACAAATTTTTCCGAATATGCCACTGTCTTCATATTTAGCAGTTCACTTTTAACTGTTTTAAATTTATTGACAAAAATATAATTCGTATGGTACTATCACAGCTGTTGTACTATGCCGTCAAATACAATATTCCCACATCTTGGAGTTTATACAGCAGACGTTTATGATGTCTACCAATTTACTATAAAGTACTGATAAAAAGTTATTTTATATTTATTTATTCATTGATATGGAGGCGAAAGTAATGCAAACAGAAAGAAACAATCACACCAGTTGCTCGAAATGAGCGCCATTACTTTTAACGCAATACTGGCATTGTTTACGAAATCCATTTATTACTTACGCAGTCTGTCGCAGAGAAAACCGAACTTTTCTAAAATAAAATCAAAAGTTTAACTATTGTGGTAAAATTCATTTATTTTATTCAAAGTAGTCGGCTTCGATACAACATTTTCCCGGTCAATTAACATGTCGAATGAATTTTTAAGTTCATCTTTAAAGATGTCCTTCAAAATCGCTGCCGACGCCTTTTTAAAGGCTTCGACGTCCGCATAACGCTGTCCTTTCATCGGCGAATGTAGTTTTGTGAATAGATAGAAAGAATAGGGGGGCAAATCCGGTGAATACGGTGAGTGGTTGAAATGCCATTCGTAGTTAGAAAATCAGTGATGAGCGTCGAACGATGAGATGGTGCATTACCGTGTAAAAAACAGCTACCATTTTCACGATATTGAGGGCGCACACGACGAATACACGCCAGAAGACGGTACATAGCACCAAGATAATATACCGCACTGACCGTTTGACTAGTTGGTATAAACTCTTTGTGCACTATGTCTTTCAAATCATAAAAACAAATAAACATTCTCTTCACTTTTGGCTTCTCCAAACGGCTTTCTGCGGTCTTTCTTCGCTTGGATGCTTCCATTCAGAGTTTTGACGTTTAGTCTCTGAATCATATTCAAAACATCGGGTTTCATCGCCAGTTACAATAGCATATCTGAAGTTTTCGTCCTTTTTCGAGTCTTTAATCAAGTCGGCACAATGTTGAATTCAGTTAGCTTGTGTGGTACAAACTTTGCACAAACCTTTCTCAGTCCTAAATGCGTTGTCAAAATGCGATGAATTAAATCTTTGGAAATATTTATATCCATTCCTACGTATCGCAATGAGAGTTTCGCCTCATTTCTGATAAATTCACGTACAAGTTCCATGTTACTTTCCGTAACCAGTATTTTTAAATCGTTCATACCCCTCATACACACTCGTATGTGATAAACATGCATCTCCTTGTTTCATCAAATTAAACGTTTCAGTTAAAGATTTACCGGGTTTACAACAGAGCTTGATATTTGCTCCTTGTTCAAAATTCATTTTTCGACCAATGCCAAATATACACTGTTACTTTATATGCAATTTCTCTGCTTCTAATAATGCAAATGTCGACGTATATCTTTTTAATAGATGGCGCCGCTAAGAATTACTATTTTAAAAAAGGTCTGTTTTCTCTGCTGACATTGATGTGACCGCGATTATATTTAGAATAGCACCTCGAATGCGGTTTTTAAATTCTTTATTTCATGCGAAATTATTACATAAATTTTCTCTTAAATGGTCCCATAAAAAATTGAGGGAACTTATTTCTGGCGAAAGAGGAGGCAATTTTAATAAACCATTTGTGCCAATCCAATTATTATCCTAGACGTTATTTTAAAATATATCATTAGCATATAAGTTATGGATTAGTGCTTCATATTGCTTAAATATGCAGTCCCATATATTAATAAATAATAATTCAAGAAGCCTGTTAGGTTTGCTACGAAACAAGATATTATATAGTTCGAAATTTCATGTTCCCTCAAGATAATGTGGACCAACAATTCTGTTATTTAAACGCCACACCAAATATTTACTTCCTTAATTTTTTCTCTATTCCATCAAAAGCATTTTAAATAGTTCTTTATTTATAAATGTGCACTCGTTTCGTCTGTCCACATAATTTGAGAAGGCTGGATTTTCTTGACAAATATATGTTAATCAAGAAAGGTAAACAAATCCTTTCCGCAATACTGTTCGTGTTCTGTATTGATGATGACACCAAAATTGTCATTAATCACAGTGTCGTACCTTGATTCACGATAAAACTCGCACAGAAACAAGTACGTACCAGATATTAACCATCAAATGTATACACTTTCATAATAATTCACAGTTATGTTTCACACAGTGATTATAAATTTAAATAGGGTGTTTAAAGAGCGCGATTATTAAGTTACATTTCGGTCCAGTAACTCTATTAAATTTCTCTTAAGAAAGACAGAGTCGAGTTAAATCAGAAATTAGGGATTTACGAAATAAAATGTCTAGATTGCAATAGACAATACATTGGTTAGACAAAAGGTTCGATAGGTACATTGTATAAAGAACATATGACATACATTAAGTTTAATAGATCTAAGAAATCCAGTTTAATAAAACACGAGCTAGAAAATAATCATATGTAACCGTAGATTATTTTCTCAAGATGCGATGAATTGTATCGGAAACATTTCTATTGTATGAAATTTCAAGAACGAAAGTATGTAATGTTTCTTGAACATCGAGTAGAAGTTTAGGATTTTCGTCTCGTATATTACGATATTATTATTTGATCACTAAGGCTGATAAATATAACCCCTTTTCACATTAATTTTCGTCATTCTGTATACGTATTTCGACAACTAAGTTGTCATCATCAGTAGATAAATTAAGCAATGTTGCACCTGGAGAACTACGGCAATAAATACCTGTACGAAACAATTAATCCCGCACACGATCCACACCGCTGAAAGCCAAGACGCAAACTGTATGTGTACAGTGTGCGTGTGTGGGATTAATTGTTTCGTACGGGTATTTATTGCCGTAGTTCTCCAGATGCAACACTGCTTAATTTATCTGCTGATTATGACAACTTAGTTGTCGAAATACGTATACAGAATTACGAAAATTAATGTGGAAAGGGGTTATATATCAACTTTAGTAATCAAGTTAATCAACCACAGGCTCCATCAAAATCACCTTCACGATATTATGATCTCTTTGTTTACATAGATGATTCATCCATGATCCAGATTACTAAACTTTTGGCTTTCAAACACTTCTATATTAGGCCGGCGATTGTGATACAATCTATGCGCCTGAAAATTACTTCTTCGACATTCAGACTGAACATGAAAGATGTCAATAATAAATGTCCACATTTCGTATGAACTTACTGGAAAGATTTAGCAAAAGAAAAACTGCACAAAATACGCAAAAAAGTTTTTCTGGTGCTTTGTTAGGCACCAGAAACCTCTTAACCTTCTTGACTTAAGCAAATCTTTTGAAGATATGAAAATTAACTAATTTCTATGTTCACAAAACACTGAAATATACAGAGATGTTCTAAAAGGATACGTATATCGATTAACTTATTTCGAATATGATTAGATAAGTGAGATGACTTTATATATCTTGAAACTATTAGCTTTTCCTGCTTGTGTAAGATTTGTGTTCCATACCCTCAATAAATACTGAAACATTGATTTAATACTCTTAGTGTAAATAGTTCTTAGAATTCGGATATAATTTCTAGTAATTCTAAAAATGCACAGAATGTAGTTGAAATTAACTTATAATATTAAGTTATACCAATATAATTTAGCAAGTTTGCTGAAATATGGAATCAATGAATCCAATTTGAATATATGTACATCTCTAACAGGTTAAAGAGATATACCCAAAAATAACATTGTGTAAAATTCATATAATGTAAACATTATGGTAAAAGAATGTGGCGTTCCTGAGTAATGTCATACAATGAAAAATTAAAATATAAATCCATTAATCTACAATGTTTATAGAATTTCTGTAAATAATAGTCGACCCTTAAGTAGAAGGTCAATCAAGATCAAGGTTTTGTCAAAACATCGACTTGAACGATTTTACTATAGCAAATATTACAGACATCGCTAAACAATTCTTCGGAAGGTAGACATAATCATAATAGGAAAAATGTCTGACAAATGACAGTAGTAATTTTAGAAATTTTATTTAAAAATATGAAACGTGAGAATTTAATGGAAAAGCCAAGTATAAATGACGAGAAATCGTCTGCAATTCGAGTTATTCACACGTATAGAAATTTTGTCAATAACCACTGCCATATAACTGTTCGGTCATTTCAATTAGGTCCTTGTGCTATATTTTAAGGTACTAATGACATTTTAAAATATATATACTTGATTGAACTTTGCCTATTTAAAT
Organism: Dermolepida albohirtum; assembly: GCA_031893035.1. Classification (NCBI taxonomy): domain Eukaryota; kingdom Metazoa; phylum Arthropoda; class Insecta; order Coleoptera; family Scarabaeidae; genus Dermolepida; species Dermolepida albohirtum. The sequence goes on along the minus strand of JAVIWB010001392.1, from coordinate 157,019 downwards.
TAAATTATCTTGATTTAAAGTATATATAAATATATATATAGGTCAGATAATAAAAGTCTAATTAGGGACCAAGCCAAGCCAAATCAAAATTCGTATTGTGAAAAATGGAATCACAAATCATATGAGTAGGTTGTAGATGACCATGATATCAGGTGTGAGGACATGTATCTTTAGTTATTTTAATTTTATTTTCATATTCAAAGACAAGGTTCTTAGAATTATAAGTTTACAATGCAAATTTTTTATTTTTAAATTTTCGAAGAGATTTTCCTTTTTAGACTAATTTAAAAATTTTTTTAAAACGTTATTAGTTACTATTTAATATAAATTCTGTACATAAATGATATACCGAATTTACTATGTGTAGTATATTTACTAATGTTTTAAATATTATTAATCTTTCCCCATAATTATATTCTGAATATCGTTATTCACTCACTGACTAATAATGTTTAGCTTTTTTTAATTTTGATGAAGTTAATAAAACTCATAGTTTGCAAGTAATTTATCGTTTTATTTATCTGAATGCTGTCTTAACTGGATGCTGAACCAGGTTGATTCATAACAGCTCTATTCAATCTTTTTGAACATTTTACAAAAGACCTACTAAAAGAGTTTCAATAGTAATTAAATATTTTACTGTGCATGAATATTTATCTCATGAAGTATATTTTTATTGATACGCGCTACGAAAGCAAGAAGGTAAGTACAGAGTAGTACAGAGCACATAACACAGCAATATGTCAAAGGTATTTTGATGCCGTATTATTGTTTAATTGAATTTGTGGGAAGATTATCTTTTCTGTTGACGAAAGAAAATGAAATAACAAGTAGAATAACATAACCATTTCCGATCTATTCTATTGTTCGAATTCAACAGATGAGTTAATCCATCGAAGGCCACTAGAACCATTTGTACACTTTACGAAGAAAATGTTATTGGGAGAGTGCGAATGGAAATGGTTTTCTCAATTTAACGTAAGTCGTTCTAATATAAACGATTTCCAACGTTTAAGAAAGCTATCGCACTTTAATAAAAGTGATCTAAACGTTTTAATTTACGATGGTCCATGATGATCGTAAATAATAAAGTGCTAATATATTCTTTATCAGTTAATATATTTTCCTTGTTAAAAAAATAATATTATATTTATGAGAAAATTATTAATTGCTATAATATTAACGTAATTATCTTACAAAATGTAAAAATTATATCAGTTTAGATGATCTTCAATTAAATCGTAGTAAAGACTTACCAATTATTATGCATACATTGCTATAGTGTCAGTATCTCCTAGTAGTTTGAAATATCTACATTACAGTATTGAAAATTATAAAGAATTATCTACTTTCTATTGGTTTATATTTACTGCAAGAGTATATATATATAGAGCAATTTTTGTGATTTAGCAGAATTTATGTAAAATTTCTCTTCCCACTTTTTCTGACGTATGTTTGGATGACTGTGTGCATCAGCATAAATAAAAAATATAAACCAAAAATTATATTGAGTATTTTATAAATAATTAATAATCAACTTTAGAACATACATATACTGATTTGATGCTAACGTAATAATTAACATCAATGATGGCATTGTACACTTACTATGTTTAATATTGATCTTTAAGGATTTATTATTTTGAAAATCTTGTGCTTTGTTAGAAGTTCATCCTTATAGTCTTATAATTAACAATAAATGTGTACATTTAGGAAATAAATGGTAAAAAATCAAATAAACACTATATTTTAGAGTTACGCTTACAATTAGTACTCTTAGCGTATTTAAAAAGTAATGAAGAATCAATATTAGTAAACATATTAGAGGTTGCAATCACTTAATATCAATATAAGAAAATAAAAATCTTACACTTATTTTGATAGAGGCAAATACCAAATTATAAGCAGATGTAAAATACGATCCTACGAACGTCATCATCTAAATAATAGCACCCACGGGTAATACATATTGTACGTTTGTAGTGTATATCTCACTAAAAGAATCATGAAAGATTGTTTGTAAAACAATTTTTCATTCATCGGCCCGCCGTCGATTGGAAAACACGTGACAATTGAATCGATGTAATCGGGTGAACTGGAGCAATCGGAAGCGCGCTCGCCGTGTCATCGGGGGTCTTTAGAAGACACTGACACCGCAACAGTGACTCTACCTGCCAGAAGTAACAGTGAACGAGCCAACTGGACTGGAGTGAGCAAGGTGCAAGAGGTAAGCAAAGTCGTTACGTCGTCGATCAGTTGTGTGCGTTTCATTTAACGGAATGTAACTACTTACTACACGACCTCGACTGAGATTCTGATCTAGTTGGCATTGCGATTATCAATGCAGTTTGGTTTGTAGGGACGCACGCTCACATACGTATGTATGTATGTAAGATACGTAATGACACGCTCGATGAGACTTGATATTACTGTATATAGCTCATAGCTGTTTCCTTTTGTAAAAGTGTAAATTTTGTATTCAATAGATAACCACTTATCAGAATGACATATATATATATATATATATATATATATATATATATATATTAAATTTTTTATTCTTAGCAGAAGAGTTTTAAACTTAACTACTTTATTGGAATGAATAAATTGCTCGAAGAATTTACATTACTTTGCTTAAGATGTGATAATGCGTAAGTTTAATGATTTAGCATATTTCAATATTTCCTGGCTAACTCTTGTTAGTATTTATTTACCTAACAGACACGCAGAAAATTATTAATTCCCAGGTATCATAAAATGATGAACTATATAATCTAAATATAGAGGAATTAATACTCTGTCGGCAGCATATTATTTCTACCCAGGATTAGTTACAAAGCTCTTATATACTGCCATCCTACAATCTTAGAGTTTTAAGAAATAAAATCAAAAACATGAAACGTTACTGTATTACACATGTTAGTATAGATTTGAGCACATATATTTGGCTAAGCTTCCCTTAATCAGCCGCTTTAATTCGCTTGAGCCTGCTGTCAATACAGGCTTTTACGGTGTCTTACAATTTACAGTTTTCTTTCCAAGCTCTTTCGATTTTTTCTTTTAAAACGCTTAAATTGGGATTTAGACAGAAGGAAAAGTAATTCTGGGAACACATCAAATATTCTCAGTACGGTAATTTTCTAGGTCATGGTTATACTGGCATACTGAAATCATGAAAAACATTCCGAAAAGATTTCATCATATGGCACAGAGCCCCATCTTGTATAAACATAGAAAGATTTTCCTGTGCACCTAGTAAAGTAATAAAGAGAGCACCAGAACAGTTTCTATTACATACATTTTTGTATTTATGCTGGTTAATTATCCCTTCGACAGAGTACAGAAGTCCTGTTTCTGTTCCATTAAATTGACTGAAAAAAAGAACATATTATCATAAAGATTATTGGCATTCACTAAAGCACGACTAGCTAGTGCTTTCATAATGGTATTAGTTCTACCGTTAAACCGTTAATTATAAAAAATGTGAGAAGAAGTCTAGACGATAGGAGCAGCATACCAAGACTAACACTAAGCGACAAACACGGCGAATTAATTACAATGTTGCACTCTTATGCGCATTCAAGAATACCATGTTATGCAATGTAATAGGAGATTATAGCCAATTTGATATCAAAATGCCCAAATTCTAAACAGTGTTGGAGCATCTAAGAGATCTAATATTAGAAGTATTAGAATACTTGTGTCGTGTCCCGGCATTCCTTGCATACAACTGTGTCCAGTTACAGCTGTGTAGGTAATCTGTACGGTCTGTTCTGTGTCTTTAAAATGTTCAAGATTATCGAATCCCCGCTCCGTGCGAGGTACAGTCATTGATACGTTATTTTGTTGACAAGAAACATGTCTGCTGCATACATTCACCAGGCAAAGTGAGCAAGTGTGTCAAACACTCCAAAACTGGCCGCGACAACGTCCATAATAAGTCCATGATCACGGACAATTTGGTGGTTTCAGTTGAAGCGAAAATGCTTCAGATCAGATGCCTCGCCATAAGCACCCTTTCAAACCACTACCTCAAATGTCAAGGTTAGTGCTGTATAAGATTGTTTCTGAAAAGTTAAAATTTAAAAAACTGTACTCACGTTGGGTCCCTAAACTTCTAACGCAGGACCACAAAAACAAAAGATTTGAATGTTCGTTATAGCGAAGAGGTGACGCCGTGTTGAGTCGTATCGTAACTGGAGACGAAAAGTGGGTTTCACATGGCATGCTCGAATCGAAGCAACAGAGCATGGAGTGAAGGCGTACACACTCTTCTGTAAGGTTTAAGGCCAAAAAAACTCTGTCCCAGCGAAAAATCATGGTGTCCGTGTTTTGGGATAGGCATGGTGTTTTGTTGGTCGATTTCATGCAACGCGGAACCACCATAAATGCGGTAGCCTACGTACAAACCCTGCGCAAGCTACACAGAGCGATTCAAAACAAAAGACGCGGCATGCTGATAGAGGGAATTTTGCTACTCTATGACAATGCAACGTCGTCACACCGCAGCTTAGATCCGAGCTTTATTGAACTCTTTTGGCTGGAAAGTTTTGGACAACCCCCTCCTCTGCAGCCACACCTTGCGCCGAGCGGTTTCCATCCCAAACATCATCTCGACGACAACTACTGCAACGAAGACGAAGACGTGAAAACCACTGCGATCTCTTTGTTATCGGAGTAGGCGGCACGTTATTACAAGAGGATATAAGAAATCTAGTTGTAAGGTTTGGTAAGTGTTTAAACAAACTTGGCAGCCATGTTGTAAAATAGAAAAATATACGTAGAATCTGAAAATAAATTTGGCTATATATATAGTATATAACAAAATTTTTTTTCAAGAAATTACGCATACATTAGAAAAGAAGAGCGGTAAAGAGCTGCGTTAACTGTTTAAAAAGGTGGATAGTGTTTTTAAAATATATAATATGAAGCAAATAAACGAATCTATTGTCAATAGTCTTAGTATATGTATCATGCTCTAAGTAATTCTTTTATACATACATATATATGACAGAACATATTTCATACAATTGATGGACAAACAAAAATTTTCTAAAGCAAAATTTACGAATATTTTACTTGATTTCTTGTAATTTATTTCTAGTTTTTAAGACAAAAAAGCCTAAAAATGAATTTTTAAATAGATATATATGAACATATATCATAATTAATAAAACCAAGAGTTCACAGTTTTTGATAAGTTTGTTAAGAAATATTTAAATAGGTTAAATCAACCCTGCGGCGTACAACCAGTACACAATGCAACATATGTTCATAGAAAGTATGTCCTTTAAATATTGTAATGTGTGATGGCATCTGTTAGTTAACTGAAGAACAACTGGGTTCCATTGGGTTAATTTATTAACATAATAATGATTTGTGAGTAGCCTGGCATTGCGACCATTACCAAATAATTGCTAATCATATTTCTTTACTTTCTACCATTAGCATAATAGGAAAATTCGTTTCAGTCCAATCCAAGTGAAATCAGTTTTATTTTTAATCAATGTTTGACCAAATAATTTTAGATGTACTTCGATAATCCATTAAAGTAACTAATATTACTTACGAAGTAAATATATAACATGATTTGAACGAGCATCTATATGCTGAAATCATAGTACAATCAAAACTAGAAATTATATTCAAAATTCAATCCCACCCTTATTCCAGAATGAGAGAAATAAATCGTTCTTTAATAAAGTCAATGGTAGATTACAGAAAATAAGTGTTACACACAAATCGAATAGAAAATATTCATTCGATCGTATGCCGGTTCTTTTAAAATTATACTTCGCAGTATTCACAATACAGACACTTTTCATCCAGCGTGGTATAGATACATATGTCAAACTATAAACTACACATTAAACTAAATCCACTAAATTTTTAGTAAACTTATTCACTGCGTCTGACAATAGTCGTTTTCTCTTAATTGTGACATTATTACATTTATCGTACAAGAGTTCATACAAATCATTACTAAGAATGGACAACGTTTGCGGAGCTTTCATTATTTACGCTCATGACATGATAAAATTTCCAATGCTTCATTATTCCTGGACATACTCTAGAGTGCAATACTCGTATGTATTGCACTCTGGAGTATGTCTATTTATGCGAAAAGAATTTTTTTTAAATTTTTTAGTCCTTTTTATTCGTAGTTGCAAATCCATAACAAATTGGTATTAAATTTTAAACATAAATAAAAAGCGATCCTAGAAGATACTTAAAAATTTATTTCACAATCTTGAAAACGTGTTTTCATTTACTTCACGTACACATACACCATCTCTTGAATTTGAAAATGCCTACCGTCCTTTTCAATACTATGTTGAAGTCTCTCCCTGAAATTCTTCAATACTCTGTTGGTCATATCTGAGGATATTGTCATGATTTTTTAAAGGATGGCAGCTTTCAGGTCGTCTAGTGCTTGCAGCTTCCGTTAGTAGACACGAGTTTTTACACATCAACAGAGAAAGAAGTTGCGAAATCGGGGCAATAGGCTGGCCATGAAATGTCGCTAATTCCCTTATGAGGAATCAGACGCTCTGAAAAAATTCTTTTAGGGAATTCATCGATGCCCTTGCCGTGTGTGCAATGATATCATCCTGTTGCTACCACAAAACGGCATCCCCTACTTCGTCCAACTTCTAGCGCAGCAAGTTGTGTGACATCTAGATATAGCAATCAGAAGTTACTGTCACAGTTTTGTTCTCCTATTACAAAAAGTTTGGGATAATAATTTCGAAATCAGTGAGAGTACGCCAGAGAGTAAGACGTTCACTGCATAGAGTTTCGGCCCATTAACAAAAATTTTGTTTATTAACGTAGCCTAATAGATGAAAATGAATTTCTTCACTAGACAGTAGACTATCGTCAGCAAAACGTTTTCCTATCTGGCACTCTATCATGTCAATTAAACCTATATTGTCTACAAAATAAGCGTTACGTTGTGGTAAATCGCGATTTTTGAAATCTCAGTCACGTACCCATGCTGTTCTCAATTCTACGCCATGGTAACGACACACTGGCATAATAAGCACATGTATTCATGGGCACCAGCTTCCTCTGAAATCTATCAACTAAGAAGTACAGTTCAGTATGAAAAGTAAATGGCAAACATTGCTATATCAAACTGTGAAATAAAGTTTTGAATAGCTTCTGGAGTCGCTTTGTTATTTACGTTTATTGCCTAACTAGTAAAACCAATTAATTAGAAATTCTCTGCAACTTAACCAGTACAAAAACTACTCGTATCATACACAGATTAGTGAAGACAATAATTGTATGTAGTTTTGTGAACATCTGAGAATGGGAATTTAAGACATATCTTTTTATTTTTTGAGTAACTATAACGTTTTAATATATATGTATATTTAACGAAAATACCTGAAACTTCTAAAACTTAAAGTAATCAGGTTCGCTTATATATAAGAAGCAATGAAGAAAACAAATAAGGCATTTTTGCACTGCTTCTATAAATACTCAAAATACTGGTTCGTTTCTGCAATAAGGCTTTAAATTGTGAGAGAATGCGCGTTGTCATAATGACAAAAAAAAAGTTTACATCCTTTTACGTATTTGATAATGATTTAAGATCCACGGCGCTTGACTTACTGACACCTTAGACACTTAATTCTATGTGCAAAATGTAATGTATGCATTCAATCGGTATGCTCACTATTCTTTGTATCAATACTTGAGTAGTTTAAAACAATATCATTAATTGCATTATCATTTTCTAATTTTTCTGTTTTTTTGGTTTTCGTCGCCCGTCACCTTCGATCATATTACTATATTTAATTTGCATAACTATGAACAATTTACAACAAGATGTAATAGCTCTTACCAAAAATATTAAATAACGACTAACAAAGAAAAATACAATAACCAAATGGATCTGTAAAAATAGTTATTCTAAACCGCATTGGTCGATGTTTATAAAACACTTTGAAATATGCACATAAAGCAACGCAATAACACATTAAAATGTTTTGTCAATTTTAGTCAGTCAAGGTTAACATTTTTATTATGGTGAAGTTCACGAATCAGCAGCATTTAGAAATTATTAAAAATTACTACCAGAATTCTGAGTCGGTGGTCGCAAATTTAAGAACGCTTACTCCGATTTTCGGTCGTAATAATCGTCCCACCAGAGAGGTTGTGCTTGCTATAGTGGATAAATTCGAGTCAAAATATTACTATTGGACATTTCTCCACCAGTAAGATAACGTACCAGTCGAAGTACCGAAAATATCGCAGCCGTAAGTACTTCAGTTCAAAATGAGCCAAATCAGTCGATTTCAAATCACATTGTGGCGAATTTTTCGTAAAGATCTTGGCTTACACCCTTATAGGATCGAATTAACCCAAGAACTCAAGCCTCTTGATCATTTAAAGCGCCGAAATTTCTCCGATTGGGCTCTTCTGAAGTTTGAAGAAAATTCTGAATTTCATTTTTGGTTTAATGGCTTTGTCAATAAGCAAAACATACGTTATTGGGCAGCAACAAACCCACATGCACTTCACATGTTGTATGGATTTCATATTGGAAGTGTGATTGGACTTTATTCTTTCGTCGATGAAAATAATCGCCATGTTACGGTCAATGGAGTTCGCTATCATACCATATTGGAAGACTATTTTCAGCCAGAATTGGATGGACTTGATATTAGTGATATGTTGTTCCAACAAGGTGCTACACGCCACATAGCTGGTCAAACAACTGATCCATTGAAGGGGAAGTTTGGTAATCGTGTAATCTCGAGAAATAGTGCGGTTGAGTGCCCACGTCGTTTATGCGATTTAACGCCGTTGGATTTCTTTTTATGGGGTTACGTTAAATCGTTGGTTTATTTCAACAAGCCAATAACGTTGGAGGAGCTTAGAGCCAATATCGAACGCGAAATTGGCAGGTATATGTAAAAGAGTGGTGGAAAATTGGCATCAAAGAAACAATCGCTGCAAACGTGCTCGCGGTGGTCATATGATCGAGAGCGAACTTTATAATTAAATGTAAGATGTATGCTACACCTGTAATAAATTTCAACCCAATATCTCAATTATTACGTGTTTTATTTAAATGCATAGTTGTTATGTCCTTATTGAAAAACTATGTATATGCAATGCTTATTTATTTCGTATTTATAAGACAAGCCAGTCAAGAGATGACGTGCGCACAACATAGAAGTGATGATGATAATATATAAAAATATATTATATATATATATATATATATATATATATATATATATATATATACACTGTATATAATATATATGTCTCTCGTTGTGTGTGTATGCAGATTGCTAGCACAGTGATATGGATGGCTTAACATCCAGGAAGGTTTTTCCTGGTTTCCCTTTCCCGTTTAAGTGAAAGCTGACAGAGAAAGGTCTTAAGTTGCACCACAGGCGTGGGCGTAATATTAGTTAAAACGTATATATTTAGACACCATGCATAAGTGGCGAGAGAAGGTAAGATGATACGGATATCTCCGGCTAGTCAAGGGCGTCACCGAGATATATTGGGCGTGTTGTAGAATGCAGTAAGTTTAGTTATGAGCTGGTTTTTATTTTAGCGATAACGATCAATATTTGATAATCCATTGCAACGTAGTTATGAGTGCAATACAGAATAGTAATAGACTGCTGTGCAAGGACAGTGAAAATAAATTTATTGGATAATTCTCAAACCTAAAATGAAATGGTGCTAAAGTTGTTTGTTCAATGTCATACATCCTTTTACACAAAAAAAAACAAAAATGTACAAAATGTCATCCGACATCTCAGAAGGAGTTTGTGTACATATAATTTATATGTTGACAATTTATAATCTACCATTTAAAATGGTGGAGAATGAATTGTTCCGTCAGTTTTAATATACATACAATACAAACTACGCATTGCCTAGTGTTCAAATGTTAGGAGACTATTTACCTTCTGCACTCCAAAAAATGTAGTTCAGTATTAAATCTGATGTCAAAAATAAGAAACTGTGGTTAAACTGTGATGAGACTGCAAATTGTACAATAAATCTATTCTGAATATCATTATGCGTACAGTGGAACCTCTTGAAAAGACATTTTCATTTTTATCAGCGGGTAAAGTGTACCAGCGAAGCTATACACACTATAATATTATACTAAGCACACTACAAAATTTCGAATTGACAATAAACCAAGAAGTGATGTTTGTTACTGATGTCGACTCATCAGTGCTTTCAGCGGGACATTTTCTTAAACTTGAGTGCCTCACTTCACTACATGTAACATGTCTTTTACATGCATTACACCTGATCCCAGAAACTACTCGAAAAGTTACCCATTTGTAGATGGTTTAATAAGCGGTGTCAAAAAAGTTTTCGTGAAATCTCCGAAAGTCACATATCCTGTCCTGGCATACGAGACCACCCCAACCAATTCTTACACGCTGGGACACGTGACCTTATTCAAAGGATTTTTCACACAATGAAATCCTTACTATTACAGCTCAATCTAAGAGAATCAATAGCCATTAAAGAAAGCAAGATAAAATTTAATAGTACTGATATTCACACTGATTTACAAATTATTCATACGAATTACATTGTACTGAGATGCCATAAATACCTTGCAGAATACTTCATTAGCACTAACGGATCAAATGAAAGTAGTGGATGAAGTGCAAAGAGTGCTATGTACGTTAAATAACTAGTATTTGTGTATTAGAATAGTTTCGTGGTGTATTACGAAAAAGTCAGATTACGAGACATTTACAGTAATACTTTTAATACAAACACATTAACTCAGTTCAAAGAATATTTTAATTACATAAATATTACATAAGTAAACACTGAACGATAATTCCCTCTATGTAAGAACATTTTTATAGCACGACGAACATCATTTAACGAGAAGAGGAGGTTTATGCTATGTTGCAGATGTTTAGTCGAGTAAATTCAGATTGTTAATATTTCTCTCGTAGATAATTGTTTAATAATAATAATAGCATAAAAATATCTTGCTTATTACTTCTTATTTATACTGTATTATGGTACTTATTGTTTTTCTTTCGAATGTCCCGCGATTTCTGCGTTTTTAAAATCACAACTACCGATGACGGGCTATACTGCGAGAGGCATCTGTGTTAGCTTCGTCCTCTACATACATGGTGTCTAAATATCCCCATTTTAATAAAGCCTATTGGAACATGTAAAGGCATGGTTTAATATATGTATGTATGTATATAATATATATTACATCTAGATTTTTTTCTATATCCTAATGTCGTACCAAGTTTCCGTTCTTACTAAAAAGAATGTATTTATTGTAATTAGTCTAGTTCATATTTTACGTCTCAACATAAAATACAAAAAATCGTATCCACTCTACACACACTTAAACAAAAATAATTTAAATCCTATACAAATCGCCTCCAATAAGTACAACATAAAAGAACATCAATTAAATTAGTTTCAAATTCGACGCTATTGTTCATCAAGCTACATTTTGCAGTTATCCATGGTTAGGTCTCATTGCAAACATTGTAGTCATTTCAACGGAATAGCGCTCTATTAAAGACATACAATAACAGAATATACTACTCGCTTTCTTTCATTATCTTGACAGTGGTCGACTTATTTGAAATTCACTCAATTGTGCAAGTTCAGCAGTCGCCAGTGAAGTGATGGCTTTTATTATTGAGAGATAATTCAAAGAACACTTGTTGCGACAAAAGCACTCATTTTGTATTTCTCTTTTTAATAAACAAAATCGATGAATCATCTCGTATTAAAAAAATATACTCCTACAAACGCAGTCTAATATAATATACAATATAACAAGAGAAACACAATGCTTTCTATTAAACTTGTACTAAGATTAAAATTCTAAATAAATACTTTTGATAATAATAAAAGTAAATACATTGCATAATGTGCTAGTTAATTTTAATTATATTCGCTGAAGTATTATATATTTAATAAGTATATGTATGTATGTGCATATAAAGTGGCACCTAATCAAGTCTCCTATGGAAAATCGGTATATTTTGTTTATTTTTTGACATCAGAATTTTCTTAGGCACGTGGAAAATTCATTGAGAATTGGTGTACGTTTATAGAGGGAACTGTAATTGTAAAATTTTTCAAAGAGAGACTCCAGCTGATGTAGCACACATTGGCAGAGCTTGAAAACAAAATTTAAGGGCTAATATAAACCGTGTACGTGACTATATAGCGGAATGACCAAGAAAGCGATTCAATTAGGTATTTCCCAGTTTTTGTGAAGGACTTCGCCTGCTTCCTTACAAAATATGCCCCAAAAAATTCTGCTTGTGGACCGTGAAAAGAACAGTAATATCGTAAACTATAAAAATGAAATTGTAGAATTTTACACAGACGAAGTTCATTTCTATCTAAATGAAACTATCAATCAAAACCACCCCTTTTGAGGTAGTTAAAACCCACAAATTGTTTACAAATGAACACTTTATGGGCTAAAAGTTACTGTCTGATGCAGCGTTAGTACTAGAGGCTTAATTGGACTTCATTTTTTTAAGGATAATGAAAGAAGAAACACTACTGTAAATGAGCATCGCTACAGAACGACGTCGTGAATTTCTCTCTCTACAAATTGGAGAGTTTAAGCTTGAACACATGTGGTATCAATAGGATGGTGCCACAACACATATATTCCATGAGACAATTGCTGTTTTGAGAAGAATGTTTCCTGAGATCAACAATAGGGCATATTTGCCAAGATACCCTGACTTGTCGGTATGAGACTTCTTTTCAGGAGGCTACCTGAAGAAACGCATTTTTGTACGACTCAAACTTTGCATACATTAAAAGCCAACATTCGGAAAGGAATTATCAGTATACCACCTATAACGTTTGAGAAGATTATGATGAATTCTCTAAGAAGTACTGCATTAATAATAGAAGAGATCATTTGAGATATTATTTTCAGTCCGTAACGAAACAAATTTTTTAATTTTTAAGGTTCAAGTAAATATACCTCATGTCTTCGAGAATATCCTATAATCGATAGTTGGGAGGACGACTCAGGCTAGAGCAAACACTCAGGCGATCAATAGGAAGCTCTAGTAAATGCAAAAACATTATCGAGTCACGCTTTTGCTGCATTTGCTTTGCAAGCATGTGCCTAATCCTGTGGAAAAACACATTTCTTTCACCTAAATAAGGACTCTGTCAGAGGTTTTAGGATTAATCCTCATCAAACCACTACTGACCTCAACAATATCTACCGGGTTTTTGAGAAACTTCGAGTAGATGCTCTCATTATTTTTTCTTTTAAATTAAGATTTTCTTATTCGATAATAATATTTTTCAATAAACTCCTGCCCCGTAACAAGTTAATAACTTCGCCGCTCTTTCGGCACTGATGTTTCAATTTTTCCCAATAATGCAAGAGACTGTTCTAAATGCGATTTTCATTTTATGACTCAAGATTGTTTGGTTCCGTAGTGAAAGTTCATGTAACATATTATTTTATTACCCAAAAGGGAATCTGAAAAATGTTATAATACACAAGCCGATCTGTTAAAAATAACAAATGCATATATCGTATAGACAAAGCTATATATGGGAAAATGTAAAACATGATTATAAGCAAATTTGTAATTAAATTAAATTAGACTAAATTAAATTAAAACTTAAAAAGAATATCAATATACCCAAAGAAGAGATTACAGTTCTATAAATCTTTAAGCAACGTTACATCGGCACGAGCGTCTAATCCCCTTTTATCCATAGAATTTGCCAGTTCTTATAATTATTCTGAGATCCTTGTTGCACTTTATAGCAAAGATTGGAGAGCATATATCATTTCGTCTATAACTAAACAGCTACTTACTTATCTGCCATATTATACGAAAAACATGAATATTTCTAGCTTGTGGGTTGGATTAATGAAATGATTGCTGCCGCGAATATTGCTTTCATGATTCTGGTCACTAAAGCTTATTGTAGGTAATTTTGATGAAGCCTGTGTCTGATTAACTTAATCACTGAACGTTGATATATAACCCCTTTCCATATTAATTTTCATATTCTGTATACGTAGTTCGAAAACAAAGTTGTCATCATCAGCAGATAATTAAACAGTGTCGCACCTGGAAAACTAGTCAGCCAAAACGCATACAGTGTGCGTTTTAGCTTTCAACGGCACAGATCGTGTGTGGAATTTGTTTCGTACAGGTATTTTCCAGCGGCGACACTGTTTAATTATCTGCTGACGTATACAGAATACGAAAATTAATATGGAAGGGGGTTATATATCAACCTTCAGTGATTAGAGCTTACTATACAAATAATCTGGCTTTCGTGTTAATATTTTTCTATACAGAAAGATACTGTTAACCATATTAAGACGGCATATATGTCTCAACACCTAATACCGTGAATCAGCCTAATGTACGAGTTTTGCACCGACACCATTTTTTGTAGGGTAGCACGACTACACCGCCTCACCGTAATTAAAATTTGAGAGCACTAAAGAATTACAAGGCAACAACTTAACATCGATATCAAATAGATGTCTGTGCACATAGATGGAAGATTATCGTTCACATATATTCCTACACTTTTTAGGCTCTGAAGGGAGCAAGTTTGCGATTTCGAATAAAATTGTTGATGTTCGACGCTGCAAAATTTGGTTTGGCGTTAGGAACAAATACTATCCGTTGCGTTTTTGGGATTAATCTGCAGCTAGTGTTGTTCACACAACAAATTTAGTAGGTCATCACTGATGTGCCGCTTAATATAATCCCAATTGGTGAAAAGATATAGTATGCAACTGTATATAGTAATAATGTAATATAAGTGATAAGAGCAATGTTTCAGTGCAGAGAGTAATTTAGAAGTGTACATACTGACTAATATAGGGACAGACGTGAGAGGATTTTTTACGATTTGTAAAATTTCATATTTACTTTTTTTATTAGTTCTCAAACATAATTTTGTCATATCTCAAGAAATTCTGCTGGAGAAAATATAATATATATACAATGTTACACGGAGAAACGCTTTATAAATTGACAAAAGTATTATTTGTTTTAAAATAACCTTTCTTTTGCATCCGTTACTACTGCCCGAAAAGATGATATCATTTTAGGTGCAGATAAGCACCAAAATATATTACGCCCCGCAATTCGTACTAACAATCTCGCAAAGATTACGAACACATAATCAAAGAAACTTATTTTTTACAAACTTTAAGAGTATGTAAAGTATATGTAAAGAACATCTAATAACATGAGTGGAATCGAATCGATTAATTCAGCCAACTGTACATATAAGTATATTTTATGTAGAAATAATATAAAACAAAATAATTTAGTATGCAAGAAATGAATTGTAATGCATAATTTATGTACAATCTTAATATAGAAATAATTACATAATTATGTACGCAACTCTCTTACGCTTCAAAATAACAAAATGTACTCTTGAAGCAATTATTGAAGGGTAACCAAGGTTTTATTTAGAAATATGCTTTACTTACGCGGATACTGCTGGTGATGATGATGAAAGCGAGAAAGAAGAATCATGGGAAATTTAATATTAATTCTTTCATTATTATGAAGTGCATTTATCTTAACAACGTTAACCCATCTTATTCTTCCAAAGAAAGTAACATGACCAATTCGTACTTCCTCATTTTATACAAGAACAAGGATATTAAGTTATTTACAACTGTAAGTATTATCAATTTATAAAGAAGTATATAGTATATATCACAATCTAGTTTTACATCATTGAATAAAATTATTTATTCCAATTAAAAGGTATTAATACTAATTACTTTGTTGTATGTACGCAATGAAATAAATTATTTATAATTATGCCTAAACGTCTGAGTAATTCATATGTTAATAACATTCTGTTTACGATGCGTTTCAAGTTTCAAGCACTCACTAGATAAACTGCGGCGTTATTAGTGAATCATTCCCTGTGAGTTATCGTACCAATTGTGATATAACAAAACAATAAAAAACCAATACCTCTCTTTCTCGTTCAAGCATGTCTGTCTATATACGCATCGTGATAACATACGAACTTCGTTCTTTCGTTCTTACATTTGCATGTTTGTACGACAGAGGGAGATACTGGTTTTTCATTATTTTGATACGATAAATAAATCGTTAATGCGGTGTTATTAAGGAATTATTTACTTTATGAGGTGTCGATACTAGAAACGCGTCGTAAGCAGAGTATTATTAACATTTGAGTTATTTTTAGACGTTCAGTTAATGGCATATGCGAAGTTTAAAGTGTTCTGCATACGCATCGTGATAACATAGTTATTCATTTGATGGGACGAATATTAACTTCGTTCTTTCAAACATTTGCAGGATTTGACGTTCGTTAAAAATAAATAACGAAAGTAGAATATTAAAAATCAACACAAGAAATTAACTGGATCTGATCTTGACAAGGAAACGTTGTAACACAGGTTTTTGCGGTAAGATTTCATTAATCTCCGTCATCTTTCCCTCTATCGTGTCAAATCTTTGGGGTTTCAATTTTATTTTCATATTTGGAAAGAGGAAAACTCGTAAGGTGTTCATCGCTTACCAATCGCGACACGAACTTTGTTGTTATCCTTCTCATATTCAATTCTTCCGTTGCAACCTGCAGACGTGTACATTAAGATATTCCAACAATATAACAGACGTTTTGAATCATCATTCACAACTGCATTACGAAAATAAATGACCTTTTATAGTGTATTCCCGATTGGTGTTCGTCAGAAACGTTCGTCTTCATCAACTGATGTTTGGCCTTTTTGAAACACTTAAATCAAGTTTATATATAATCCAAAGCGTGGACTTCAAATTCTAAAATAACATTTTGTGTGTTTCTGTGGTAGTCTTACGGTCGCCATTAAAACAAAGAACATTTTCACTTGCACTGACACCGCTTAGCATACTAACTCATGAAGGGATACACAACTCTACGTAATGGTGTCTATTTATGCGCGTTAGCGTCAATTTTGAAGATTTTAATACCACATTTTATTTCTTTCCAACATTTTTAACTGATAATTAAGGTTCGCAAAGCAGTAGTGTGTTTTGTGAACTTGAGTGAATTAAAAACTTATTAAATTTACAAATATATGAGAGTTACATTGTCGATGTATACATTGTTACAATGTAACCCTAAATCATGTACTTTTTAATGTTTTATTCACTGGCAGCGAATAAATTCCGCTTTAATCGTTGGTGGATGCATTAATGTGCTGTATATATGTACTCTTAATTGCAATCTTTTTTATTATCTAGTCTATTAAGGTTCAATAGGTCTATAGGAGATTTAAAATTACTAGATTTTATAAATTATAATAGTAGTTGTCTACGTTATTATAACAGGACAGTCTACCACAACCAAAGCTCCGTGGTAGATTCATGCTGTAGCACTGCATACCTTTCATCTATTACTGCACCAGATGCTAGTGACTTAAGTATTTATTTTTACTTATTTGCAATTTACATATATTTATTTAGTTTAATAATTTAATATATACATTCATTTATATCTATTTAATTCATTTATTGTACAAATTAATCGCATATTATTTTAATTTGCATTTAAATTATATTGTACATATCTAAAACATCACATATGAATATTCTAACAGCCCGTAGCGTCTGCATAATACAGTGGTTTGCAATGTTATCGTATTTATATCCGTCGATAGCATGTATTACCAATACGATAGTCTATATTAAAATTTGGCGTCAGCGCAACCATTTGATGGCTTGAGGCCCCTAAAATCGTCTCCTCTAAATACGCGAAGGCTCTACGACTGGAGCAATTAATACATACAAGGTAACTCTTTTAGGTTGAGACCGGTCTTAATTTCGCTGCTTTCCTCTACCCAAAGTTAATGGTCCGACACCCTGTGCTGTTTAAGCGAAGAAGATACATAATTTGTGATCAAGCTGAATCGATTCTCGATTAAGTTGAACGTATACGTGAGTGACATACACACGAATACACAGCGTAACTTATATACCCTGAAGTCTTAACGATGAATAAATTCAACCCCTACTGTAAACGGACTTCTATATAAAGTACGAAGCACGATAAAACGTCCTTTCGAGATTTATTTACTAACAAGCAGAACAAATATCCTTTAGTGATAAACACACACATACACACAAGCATATATATACATATATAGCCGCAAACACACAGAATTCTGTTAAGAATTAATACATGAGCGGAATTGCAATTCTACTACGCAAACGGTATTTGAATCTGCTTATAATCTATATAAATATATATATATATATATATATATATATATAAGCTTTCTTCTTCGATATATTGCCACGTTTGGATGATTTTATCCTGAGAAGAACATTTTTGTCTTGACGTTTCGGTAATAGCCTCAAGGGTGCGTCGATTACCTGTGCCGCTCTTTATAGCCCCGTGGTAGGAGAGACACGTGTGCAGCTCCTCGTGATTTATCCATCAGTTGTTCTGTCGCTAGCTATTGATTGATCGATTTGTATTCCGATGCTGCTGGTCTATAGTGACCTATTGCGATTTCGTCGCTTGTTTGTAATATATCTATTCGATAATGTTGGTTTCCAGGTGTCAGGCAATGGTTGTGCGTTTTCACGTTTATTCATGCAATTCTGAGGTTTCTCTACTTCGATAATATTTCTTATTGTTGAGTACGTTAAATTCGTAATGCGTGTTTAGTAAGTGATGATTTTAGGTCACTTTTAATAAAACCAAAAAGAAACGTATGGTTAATCTGCAGTAAATTATTCTTCTATAAGAACCTACGTATCCTACTAACTTGGTATCAGCTTGCCAAGCTACCATAGCAGAAACCAGAACAGGTACAATTACGAGACCAAGTTAAGAAATTGACGCTTTTTCGTCGTAAACGGTCTACGCCATGCAGGTCATTAAAAAAAGAGCTTAGCTGCGGCTGTCTTAGGAAACTATTTAAATAATCGATAATTTTCTTATTATTTGTTCGTCATCTGGACATGATATTTTTCAGCAACATGTATTTATTGTTAAGTAATGAGTCTCATAAGTATGGTGTAGTACTGGAATATTCTGCTATGCATACATAATTTTAAAAACTTAGCTGTTGCATTAAGCAAGTTTGCTTTACAAGTCATGCATAATTGCTGGTTCAGTTTATTATATGTGTAACTAATTGTCAGTAAGTAGTAACATGTCCAGTGGATTAATAAAGCTCAATTAAGCTGGAATTTCAAAGAAAATTTTTTTTTGTTTTGCAATCCGCGTGATATAAATCGCTTACTTTAAAAAACAATAAATTCTAAATTGTTTTCATAGTTATACTTCTATTTCTTTATAGTTTTTGCTGTTGTACTAGTTAAGAATTTCTTTATAATTTGTATTTGGCTTTATTAATTTCACATATTGTAATGTACATATCTAAAATTTTAGCGATATATTTAACCGAACAGGTGCGTGTGGCGTCTCTGCACTGTAGTTTGTAATATTTTACATAACGAGGCGAATATGTAGTACACATCTTTGTTGGTTTAAATTTGGCGCCAGCGGAACCATATACGAGTTTCAAGCGCGTACCTCGTTCTTCCCCCTTGTCAAGTAGTATATAAACACAATAAGCAGTTCTCCATATATATGAGGCAGAGGCAATAGTGCAAATAAAGGCAAAATAGCTGTCTAATCAAAAACAATTACAAAAATCTAGAACGTTGCGGACACTCCATGAGTTGCATGGCAATGATGATTGGTCTTAAATTTGCCGTCCCTTGCTCTGACGTTCGTGCTCCTACACTGTTGAACTGAATTACGTGAGGAGGATTAATCATTCCTGACTATTTAGAAACAGATCCTTCTTAATCGTAGACGTTAATGGAAAATACATATGTACACACTACATTCATTGTTGTAGTCTTGTTAGTTTAGATTCTCGATAATGCCTTTCTACTATAATAGAACTTAAAGTGCGTACGAGCACGTTAGGAACGCCCTGGGGAAAATATTTACTTCGAACAGGCAGTATAATCATACTCATTTTAGTGGCAGAAACAAATCGATATTAGGCATTGATATGAGTTGTAAACCGTTGTGCAGGCAGTATTGGTGTTGTTTATATGTAAATATATGTATATACAGTCCATGAAATGCTTGTTGAATTATATTTTATTTTAGGAGAAGAATTTTAAATTTGGTTTATTTAAATAATTTTATTTTATTTCAATAGATACATTTAAGGTTTACAAGATTTTTATTTAAAAATACAAACATATCTTTAAAACACGAATAATATATTTTATTCGTTACGAATAAAAGAATTGTGCTAATAAATTTATTATTCTGATAACAATCAGCGCACAAGCTGATCAAACTAGATTAACGTGTTAACTTAATATTAAGTTAGTAGGTTACGTCCCGGCAAAACACATACACACATACACTACATTTTAATCTACTTCACACAGTTATAAAAATGTATGAACAATCAAACAACAATTTTATCCATCTCTAGCTAAGCTTGCTAATGCGTATTTCTAAAGGTTGAGATCATAAAAGTAATAAAGAAAGATCACGTTCTCACTAAGAATACAAGCATAATGCTTATCTTAAACGATAGAAGTTTCTAACAACACCGTCCATAATCCAACCTAATCTGTAATTAAACTTTTTTATAGAAAGTAGTGAGACCACGCTTAAAATTCAGAAAACGTGTAGTTCGAACCACTTAGTAAATTTCAGCAAAATTACAATGAAGTTTTACATTTGTATGTTATTCAACGATTACAACCGATGCAGTAATGTGTACTACCAGTATACACATTTAAATGCACACAATTCCACAATTGTGCAACGAAATAACTGTAATGAACACGCAAATGAAGTTTGATCTCAACAAGCACGCATTATAAGTATCATTTCTGTAGAACAAACGTGCAATTATTATTCTCGGAGCGATTCACAGACAGATTGTCATCAATTTCACTTTCTCACAAAATTGTTGTCGCACACATACAATCAAAACTGAAGACTACTCGTTTCTACTTCTATGAAAAAATACCGTAAAGAAACACCGTTATCATTACTATTGTATTATCGTTGTCAATCATACTATAACGTTGGATTCACCGGTTGTAAACACCTTTTTAAAAGTAAAACTTACACAACAAACGAGACAATCAACGCATTATAAACTCATACTAGTTCATACTAATTACATTCAGTGAGAGTAAATAAATGTTACTTTACGTATACATATTCATAATATGTATATTCGCAAGGAGACATTATGTTTTGTATATTTTTATTGTGCACACGTAATATCATAATAACAATTGAAATACGTTCTCTGCTAACTAACAAACATAGCACCTAATTAACAATTATATAACGTTAGTGGAATTATGTAAATTACTGCAGAGTGTGAAGAATTATATCCAACCGTATAATTAGAAGATTATGAGCAAAAAGAATATATCGCCTGTTGACTGTACCCAAGCAAGGCTTACAAATATAACCGTACATTGAAAATACTTTTTACGGCACTTTAAGTAAGTAAAATCATATTTCTAGTTTACATGCAGAACTATTAACGTTACGAGATTATGCCTTATAAAGATATGTCATATTTGATTACCCCATAAAAGAACACAACAAATATCTGAATATTTCTTAATAACACATCTAAATCCACTGGAATTCTTAACACTGGTTTTAGTAAACATATAACTGAGTAGATATAGTAAATGTTTTTGCTAACATAATATTAAAATCTTTAATAAAGATGCACTGCCCATCTTCTTTGAGTTTCCCAGGAGTGGCTAAGCCTGTATTCACTTTTACAAATAAATACATATTGCTATATATTTCACAATTAATAAATTTGTAGAGCATATTGTCATGAGCAGCAAAGCCATGTACAGTACTTGACAACTGAATAGCCACCCTTGCATATCAAGATATTTGTATTTAAATATATTTCAAATTTTCGATCGTACACCGATTTTCTTGCTCAAAGCTGATCTATTCCTAGAAAAAGCAATCATTATTATATTACAAAAAAAATTACTTTATTATCGGTTTTTGTTCAGGTACCCCCTAAACACAAATAATGAAATATGTGAAAGCGCTACGAATAATATTCAATTTTAATTGAAATTTATACGTGCTCTTTTTAGCACGTGTATTAAAGTGTTTTAATAACACATTGTGAAATTTATTATTAATTTACTTTTTTTGTGAACATTTAAGCTTTGTAATTTATTCGAAATGAGAAAAGTGAAAAATATAATAGCGCAGATAAAATTAAAATGGAGGCTTTATTAAAAACAGGCGTCTTTAGGAACCGACAAATTGTAATAATGCAAAAAGTTTATCGGCATATAGTTGACCGAATAGCCGTATTAATTCGAGAAAATACTCCATCTATATTGAGTGATCCCAGTCATTATTACTGTGTTTGTAAAATCACCGATAGAAACGACCGGCGAATTATAAAACCCGTAATAAAAAATTGACGATCTTCTGCTAGAGATCAGCTAGATAAATTAAAAGTACTTAACATAATCATATTTGAGCGCGCGGTGCGATCACGATTGTACGCTGTCGGAATCAAATGTCGCAGACTAGTCAGTTAGGTTAATAGCAAAAATGAAGAAAACACGCCTGCAATGGACAAAGTACACAGCAATTTTATTATTATCATAATAAACTTAATTTTTGCAAGTCACATTTTCTTTAAAACAGGTGATATTCAACTATGAGTTCGGAGTTGAAGCAATAACGGAAAGTGTTAATTTCGATAAGCGAAGACCCGAACGTTATAGTGATGAGACTGTACAGAAAAAAATTAAACACTCGCCATTAGTCATAATCTGGTCATACGTAACCGCGAATGGCACCGGACTCTGTATTTTGTGGAGAACATCATTAATAAAGTGTAATATAAAAAAGTTGTTGAAACTGTATTTTTACCTTCCCTAAACCCAAGAAATGAAGAAGAAGGACCATATATCCTCATGCAGGATGGAACAAGGTATCATATAGCAAATACGATAAAAAATCTGTTTCAAGAGCATTACGTATCCCTTTTGCACTAGCTCGGAAACTCACCCGATCTAAATTCGATCGAAAATTTCCCTCAAACCCAATAATAACAGTTCTAAAAGATAATATTCACTGATATTGGCAAGAGAACGCAAAATTGCAAAAATTATAAAAATTTGTATTTATAGCATACCAGATTGAATGACCGCACTATCATTAAAGCTAAAGGAAGATTAACGAAATATTAATGTAATATCTTCTACGAAGCATAAATAAACACTTTGTATTAGCAATAGATGTCTGTTTTTGTTTCATTTTTGATAAATTTGCAAAAATACTAAAGTCGGAAGGTGGTTCTAATTCAATTTCCAGATTCTGAACATAATACAAGTAATGTGTGGTTAATAAGAAAGACATGCTGCATGTTCATACTCATTCAACAAATGTCAATATGTTCCTTAAAATTATACGGTTATGGCATACCAAAATATAAATGTACATCTAGTACTAAATATAGTTTCACTTTTGAGAGAATTTATTGCCATTATAAACTATTTCCATAGTCCAAAATCTTGAAAAATGGATCTACGCAGATAGTGACGTCATGTTTGTATATAAATAAGGATCCTTTAAAATAAATTGTGGTTAGAATACAAAGTGACAGAATGTCACCGTTGTGATTAAAGATGGCAGCACAATTTAGAGAAAATAAATTTAAAACGTTGATAATTGAAATCTTAATGTTAACAAACTTCCTACAAAAATACAATACTTCAAAGATTCGACACACGAACTCAGAAAACACGAACTTTTGAACATAAAAGGACAGACTGCCTTACTAAACTAGACTTGTCTCTCTTTCTTGTTCTCTCGTTCTATGTATATATATATATATATATATATATATATATATATATATATAATGAGTGTCCCAAAATTAACGCAAAATTTGAATTTGTCGCCATTTGTGCAGTAAAGTGTTGGCAACCCTAAAAAGAAACAATTTGACAGCTGACAGTTTAGGGTTAGTAAAAATGGAGCGTTACACGACAGAACAACGTGTCTTCATTATTGAACAATATTTCAAAAATAATGAAAGCTTGGCGGCCGCAGTTCGAAAATTTTATACAAAATATGGTCGGAATAGTGTTTTTACTTCGTCAACTGTGAAGAGATTAATTGAAAAATTCAGGGAGGCTTGATTCGTTGTAGACGCCAAACACACTGGTCGTCTAAAAACAAGCCGTTCAAATGTCAATATCGAAGCAGTGCGTGAGAGTGTCGGTGACAATCCAGGAACCTAAATTGGGCGTCGTGGACAAGAATTGCAAATTTCAAGAAGCTCTCTACAGCATACACTCACTAAAGATTTGTGTCTCCATGCTTACAAAATTCAATTAACACAACAACTGGAGTCTAATAACCATGCATAGCGAAGGGAGTTTGTTGAATGGATTATTGAACATCAGCAGTGGATGCCGATTTTTCGAGCAAAATTATCCTAAGCGATGAAGCACATTTTCACCTTGATGGCTTAGTTAATCGCCAAAATTGCCGCTTTTGGGGTTCTGGGAACCCACATGTGATTGTCGAAAAACAAATGCAACCATAACGTGTCACTGTTTGGTGTGGATTTGGGCTGGAGGCATAACTGGACGATACTTTTTTGAAAATGAGGCTGGTCAAGCAGTGATTGTTACTGGTGCTCGATATCGCGACATAACAGAGTTCTTTCTGCCGAAATTGGATAATGTTGATGTGGCCAATATGTGGTTTCAACGAGACGGTACCACATGCCATACAACCCGTGAAACAATTCAGTTACTGCATGAGACATTTCCAGGTCATGTACTCTATCGTTTCGGTGATCATTACATTTCTTTTTATGGGGTTGTTTGAAATGACAGGTCTATGTCAACAAGCTCACAATCAACTGTGCATTAAAGGAGTAGATTCAACGCTGCATCAACGAAATTCACGCACATTTATGCATAATAGTCATAGAAAATTTCGACAAACGAGTGCGTATGTGCATGCAAAGCTGTGGAGGCCATTTGCCCGATGTGTTATTCCATAAATACCCCTATCCTATGTACTTTATGATTCAATAAAAAAATAATAATCAAAAGACTAAAAACTGTATTTTCTATTTAATTCAAATCTTACGTTAATTTTGGGACAGCCTTTATATATGATATATATATATATATATATATATATATATATATATATATATATATATATATATATATATACTGATAATTCAAAATTATGACATCATTCAATATGTCCAGACGTTTTAATACAATACTGAATTTGAAACATTACATGAAAACAAAAAACATTTTTAGTAGATATAATAGAGGCATTTGAAGTTTTAAAAATTTAAATTTCTAAAAATTCTATTCAGAATTGTAGGCTTTTTGGGATTTCCTTAATTTTAAATTAAAGCATTTAAAGTTAATTTTGAAGTTTTTGATATATAAGGTTATACATAAAACAATAGAGGGTTACGTGGATAGCTGCTTCGCCTTCTGCTTGGCAAAATCTGTATGTGGTTTCTTCTATCAAATTAATGTTCATATGTTCGTTGAGCTTACAATTGTTAATATACCTAGTGTAATCATAACAGACGCTCTGTTCCTACTCAGTAAGTCCCGTGTAAAGTTGGGTGACTGTTCATTCTATTGATATCTATATAAAAGTATATTAAAGATAATGCTGATGTATTGTAAAATATAATTTGTACAAAAGATTCTGTATTATTTGCTATTCGGCCATATCTTAGAAAGGTGCGATAGCCATGTCTCTTAAATAAACCGCGTTGCTCATTACTACTAGTCATGTACCAGTTTTTACAAAATGCAATTCAGCTGCAATAAAGCTGCATGAGTTTTCACTCAGCTAAAGTCTGTAGGTTAAAATTAGAATTTCATTATCATTTAAGCGAATACTAAGTTAATTACTGTAAGCTATTTTAGGTTCACCATCGTGAAGATACAGATTGGATACAACAAAAACATTAGGCACACGTGATGTTTCTTTTTAAATACTCTTAAGCAGCCATCAGAAAATGTTTGTGCTATAATTTTCAAAAAGTTTTTTTAATCCTCGACCAATATGAGCTTCGATTCTGGATACTCCGTACAACATCCTCTGATAAAAAAGGATGCTGATATATTGATTTTCCTATGCGAGTGCAATATCTGTAGAGTGCAAGTGTAATAAATCAGTTACACCACCATTTCAGTTAGAAAGTAGTTGCAATGATTTTAATGATGTGCCTGATATTTCAACAAAGATACAAGGTGCTTGCATAAAAAGCAAAACATATCTGTTTAAATTCTGTATATACGAAGGAAATATTAATATTATTATAGTGAGACGAAAAATGTTCGCGCGTATGTGCACATATACAATATAAACTTGCAACTCACATTTGCAAACTTGTGACACTGTAAATATCCAATACCCGCTAACTAACAGGTCAACATCAAACACTTTCAAACGTATCTCCGATTCAAACTTACCGCAAACAGAGAGGTTATTCATAGCGTTCTTAAAATTATATAAAAAAATCTCATCTACCATATGTATGTTAGTGTTGCGGATATTGATACTATAGATTATCTTTCATGCCAAATACGGTAATGTTATACTGTGTTAAACTTTAAAAACGAAATGTGTCACATACAACTTTCTTTCCATTTTTTTTGTTTTAAAAACATGAAATCTGCATTACCTATATATCATTTTTATATCTAAGTTATTTAAACATGGTCCATATATTAAATCATATGTCAAAATGAGATAGAATTAAGATATTCGAAAGTAACGATTTCGTATCTACATCGAGAAAATGCCGTCAAAATTCTTAATTTAGAATATATTTTTAGAATATCTTTTATTTAATTCGATTTCACTGTCGTTATTCCTAGCCTAATATTTTCTTATTTTGCATTTATTGCAGCTATTTTTCATATAAAAAAAAACATAGAATTTGGAAATATAAAAAATTGTAATTTACTTTTTATTATATGTATGCTGTTTCAGAATAGTTGAATATCTATAGATTTGCAGTTATTGGTCAGATATCTGGATGTTAGAGAAATGCAGGTTTCCGAAACGCACAATAGTGACGAAGCAGATACTCTCTGCTCAAGGCTATTGGCTTGAAACTAGGTAAGCAAATATTTTAGAATTTGATGATATTTTGGTTTGTACTTATGTAAGACGTTGTTGCAACTGACTAGAATACATGTAATTTGAAATTATTTGCGAGTAGTGAAAAACAAAAACATTATCGTAGAGTTAATCTATAGTGTACACTTGCCTTATCTCCGATGTGTATCCGAAACAAAGGTAATAGTTAGTACGTACGTACATATTAAATCCATATTTGTATATTCGTTAATATTCAAATAATTATATTTTAATTACAAAATAATAATTTTAAATAATTTTAAAAAGGATACATATAATAAACATATATCGATTACTTTACTCGAACCATCGATGCAGTAAAATGTACATGTATCCCAGAAACTGACAGATTTTCTTTATTGTGTGAGACGTGTATTCTACAATTTCAATAAAGAATAAAACATTTACCAAGATTTTCGTTGTGTATAATTCTTAAAGTTCCTAGATAATTTCTTGAAATCAACATATGGAATTTAAATTGAGTTAAAATATCAGTTTAAACTACAATGAAATTTTTAACAATTTCATTATAGCTTTAGCCTCTTAGAACCAATTTGAATGAATTTCAATAACAGTTAAGAAATAAATGTACGACTCACTACTATCCGAGGAATATAAAAGAACTCAACTGATATTCTATGTAAAACCAGCACCGAGATGAAAACTAAAAGCTAAAGAATATCCGTTATTTGTAATGTCTTCGTCACCATGTACAATTATACCTCTAAAAATATAATAACATCGAGTTTAAAATTTTCCAACGATAAAAGAAAGTAGTTTACAATAATCGATACTTTAAACGAAAGATTAATGCTGTACAAGGATAATTGAAGATAAAATTCCGTTAATATATGCAATCTGTATAATATAAAAATGTTAACAAGATAGGTTAGAGAATCGATATTAATCATATTATAGGAATTGTCAAAGACATTCCGTTAAATATGCCATAGAAAATGTAGTAGGAAAGATGTTCGATAGATTAAACAATCAAATTAGGAACTTTATGTAAACAGATTAAAGAGTACATATTTAATTTTAAATGAAATAAATTAAATTGAAAATAGTTACGAAAATAAATTTGAAAAATTTTAAAAAAAGAAATAATTATTTTATCGATGACCTGCTCAACATATGTACATATGTACTAGTTGCCAGTAAGTGCACGGTTAGTCTTAATGGCTCTATTTCTTTACAGTCAGAGCTCCGAGCAGATGCGACGTAAAATATATAAGACAAAGGAGAATACGCATGGACTTCAAAGCAATAATTCGTACTAAAATTTTTAAATACTTGCCCCCAAACAATATTTTATCGATTCTATCATATATAATAGTGAAATATTCGAGGCCCGTGTGCTTCAGGTACTAACAACATTTTAAAAATATTTTAAATAATTTATTTTTATTTCAATTTTAAATTACTTCTTGCTTGAACTTTACCGAAGTAAATTCAATAATTTTATTTAAAGTACATGAATCGGGATAGCAAGCTAGGTAGGTCAACGATAGCCATTAGCTTGTGATGAAGTCTATAGTATATCGAGTTCAAGTAAAATTTTATTTTCAATTTTTATTTAAACATCAGTTCGTGGAAAACTATATATAGGCGAACGATAGCACAGTGTATATCAAATAACTGATGTATTTAAGACTAATTGTATTTTATTTAAACACAAATAAGTAATCGAGGTTTACTTTTTTTGGAGTATATTTTCTGTAATGTTCAAAATTAGTTTTATGCGCTTTAATAAAATATATGGAATCATAAGACGTATGAATAGATCGACAATGTCGATGACTATAAGTGATTGCATGTATATCTACTTATTTAGTTTTACATTCAATGACAAAATCGTTGAATGTAATAATTATAATCCAAGAATTGATTTAATAAATTTAGGAAATTGAAATCTTACAAACCCTTAAAGAAAATTAGATTTAATTTTTTTAAAAGGCTATTAGATATAACCTTTAACATCAAATTTGAAAATAGTAAAAATGCGAGTCATACTATATTGTTTATTTAAATGTTTTTAGAAGATATATAGCTAGATTCATTTCATGTTATTTAATCTAAATATTTTAAGTACATTGAATATTACAAATTTATTTTCATAAATACAGTTTAATTAATACTTTAATCACAACCTTGTTTAGAAAACCGACCTACAGAAATCATCTTTGCGGCACCACCACTCATAAACATTAAGAGTTGGTTATTTTGAATTTCAAATTTTTCATTGTATTTAGCTCCTCCTTCGGAATTATACCAACAGTATATTTTTATAGTGCTTTAATAGGTATTAAAATTGAAACTAATAGTTTCAGTGGTTCCATTTTACGTAGATTTTAAGAAGAGAATTTTGTTGACGATCAATCTACTCGTTCACACATAGCCAATACTTTTTATTTTGTAGTTTTCATTTAATACTGTTTTTAATTTTATCACCTATTGATATAAAATTTTTTGTTAAGTTTGGTAATTTATACTTCGAGTCCTTATTTCAGAAAGAACAAAATGATTCGTTGTCTAATAATTAAATGGCATATTATACGTATTCAATATTAATCCTAAATCGAATACAAATTGACTATTCAACTCTCAAAGCCATTTTTTTTGTACTGTGCATCATCCACACTTAACAAATTATTTTCACTCCATTATATATTAAATCTGGAAATTCACTCTTAACTTCTTTGCTTTGTAAATCGGTGGTAGCTTTTTCGACATGCGTAGTTGCAACATAATTACATTGAACGGTAGTTCTAACACAATAAAGACAAACTTACAAATGAGGTATATGCTCAGTCTGAAGAACGATAGCTGACTAACGGGTCTCCTACAATAATATCTGCTAAAATCCTAGCACTTTCCCAAAGCACACGCTGTTGACCGACCTCATGCAGTGCTAACTGTAATAATTATCTTTTTTAAAGCTATACAATAATTCAACCTTACAATTTCGAAAGGAATTTAAACTAAAATGCTAGTCCAGAAGTATCTCTAGGGAAGGATGATATAAGTCATCAGGTACAAGAGAATTTCTATAACGTTCAACAATATATTCCAAATTGAAAGTAATCAAATCCAGTAAACGAACATTATTATTAAATATTGAATAGTATTGATGCTAGTTAAAAAATCTTCAAAATTTCGATACAAATTTTTGGAGATTATCATTAGTAATAACTAATTTCTCATCATTTCAGACATGTGAAATGTGAAGACCGAAACTAGAAATTATTGTTAATTAGCGATATTTGTATTTGGTGCTTAGATATTATTATTATCAAGTTATAATAAAAGTTACGAAGGCTGTGTCTGTTATTTCGACGAATGATTTTACCGTCACTAAAGAATAACTCCGACAAATACGTAACATTATTATTAAAATTGTAATACGATAAATGTATTTATATATTCGCATATTTAATTACTAATAATAAACTATTAATATTTAATATGTTAAATAAACAAAGCAGTGCTCTATTTTAATGATTTGTCCTTTAAATGGCTTGTCTGTTGTACAATAAAAACATTATTATTATTATTATTATTATTATTATCAAGGAAGTGATCCAAACGTTCGGATTTCAAATGATATTAACATCCGAACCACAGAAGTAAAATTATTATTATAAACAAGACAAGATAGCTTCTGTCGAACATTATAAAATTCTCATCATTTCATATATTAAGCCGTTAATTTTAATGAACATTTCGAAGTTATTACCGTGTTTATACTTTATAGCTGTAGTTTACATGTGTTGACATTCATAAATATTTTAATTCACTTCTCAAGAGTCCGTTTTTGAGTTATACTTTTGATTTAACCCATATCAGGTATAGCATTCGAATTACTACCTATAATAATTTTCAACATTTTATTTTCAAAAATACCATATATAATAGTTATTCGCTTATGTTAATCATCTTCATCACAATTTCTTTTTTTCAATTATATAAACTGCTGAAACATTAAACTAATCATGTAATTTGTATGTAAATATGTTCATAACATTCTAAAAAGTCAAAGATAAATAACGACGTGCAGTAGTAAGTCATTTAAACACTTTTAGTTAGAAACCTGATAGGAAATGTGTTTGAATTATTGTTTCCTCTCAAAGTGAAAAATCCAATTTAATTATATATAAAGAACGGTGAAAGTAATATGTAAAATTTATCCACAAGAAAGTTTTAACTCCATACGTTATAAATTTTGATATAGTGACTCTGGTTAAAATGAAAATATATTTTTAGGTTTAGTCCTAAGAGTATGTGTTAGATATTAATAAATCAGGCATGTACGTGTACTAGTTTTCGAGTTCTCACGATTTTTAAGCGTGTGCAACATAAATTTAATTTATACATGTTCCTATTTATCGAACGATGTTGGAAACTTTAAAAAAAGTGAATTTCCGTCCATATTGTTTTTAAATACATTAATTGAAACTATTAGTTAAAATAATATTTTAATAACAAAAAAAGAGGTGCCAATTAATTATAAATGTATGCTTTAAACTGCATGATAAATATTAAAGTATATTTCTAAGGCAAAATACTTTAATCAATTCAATTGTTTCTTCAATTTTTGAATGTTATGCCCAAATACTACGAATAATATCTTTTAGCATATTTACCACAATATTCTTCAGCTTTTAAAATAAAAATTTTGAGGTGTGGCAGTTATTTTCTATAACATTTAAATCTGGAAAATTTCTGAGACACAAAAGCACTAGAAATAAACAATATAATAATATTAGAAAAATTTCGTATATCACATTACGTTATAAATACAAAATTATAAATGTTATATAGTCCTATTTTAAATACACGCTATAACCTGTACTAGAAAATGCAGCACACGTGCAGACATTATAATCATTAACAAAATTAACGTGTGTTTAATAACAGGGCACAGAGACTAAAAAAAAAATCTTATTCCTAGTACGATACAATCCAATTTTCGGGAGTTAATATTGAGAAGAACCTCAAAGTATCATCGATACATTCTCTAATTACTTCAAAGATCTTTTAAACTACATTATCTTTCCCTGATGGGACTGAATTGCTTAAATATTCATTTACATCAGCTCTCCTAGAAAGGCATGCTTTTCAGTATTACATAGAAAGCTTAAGGGAAAATTTGCGCCGAAAGATGACCAAATTTCTGCTTTTTCAATGAAAGATTACGAAAATGTGTGTGCATCATTTTTAGTAAAAATATTAGATTAAGATTCTTAACAGGTACTGGTGATTCATCAGATATATTCGTCCTACTGCTGTTCTGTACAACTTTGCTAAAACTTTTGAAGCGTTATACTCAAAAATCTCAAATTATACTCGTATCATCTTCGTACCAACATGATTTTATAAAAAGTAATCAACTGTTTCAAACTTTGTAGTGAAATTGATGCAATGGGTAATAGCATTTATGTTGACGCTATATGCATAGATTTTACCAAAGCATTCGACAGAGAAGATCACATCTTGATTACAAGGTTGAAGAGATTAGTTTTAATGAACTCCTAATTGATTTCTTTACTTGATATCTTCGCTTTCACAAGGCAATATTTGGAAGTCTTATTTTCCTATTGCGTGAGCATTGCGGACATTTTTTGAGATTAATTCAGGGTGGTATTACCTTTCATCAGATCTGTAGCCAATTCATTGCCGCACGTTTTCCATGTTCGACCTCGTTTTCTACATATTGACTCTTTTCCTTGCCGTATGTTCCTTACTGGCATATTGTGACCCATGCTGCATAGATGTCTAAACCATTTAAGCTGATTTAGTTGAATAACACCCAAAATCAAGTCCACTCCAAATTTTGCTCGTACTGAATCATTTATTTTATTTCTTTTGGTTATTCCTTTAACTATTCTTAGATATTCCAGCAACAGACCTCAGCAAGTATTTTGCAATGGTTATCATTTCGCACCTTACACTACTACATCTGAAGCAGGTGTCGAACTTAGGCCCGCGCATAGCGCAAATTGATCGCTGAACCCATTCTGGATAATAGAGATTCATGAAGCAAAGTAACAAAATGTATGCCAAATGTAGTCGGCCATCTGGACAAAGGTCATAGCACATGAATATTTAAACATGCAAGTAATTGGAGGCAGTTTATTACTCTACTAATAGTCTCCATATAATATATGTATCTTGCATCGATGGGACAATGAATATATAACACTAACCTTAATAAGATACTCTAATCCATTTAACACGATGAACATTTACGCTACACTTTTTCGGTAATATGTTGAAAGGTTATTATAACTTGGTACCAACAATAGAGAAGCTTATCCCAATCTACGAATAATAAATATTTTTGATAATATCACACACAGAGACCATACATTTTGAGGTGTTTTTCTTGGTTTGATTTGGGAAACTCTCTATAAATTGGGAAAATATCCAGTTCTTACGGTTGCACGATAAACTTAAATTATGGCAATAATGCCCCTACGCGGCAATTGTAATATTTTCCTCATCAAATCAAACTCTGATGTGTTAACCTCCTTATGAACAACATTCTTTAGTCCTTAGGTATATGTATTTAATTGATAAACTAACCTAGTGTGGTAATTTCTGATATACTTCAGAATATTGACGAAAAATGCAAATGGAAAAGAAGACCAGTGTTAAAATAATCGGCAAAGACGGCTGCTTTTTCTTAATCACTCTTAACCCATGTCCTACTACTGTTACGAATAGGTGGCATTGTTGGCGTAGGCTCTTTAATTTTTCTATTTTTGAATGTGATAGAAAATGGGCGTCTGTCAGGCGCAGAAAAATATCCAAGAAAAATTTATTACTCGTGCTAATACTGCTAAGTATGCAAATGTGTAAAGTTGTTGTAAAAATATGAGATATATATTAAATTATAATACATTAATGAATTAAGGTACTAACAAAAAATGAACGAAATATAATTGCTCAAATAATGAGATTTTATTTGCTAAAAATTAGTTCCCGAAAATCTTCAATTGCAACAGTTTCCTCCCTAATACATCTTATAATGTATACTTGTTGGTCTTATTCGAAAAAGATTTTTTTAATAGTAGTCTACTGGGTTACGATCAGTCGATTTTATAGGGAAAAATCGAAACCATACATTTACAAAATGTCTACATAAAACGTGTATCTGCTCAACTTTTGATATACATACTCGTTATATCATGCCCCAATTCCATTGTATTTATTTTAAAACGGTGGAGTTAAATAATTTCTTAACAGTTACAGTTACGATTTCTGCGCTCTGTATTTCCTCGAAAATGTATAGATGTATAATCAGCAAAGCCAGGCCGAATGGTCAATTCCTGTCATGGAGACCCATTACAACTATTTGTCAATAGAATTCGGAATAACAATTTGCAAACGAAGATCATATCTTTAGCTAATTCTAAGTCCTTCAATTGAAACACCCACTAAAGTTTTTGTCAATACATGTTCAAAACATTTTTGCATAAAATTCTAGAAGCCGTAGTGCATGACATTTGTAAGAACTTGGATATGGTATTTGTACTACAGATTATTAGATGGTTATTAAGACTATATCTTGATACTGAAGAGCTTCTGCAACTTGGGCACAGCTAATCGCTAGTCTTTCTAGTCTTGAACAATCAATTAGTAAACCCGTTCATTCACATATATTAATAAAATTAGGGCAACTTTTATTTAACAGGGACCTACTCTCAAATCAATTTTCGTACCAAATCTTCATAATCCAGCAGTCTAGTTTTTACCGCATTCATAATACGAAAGTGGGTTGGAAAATCAAAAATTAACGAACTAAACTTTGTTATTGTTGCATCCGCTTTATACGCTGGATTTAACACCGTTGAATTACTGTCTTTTTCGATGGCTAATAACAATATCAAACATGATTTTAGAAAAACTAAACTTCACTCTACTCTAATTTGATGCAGGTACATACATACATATATTGGTCACATTGCATGTTATATGTTAGAGTTGGCGTTGTAGTAGATCAATTTTATTCAACTTTATATTCAGTTTTTAATAGGTCTATACCATTAGTACAATCAAGAAGTGCTGACGTTTTTTCACCCTGATTTACATAATCTATCAAGTCTAACTCAATTTAAAACAATATCATCATCCAGGTGAAAGTCGGGATTAATTCATTATAAAACTAATTGTCAATGACTGGGGAGCATCGTGAGTATCAAAATACGTGAGATTTATGGAGGATACTTGTGCAATATTGAAGGCAATATTATAGCTGAATCTAAATCTCAGTTTGCACAATCAAAGACAAAGAACTCTAAAATTCCTAGCAAAATAGTATACAATTGTGAATATTGAAGACCATACAAATTGTTGTCACACTTACTGATGCCTTTTTGTTGATCTTTGTTGGTGTATATGCCATCTGAATACTCACATACATTATCAAATTATACGTCGAATTATCCACCAATCAATTCTAGTGATAATGACATTGTTAATTTCTT
Source organism: Dermolepida albohirtum (assembly GCA_031893035.1). Classification (NCBI taxonomy): domain Eukaryota; kingdom Metazoa; phylum Arthropoda; class Insecta; order Coleoptera; family Scarabaeidae; genus Dermolepida; species Dermolepida albohirtum. The sequence goes on along the minus strand of JAVIWB010001392.1, from coordinate 121,278 downwards.
AATTAAAGATTGTACATATATTCTTGCGGAGCCTAGGGCAAAAATTTACATTGGCCTTAAAACATTAACGTTTTCAACTGTTTGGAAGATTTCAAAAATATGTCCTGTATTTAAGAAAAACTATGTAACAGATATAGCAGACGACAGTCCTATTTCTTCTGCTAAGATATTCGCAATATTTATGCAATAATATTGAATGACACTCGTCTGGGTATTGCTCCTAATCAATTTGAATTTTTTTCTGCTAAACCCACTATCACAAATTTAGAGATCATTTCTCAGAAATTTGCTACAGATCATAGTTAAGGTGGTCTATACTGGTTTTAATCGAGCTTTTGATAGTATAGATTATATTATTTTATCTAAAAGACTAAGTGTTTATAGTTTTATAAGATTGACTTTAGCTCTAATACATAGTTATCTGCTGCTTCCTTCAAACTATATTATATATTTATATATATATATATATATATATATATATATATATATATATTATATATATATATATATATATATTTCAATTGCTTCATATCTAAAGCATTCAAAACAACTTCAGTAGCCCCACAAGGCTCAAATCAAACCACCATATTTTAACTTTTTAATTAGTAATCTGCTGTCTGATAAAGGTTCAGCATTAATATATACGAATGATATAATGCTTTACTAGAAGATTGATGCTGATATTGGGTCATTATAACTAAGTCTAAACTTTACATATGAATGGTGTACTCGTAATAAATTTGTAACAAATTTAACAAATATCACCCATAACGTTTACTAGAAAAGTGGGATACGTTGGGTCTCCCTATTATATCAGTGGTTCAATAATCTCTACAAAAGATAATGAGAACGATCTAAGTATAACATCTGACAATTGGTTAATCTTATTAGTCATATTAGTAATGTATCTCAGCCCCCAAGTTTCATCAAGCGACTCTCTAGCAAGTTTCGAAGCCTAAGCACCTTAACATCTTTCAAGACTTTTACTCGTTAGTAAGCTTGAGAATGGATCAGTTATATCGTACTCCTACTATGACGTGCTATACTACACTACAGCTTAGAAATAATTCAGAAAAAATTCGCAAATACTTGGCGTTTAGAATGAATAGTGTTTTCTTCTGAACGAAGTTTCGCTTATAACATTTTACTGACTCGACTTAATGTGCAATCGCTTAGGACAAGGAGAGAAGAAGTTAGTGGTTCGTTTTTTATTTATGATGATATTTTTACCTGATAGACTTTTCGACTTAATACATTACTTCTATATTTACTTTTATTTAATAATAATAATTTAATAATAAATATTATAATTATTATACATATATAAAAAAAATATTACAGATAACTAAAGCAGCTGTGGATGCTTATTTTAGCGAACTTGAGGGTTCTAAATTTTAACAAGGCATAGCAGCTTTAGATCGTTTAAATTTTACGAAAGTAATTCTCTAAATAGAAATGATTTCGTTTTAACATCTGCGTCAATAGTTGTCACGGCAACACTTCTACATTCTCTACATGCAATGCAGTTCCATTGTTAAAGCAATATTTACGTTCTCATCAATCTGTTAAGAATATACTAGAATTATTTCCACATATTTCTGCAAAATGAAAACAAGAGTATCAGAATTACTGTGAACAAGAGCTGTGTTTTCATGGTTTCACTTAGCATATATAATATTTCTATCATGTTTTTAAAATATTTTATTTCATTTAAATACAATTTGATCTTAAACCTGAAAACTATTATTATTATTTAATTCAACATTTACGAGTAACGAATATTTCAAGAACTCTCATATTTATCGATATCGGTATCACAAAATTGTATATCTAGACCAATTCCTGCAATATTCTCGAAAATAGTCCACTTACATTCAATATTATCTCTAATTTATCTAATTTCCAAGTATAATTAGAAATTCACACTTCAATACTTTTCACACAGAATATGTATTAACTATTCTGCACAACTATCTACCTACCTATTAATTATGTTTAATGTATCACACAATAATTAATTCTAATAAATTCTAATGTTTGGGGTGCCTTTTCTATTCTCTCATTGGTCTATTTCAAATATGATCTTTTAGAAAATCAATTTTTTTAAGAAAACACCCTCTTGTATTTCTAGCAACGATCGAGGCTAGTACATACATCTTTCAACGGTAAATCAAGTGAATATTCGTGAACGAAGTTTTACTGTAGCCCAAATACGAGGATAGTTTGACAAGTAGTGAGACATGTAGGAGCTCTAATTGGTAAAACAAATGCACTGTAATTTAGGTTGCCTATTTATGTGTTTACAATCCGATATTCAGATAAATCGGCTAATTAGTTTATTTTTGACAGCTGATTGAAAAAGAAGCAACACGTCGTTTTATTAAAATTGAAAAATCAGACTATCTTGCGGTGATTAAATACTTCGTAATTAAGGGTATGAAAGCTACCGAAATAAAAGATGAGTTACGGGAAACATTAGGTGAATCTGCTCCATCATCCGCCACAATAAGTAGATGAGTAAATGAATTTAAACGTCGTAGAACAAGCTGTGTTGATGAAACGCGCTCTGGAGCATCCAAAATCGTGACTTCTAAGGAAATGATTATAAAAATCCATAATATTATTACACAAGATCGACGACTCAAAGTAAGAGAGATAGCAGACATGGTAAACATTTCAACAGAACGCGTACACTACATTTTAACGAAAGAATTGGGCCTTTCCAAGCTTTCGGCAAGACGGGTGCCGCGACTGCTTACGACTGATCAAAAGTTCACTCGTTTGCGCATTTCCAATGAGTGTTTGGACCTTTATAAGCGGAATCCGGTTGATTTTTGTAGACTATTTGTTACTTGCGATGAAACTTGGATACACTACAGTACACCCGAAACTAAACAACAGTCGAAACAATGGTTAAAATGTGGTTCTGCATCTCCAAAGATAGCGAAAACCACTTTATCGGCAAACAAGGTAATGGCATCAATTTTTTGGGATTCAAAGGGCATTTTGCTCATTGATTACCTTCAGAAAGGTGCCACAATAAACGGGCAATATTATGCAAAACTTCTACAAAAATTAAATGTTGAGATTTGTGCTAAACGGCCAGGAATGGTAAAGAAACAGATTCTGTTTCACCAAGACGACGCTCCCTCGCATACCAGCACAGTTGCGATGTCCAAAATCCACGACTTGCATTTCCATTTAGTACCGCATACGCCTTATTCGCCGGGTCTAGTCCCTTCCGACTTACACCTTTTTCAAAAATTGAAAACGGCACTAGATGGAAAGAACGACGAGCTTATCATCTTCGTAAATGAGTATTTTGGAAGCCTTCCGGAACCGCATTTTAGAGATGGCATAAGGGCATTGGAGCACCGTTGGAATAAATGTATTGCTGTTTTAGGAGAATATATTGAAAAATAAAAATTATTTTGTATTTAAAAAATTCGTTTTTCTTTTCCATTCTCACTACTTGTCAAACTACCCCCGTATATAGTGATCCAGGTATTTATTTCGCAATCGTGAAATATAACATCTTGACCATGTATAGACACATACAACACGGATATACATCACGTACGGTAGTGCTTATAATCAATTTACTGCTCACTGCCAATTATCACAGTTAATAATTTAGGTACCCTAGAATGCTTTAAATCAAGTCAATAATAAATTATTAACCGAACACATACAAGAAAGTGGTAATAACATAAATGCTTCTTTTGTAAAAATTCCTCCGAAACCGCTTTTTATGCAATTCACTATATGTGTCTCAATAAAGCACTATAGTATCAATCACACTTAACGTTAGTAATTCAAGGAATAATTTTAAACCAAGTCAAACAATAAAACAGCAAGCACCCAATCAGTGCTTAGAATACGTTCAATGTAAATTAGATGAATATTATGGTACAGTTGAGCATTGTTTTTTTTTAGAAAACAGCACGTTCTGTCGGAAGCGAAAGTAATTAATTCTATAGAATATATGTATCTATATATTTAATAATGATACATGTATATATGTATTTTGACGAAATTCACAACTTCACAAAGTGTTGCGGCACGTTTGTTGGAAATTTCTAGTATACTCTAATAAAGAAATTACTTCCAGTCTATATTGGAATACGCAATACACTTACATAAACATCAGTATTAACGACAATAAATCGCATTCATTAATTAAACCTAAGCTAATAACCGAAGATACAACTAACCAATTAACTGAACGTGTCTTCTGTAATTTCCTCTTTAGTTTAGAATGGTAAGTCTAATTACCGATATATGCGGTCAAGTTAGAAATATGGGTATCACTGGGATAGTAGGACGAATGAACGAGCCTTATTTCCATCATTGTGATAATTGACGCGATCAGAGCCATACATGTTCTCTGTTAAGTATAAATCCTAATTGTAAATTCTTGTAGAACAGTTACATAGCTTAGTTGACCGACATTAATTTTGTTGATACAGTGAATCTACAAAATGTTTAACAATTTTCCAATAAACTCTTGTTCATTTATTAGTAAGATATTAACTAAAAATAGACATTCTTTAAAGAATATGTATAATATAACATAATACGTGGAGTTTATTTCATTCACAAATTCACACTTTCGTGAATACGCTTATGTAAACACAACCAAATTTGTTCAATTAGGAAGCAAAGAGGAAGTATTCCACAGTGTATAAAATACACATTTACTGGGCGAATGGAAAAATTTTGGAGACTAAACATGAACAAAAATTATTTAAAAATATGTGAAGTCATTTATTAATTATTACTTTCCGTTTAATATTAAATTATACACTGTCTTTTTCTTTAAAATCGACTATGAATTTTTACATGCAATCATATATCTTCCTTACAATTTTCTTTTGAGAAAATATTTTTAATCAGAATTTAACAACGTAAGTTCTACTAAACTAACTGCCCCAGATTTTTAAAAAAAAATTTTTAAAAACATTCTCGTATATTTTTCGCTGGAAAGAAATACATATATTTATTATGTGGATAGTAATTGGCAAAAGTATAAATAAGGAATTGAGGCAAACTCTTGAGTAAACACATAATAAAACTAATTCTAAAATCTTAGCAAATGAATTTAATACCTTTTTTTACTACTTCATCAACTACAGATGCAAATTTATAATGATTCTTTATTTATAATGATGCTGCCACGATAATAAAACAAAATACATAAACCTTTTACTTTGGGCCAGTGACTGTATCTGATCTAAATCTACATAAACTCTAGAATAAAAAGTCTGTGGACATTGATGAAATTCTACTTCACATTACTGAGTAGTTTCTGAACCACTCTTTCGCATCATTAATATGTCTAACATGTGGTTTCCATAATTAGTAAACGAAGAGCTTGTACATAATAAAGGTGGGTACGATAAATTAAATAATTATAAACCTATTAGCCAATTAATTATCTTTGTCTAGGTCTTTTATTTTAGCTTTTGAACAAGTTCCCTTGTTTTTGATGAAATATAATCTCCTTAGTAAAAATTAACAAAGTTTTACGACCAGAAGTACCAAAACAGCGTTATTTGAGTAACTTGAATGGATATAATCTGAGATGGAAACAATGTAGTTTATGACCTCTTTGTAAACCTGACTAATGCGTTTAATACTGTGTCGAATTCGATTTTGCTCGATAAATGGCAACAGTGCCTTGAGAGGTGTAGCACAGGCATGATTTAAGTCATGTTTGACTAACAGGAAACGACCTGTTAAATTGAATACTACTAATGGCATAGCTTTGTCCAATCTAATAACAGTAATAATAGTATTCTCAAGGTAGTGTTCTGGGACCTTTAGTATAATGTACATGAATATTTTATTATTATTATTTATAAACGAATACTCCAAATATGAAAATACTAATAATAAAGATGATACAAATTTATTATTTAATTTAACTTTAATTCCATCTAGCTTTGAAATATTACAGTTTGTAGAACAATTGTTTGCAGATAATTGTCTACGAATAAATAATAATAAAATAATTGTATTTTGTTCAAAGTCAATGAAGGAATAAGAACTCCTACTAACACTTCATTGAACTCTCGGAAGGTCAGTTAATAAAGTGTTATCGTTTCTTGGATGGAGTTTTTGGTGACACTTAAATGGAATCATCATGTAAAGGGTTTTCCAATAAGGACTTGACAACTTTTTTTCAATATAAAATGCAGACCATTTGAGATATTTCAAAAACTTTATTATCGGGTTGAAGTACAATCAAAACATTTATGAATGGAACTCGACTTCGTTCATATGGCCACCGCGGGCACGTTTGCAACGGTCGATTCGTTGAACCCAATTTTCGATGACTCGGCCACGCAATTCGGCCGAAACGGCTGCTATTTCGCGTACGATGTTGGCTCTGAGCTCTTCTAACGTTGTCGGCTTGTTGGCATAAACCAATGACTTGACGTAGCCCCAAAGAAAAAAGTCTAGAGGCATTAAATCGCAATAAATCGATTGTAACGTGTGCTGTGTGGCTTGTGGCACCGTCCTGCTAAAACCACATGTTGTCCAAGTCCATATCTTCCAATTCGGGTAAAAAATAATCGGTAATCATGGCGCGATAACGATTACCAATAACAGTAACGTGACGATCATTATCGTCGACGAAAAAATATGGCCCTATGACGCCGCCGGTATGCAAACCGCACCAAACAGTTATTTTTTGTGGATGAAGTGATGTTTTATGAAGCACATGTGGATTTTCACCCGACCAATAACGCATATTTTGCTTATTGACGAACCCATTGAGCCAAAAGTGAGCTTCGTCACTGAAAATAATTTTGCGATAAAATTGATCATCTTGGCGCATCTTCTCCAGAGCCCAATCGGAGAACGTACGTCGCTTCAAATGGTCCATCGGCTTCAATTCTTGAGTCAGCTTGATCTTGTATGGGTGTAAACCAAGATCCTTACGCAAAATTCGTCATAAAGTGGTCTGGGCGATGCCCAACTCTTGAGAACGCCGTGGAATTGACTGATTTGGATCATTTGCTACGGACGTTTCAACGGGAGCGATATTTTCGACACTTCGACCAACCCGTTGTCTCACTGGCACGGCAACATTACACAACGAATATGTAGACTCACATTTTTGCACTAAACTTGTTACTGCCTGTCTACTACGGCGAGAATTACGACCGAAAATCGGAGTTAACGCTCTTAAAGTAGCGGTCACCGCGGACGTTGTTCATTCGTGTACTTTACCATGATGAAAATGTTAAGTTTACTGAATAAATTGACAGTGATAGTTCGATGCTTAGTGAAAGGGTACGTTCACAAATTGAATTAAAATTGTCAAGTTCCTATTGGAAAACCCTTTAGAATAGGTGTGTACAAAACAGCAGAGCCTGCTTTGTACTTCAAATTTTTTAATAATATGTAGTTTTTGATTGATAGATGTGGATGGTACTTTCATATTTATCTAATATTAAGCCCTATTCTCTATGAAAATGTTTAGATTTTTAATGTAATAAGTTTTCAATGTAGTATATGTTGATGACACTAGTTCTACTAATATATGTAATTATGTCTAATAAAATTTATTATTATTATTGTTACTATTATTATTAGTATTAGTTTTATTATTTAACTTATTTCTTTAAGACCTTCAAGAAAGAAAAAAATAAATGGCAACCCAAACGAAAAGAATATAGTTTTATCTACAAGTAATAGTACATTTCTATTAAACATAATTTTTCATAAACAGAGCACATATTTTAGGTACAGAAAATCATCATATTACTTATGGAATGTCTGGCGGGCAACAATATACGGTTATTCAAAAGTAAGATCCCATTTTGAAACGGCTGTAACCAAATTTATAGATTCGGAAAGTAAAAACGGCAAATTGTTCGTAAATAAATGGGGTTTCATTTTTAAAAGGAAAAACAAAAAAAGCTTAAATATTACCACTAGAAAAACGTCTAGCTTCTAATTGAACATCGCAATTGGAAATAGTCGCTCTAAATTATGAACGACATAGAAAGAGCATTCACCGAAATTTTCTCGATTATATGTGACATCGATTGCGTCAGTTAATCACGCGTGGCAGATTTACTTAAAATACCCTTTCTTTGAGATAACCCCATAACCAATAATCATTAAGACTTATATCTGGTAGCCAAGAAGGCCAACTGTTCGAAAAATGTCTAACAAATAAAACAAAAATAACAAATAAAATATGCGACCGCCAAATGTGTTGCCTAATAATGTCCTTACACTATTGTGTATGTGGGATGGAGCATCGTTTTGCATAAATTCAATGTCGCCAATATCATGAATCTGTAAAGCCGTGTAATATTCAAAGGTATCGCTGCCTATTTGTTATTACTGTTATCGTGTGTCCATGTTTCATTTCTTTCCATAAATAAAGTCCTACTAATAAAACGTGACGAAAAGCCTCACAACACAAACTTTGATAATATTATAATAATAATATTTATTGTATTTGTAAATTTTTACAAAAACAAAAATCAAAACATTAATAATGAAACAAAGTAAATTAAATTCAATTAAAAGTAAAGGAAAAATAAAAAGAACATATTACTAATAATAACAAACGAATTACCTATAGAGAATTTTACAAGTTTAAATAGTCATTTAGAGAATATGGTTCAAGATCAACCAGGAAACAACGCAATCTATGCCTGAACAAACTAATAGGCTGTGTGGATTTAATAAACATTGGAAGTTTATTGTATACTTGCAAACTAGAGTAATGCAGACCCTTTTCTGTTAGAGTGAGTCTGTGGATGGGATACGAATAATTTATATTGCGTGAGCGCGTATTATACTAATGTGCAATCTCAGAATTTTGAAAATGTTGTTTGTTTTTTATGAGAAACATTACACATTCATAGATATAAACACCATGCACAGTCAGGATATTATTTTTCCTAAATATAGCTCGACAACTTTGATTAAAATTAAGACCGAGAATCAATCTAATCATTCGTTTTTGTGCTATAAATATCCTATTTATGTCACTACCATGGCCCCATAGCACGATGCCATACTTCAATCTTGCATAAAAAGGGCATAATAAATGCTTATTAAAGTGGCGAAATCTAAAACAGGTATTAAGTTCATTAATATCACCATATAATTGTACGTATCGACATCATCTCCATTTAAAACAAACTCCTAATCTGTTCTAACGATTTTATCCAGCCATCCAACGTCATTCTGTATTTTGCTTTATAAGGAAACAGGTATGAACCTACTAAATGATTTTACTGAACATGGCCCAATTGTCAATCCATGTATTGTTGGATATTTTCTTAGTAGTGGTAAAACAATTTTAACAAATATCGATTGAAAGCTGCTGTGAATAGCTACTTAAAACCGTGACACTAAATTTAAAAGCAAACTCATCATAGTGGTATCTATATGAAACCAAACTGTTAACATGTACAAAGGACGGAGCTTTTTGAAACTTACTTTTCAATAATCCTATATTTTAAGGCTCATAGATGAAAATCTCAATTAAGAGAAATACGTGTTCTAATTATGTAAGTTAGTCCGACACTAGAAGAAAATTGGTTAAATTGTTTAAATTGAACTAGAGAAGTAATCTATTTTTTAAATTAGTATTTTCTAATATATTATAGAATCCTATCCATCTATCTATGATTCTTATAAATAACCCGCAAAAATCAAAATTGAGATTGATGTTTAAATTTTCCCCGAAACTTTTTCGTAATTTCTTTAGTTTTTAGAAACTAATGCGTGTCTAGACCTAGTAAAACTTATGCTCCTGAAATCCGATAAATCTTTTTCAAAATTTAGTTATTTATTTACAGTATTTTGTTATCAGTGTAAATATTATATATATACGTACGTACTATTTTTGTACACAATATAATATTTATGACTTAAACACAAATATATTAGATACCCTAATAAAAAGGTTCTTAATCTAAGGCAACAAAGCCTCAGTGGCCGTCATGCTAGCTCTTGAATAGTTAATTATACTTTGTAAAAAATTCTTTCGATGGCGCTAGTGAATTTTTCATGTGATAGAGTCATTCACATCTCTCCTTATGCTGTTACATAATACAGCTAAGAATTCTAACATCACTTAAATCGATTTTATTGGAGTTAATCTGGCTTGAATATTTCCACGGTCGTACCCGTAGTTACTCATCTTGACTTCTGGTTTGGAATGGTATTCTCAGTATTTGTGCTGCCGAAGTTTGGTCTCCAACGAGGCAGACACAGAAACAGAAACAAAAGACGAAACGTCATCAACATAAGTTCCAAGATAAGGGATTCCTCGTGAACTTCAAGAAGTTCACTTGACGCTGCGCATAAACGTCTGCGATATGCCGCTCTTTTCGGAAGCGACTGATAGTTGGTCATGAGAAGTGGAGAAGTTGTTCAAAAACAATGTGGTGCGAAAACCGGAAGACAGTCTTGGTCTCAACTCGAAGATTTGCTTCAAATGTAGTCGAAAACATTTATCAAATGATGGTTATGCTCTCAGTGTAGTGAGTTGAAAGTGTGGTGCTTTTAGAGCTATTCTAAAGAATGAAACAATTGGAGTGTTTAGGCGAATCCATCACCCTTCAACGTCTACTATTTCATCACATCCTACCACACAAAAACTTAATCGTATTTAAAAAAATTTGGATCTTGAATGAAACATGCTGTCGCACTCAGCGTACTCGCCGGAACTTGCACCACCTTCAGATTTTCTCTTCCATTCTCTTCAGAACTTCTTGCGCAGTACAAATATAACATCTAATTCATACGAGGCATCAGTCAGCACCTAGTAAAGTTTTTCGCCAGTCAAAATAAGTCATTCTTGTAAAGAGCAGTAACGTGGAATTTTAAAGCTGACCGAAAGATAGGAAAATAAATTTCAAAACAATCGGGTTATATATAATTGTCTAACCTATTTTTATACAATTAAATAATCTATTAAGAGCATAGAAAGAATAGGTTAAGAGTTTTTCGACAATCTAAAACATTATTTTAACATGTTTCAGCATGTAGCTCAACATTTATTAATTTATCAATTTTTAAGTATTTATTTGACTTATGCATTCTATTAATAATTAATAAATGGTACTATATTATAATATCTATATTTATCTATTTAAAATTGTTAACAGCTTTTATGAAACAGACAGTTTAAAACATATTTCATTCTTGTTTTTATTACTGCAACGATAATTCTAATTTTAACTTGTTTAAAAATAAGGAAATTGATTATACATTAATTTAATATTCCTTAAGAAAATTGATTGATGTCACTAGATACCAAAAACCAAGAACAAATGCTTTCCATCTAAATCTTCTTAGTACAATAGTAGCGTTTAAGTTACTGTACAAGTATTAATATTATCATTTCCTAAAGAAAACTCTCTGAAGAAACTAGCAGTATGATAAGCAAAACGTCGAATACCATAATACGAGGGTAGCCGCTTATATTTCTGGAATAGCAAACAAAATACAATTTTTTATTATCGAAAATAGTTTTATTACTTTTCAAATTATCAATTTGCATTCGTTTAAACCAATCCGAAAAGCACTGCTACCACTGTGAAAGCGGTGTCTCCAAAATATGAGCTTTGAATGTCTCAACTGCCTCTTCCGGCGTAGAAAACCGTGGGCCACGAAGTTTATTCTTCACGTGTGGGAACAAAAAGAACTCACAGGGTACTATACCAGGGCTGTACGGCTGATAGCTCATCAATTTAATGTTTTACCCGGTTAAATATGCAATCGTTTGAACCGACCTGTGAGAGCTCGCATTGTCGTAGTGTAGAATGATCTGTCGTTTTCGGTTTGTTTTCCTCATTTCTTCAAAAACTATTGGCAAACAAATTGTTGTCTACTATTCGGAATTGACCGTTCTACAACTCTCTAAAGGCACGGTTGCAACGTGACCGGTTTTTCTGAGAAAACAAGCAACCATTTGTTTTGATGTGCTTTGAGCGGGAACAACTTTTGTTGGTTTTGGGTCATCTTGGAATATTCCCATAGTCGACTGCTGTTTATTATCGGGCTCATACGTATAGATCCAAGATTCATCACCTGTAACGACTTTATAAATATTTTTTGAAGCACTGCCATTGTATTGTTTGTGCATTTCTTGGCACCAATCGACGCAAGTCCTATTTTGTGCGGTTGTCAAACTACGTGGTACCCAACGTGAATATAGCTTCTTAACGGCTAAATGTTCATGCAGAATCTTATGCACGCTGGTATTACTAATATCTAGAGATGCCTCGATCTGATGGTATGTCACATGATGATCTTGTATTATCAATTCAGACACTGCATTAATGTTTTCCGGCACAACAACATTTGTTGGACGACCTTCACTAAATTTATCGTCCGAAGAACGCCGTCCAAGTTTGAATTCACTGTATCAACGATATACTGTAGTTTTCTATGGTGCTTCATTGCCATATAAATAATTCAGCTCGTCGATGCATTTTTGTTGAGATAGTCCACGCCGAAAGTTATGACAAGTAATTGCAAGAAAATGTTCGCGAGTTAATTTCATTTTTTCGCTGATATAAAATTTTCAAGTTATTGTCAACAATAGAAATAGCGACCGGATAATAAAACTGTAAAGGTAAATATAGTGACAAAAATGACAGACTTCACGATGCAATCATCGGATCGGAGGTAACACTAAGAGTGTTGCCAGTTTCCGAAATGTAAACGGCTATCCTTGTATGACCATAGAAAATTCTAGAAGACAATATCTGCTAAAATCTTGACAAGAGTTAACATTTCATATATGCAAACTTTACCAATACACCATTTTTTGATAAAAAAAAAGCTTATTTCTATTATAAAAAAGGTAAACATGGCCTAATATTAGCAACAATGCCAGTACCAAAATTGTTTATTATTTAGGATTGAATAATCATTAAATAAAATTAGATGTGTAAAAATTAAAAATATACAATGACGAAAGTAAAATAAAATCGAAAGCAAACAGCATAGCCACATCCAATAGTTACCCCAATTCCAACAGACAAATAGGAATATCCGTTATTGAATAACTCAAACTTATTCAAAGAGTATAAGACTTTTAATCGACAAATTAAGGTCTTTATCAAAGGTTTCGACACATTTAAAATGTGATTATGTTTTTCGCGAATCCACATCTTAATCGCTAAACGCTTAGGAACAAATAGGGATACATAAATTAGTATTTACGATTAAGAAATAAGAAATAATACGTAGCACACGCGTTTACAATATATCGTAAAATTTTCGTTTTGGAATAGCTTATCTATTTGTATAGTAAAATTACTTCTCATATAAACATTTATGTTTTTAATTTTGAGTTTCGACATTTATGCTATCGTGTCCAAAGCACCATTATGAAATTTTTAAACTGCCCTTTAATTATAAAATTTACATAATTTATTACCACAACAATTAAAACTTATGCCGTTATTCTTCTCAAAGAAACTGCGCACGCAGTTATATTCAACGCATGCTATGTGCATACATACATATAACTTTGTGTAGATAAATGTTTGTATGTATATACAAGACATTTTTGATACATTTTATATCACTTATCTTTTTTACCTTTTTAGATTAACATGTTGCTACATTACACGCACAGTTGGTGTTTCTGCATATTTATTGGATTTATGTATTTCATACAATTGTAATTTATATTACTTAGAATCTTTATATTTAATTGCTTCCGTAACTTACTTTAACGTATTAAAAGTAAAATTGTTAGAACCTAGAACAGTGTACTACTTAAATAAAAAAAGGCAAAAAAACCCTTTACCACATTAATGTTCGTAGTTTACATACGTCGTCCGGCAACTGAGTTGTCATCGTCAGCAGATTATTAATCACAATGTCCCACCTGGATTCATGGTCATGCTTACACAAAAAAAATTTCGCACCCTCATCCTGTCAAAACCAAAACACACGATGTTCAGAAGACCTCTACACGTTTATATTTTTAGTCTTAGAAACTAACACTTTTTCTAACATACTTTCCCGCAATCTCTTACGGACTTTTTAACCGTAATGTCTTCTAGGAACTACAGGGACCAGAATATGGTATCGGACTCAGACCTTATTGACCACATGGTTTTTATTTTACTCTCATAAGTGTCTAATTCACGATATTCGTTTACATTTTTGATTAAATGTGGACAATCTGCTGTTACACTGACGCATGTTTCGCTAAACTAGACTTCTTAGGCCGATTAAATTTAATGTGCGAGGTATATTCTTCATATCAGGTTTCTATTGGCCGTTTAGTTTGACCAACGTATTTTTTTATGACAATTTTTTCATATACTCCGGATTTCTGATTGATCTCGACTTTATCCTTCGCGTTACTTAAAAACTTTCTTTAAATTTTTTGTAAGTCGGTGAAGCAGTAAGAATATAAATTGTTTATCGCTGTTGTTTTAAGGTGACAAACAAGTAGTATTACGGATTGTTATTTTTAATTTAGCATTACTAATTAGTCTCATAATTATTTCCGAATCAAAACCAGTGTATCTCTCAATGTCCTTAATAAAATTTAATTTGTTCGTATCATACTTTTGTTAATGGGAAACTTAGCGAATGATTAATGAAAAAGTTGAAAGAAACCATCTCTTGTGGTCTGCTATGATTTGAATTCGCCGCGATAAACCTGTTAACATTAGTTTCTTTTCAGAAAATATTAATTGTTACTTTATTGTTATTCCTAATTACTAGGGTAACTAAAAAGTTAAGCTGTCATTGATTTCTTTTCTAATGTGATATTAATCGTCGTGAATTTTGAACTCGATTTCTTAACGAAATTGTCTAAGTTGTACTTGCGTGTCGAGAATCGCGATAATATCATCTACATACACATACCGAATCCATGCTCTTGAAAGATATTTAGCGTTGTGTCTAAATTCAACTTCAAAATTATTCATGATCCCCTATAAATGGAGGAAGACAATAATTACCGATTGATGTTCCTTATCTTTGTTCATAGAATTTACTTTCGAATTAGAAACAATTTTGAGAAATACAAACGATTGCGAAACGTATTCATTTACTTTTTCCGGTTCCACCTTATTTTTATAAGGAAAATCTTTAAATATTCTGGAATAGCCACCGAAGGAAACAATGACGTTACATCGTAAGATACTAAAATGTCCCCGTCCTCTGGTTTACTAAGTTTAATTTTTTGAATAAATTCTATTGAATTAGCAACTGTTAAACTTTCTGGTTTCTCGAACAAATTTTTACATTGACTCTGAATCCATTTTGAAATCAGTTGGTGAGTTAATTCTTGAGACAACTGGTCTTATCGAATTACCTGGTTGGTGAATCTTAGGTAAACTATACAATCTCGAAGTCATCAGATTACTTACACTTATTTTGTAATTCAGGTTAGAAGTTATTAACTTCGGACATTTTTTATGGCGTCTTTAGTGTCTCTGATAATAATAATAATAATAATAATAATAACAGTTTATTTCCAAAAAGAAAAGAAAGGAATATACAAATTTATCCCTACAATAAATCAAAATACAATTTCCATAATTTTTCCCCCTCTTCCCCCCCCCTGGAAATCACAGGATGTATATCAACTTCAAACAAAGTTGTTCTTCCTATGCACCCTGAGACTAACAAACAAATTGACAAAAAAAGAAAATGCCAAAAAACTAACTTAACCTAAAATTCTGTAAGTAAATACATAAAAAAATTGAAAAAAAACTTTTTTCAATGATACACAACAAGTTGAACTCAAATAATCAGGTAAGATGAAGAGAAGACAACACACAGCTATCTGGACGACAACTCTTGCTTCAAGAGAAATCTAAAACGTGGTAGGGAGAAGCACTTAAATTTACTAGGCACAGCATTGTAGACTTTAGCAATCTGGTATGAATACGAGCGCTTATATAATACCGTTCGATGCACAGGCGGTGTGAGTGTGCCCCTAAATCTCAAATTTAATGTGTGCACATTTGTTCTTAATATAATTTTATTATATAAGTACGCAGGCCGCCCACACACCACGATTCTATGAAACAGAGTGGCTGCAAGGTTCGTCTGTCTCTCATATTTAACCATCCGGCCACACTCAATTTGTGTGTGATGTGGTCAAATTTCTTTACACCGAATATCAATCTAAGACAAGAATTCTGGACTCTCTGAATACGCGAGACAGAATTAGCACTTAAACATGGACCATACAACTCACAACCAAACGAAAAATGCGACAACACCAACGAGTCGCACAGGCTACGCTTGGTGTCAATTGTAAGACAGTGCCTATGGGGAAATATTAACTTTAAATTAACGTAAGCACGTCTAACGCATTGAAGAACATGCGTATCAAATCTCAGTTGAGCGTCCAAAACAACTCCTAAGTTTTTCGACTTAGATTGAATAGGTAGATCTACACCTGCAATATTAAGATTTACATTACTTTGAAGCAGGGAAACACCACTCCTATTTCCGAAAAGGAGAACTTTGTCTGTCTGTCTGTTTCTGCTGTCTGAACACTGTCTTTGAAGGATTCAAGACAAGTGTATACTGAGATGAAAACTCTGAAATCGAATTCAGGTCACAATTAATATGCTGTATAGCCGCCATATTATCAGCGACAGAAAATGAGTGATAGATCTGAATATCATCAGCATACATATGCTTTCTGCAATGCCTCAGACTCGTATGAAAAAAGGCGGTATAAATAGTAAATAGAAGAGGACCCAATACTGAGCCCTGTAGAATGCCACGAGTAACAGACCTGTAATGGGAAGATTTTCCATTCAATGAGACACACTGGACTCTACCACTCAAATAATAAGTAAGCATCTTAACAGCCGATCGCGATAACCCGACATAATTCAAAATGGAGAAGAGAAGCTCATGATCAAGGGTATCAAAGGCTCGACTAAAATCCAACAAGGTAAGAACAGAGACTTTACCAGCATCAGCAGCAGTGAGCAGATCATCAGAGACCTCAAGCAGAGCAGTCGTACAACTGTGCCTCGCACGAAAGCCCGACTGAAAGTCAGGCAAGACCTTATTCATTTCTAAGAAATCCCTCAACTGGCCATTCATAATTTTTTCAATGATTTTAGAAATTACTGGCAGGATACTTATAGGACGCAAGTCCTTGAAATTTCACGGATTCGAAGACTTCGGAACAGGCCGTACGATAGCCCTCGTCCATAATAAAGAAAAGTAATTTTCAACTAAACATGAATTAATTATATGTAGTAAGAAGGGAAGAATGACAAGGCAGGACAATTTTATCATATCAATCGTTAAGGTATCCCAACCGGGAGTACCGCCTTTCATTGAAATTATATTGCGTAGTTCAATTTCTTGAATAAGTTTAAAATGAAATTCTTCGCAAGATCTATTAAATTTATTCGAGTTATAGAAGACCTTTAAGTCAGGATTGATAGCTGTAACATCCTGCAAAGCGAGGGGAATACCTTCAGACTTACCTCCCAAATTAAGCTTCCTCAGCATTTTCCACATATCCTTAGTCGTTTTTTTTCCTGAGTTCATAATTAAAATAAGCTTTCTTTTCCATGTGAACCGCCTTCGTTGTGTAATTTCTCAAACTTTTATAATAATTCAAATGACTGTTTAATCGACTTTTCCTAAATCTAGCAAGCGTCATCGCGCAGCTGCATTATAAGCCTCACATTATCAGTAATCCACGCGGAAATATCTTAGTAACCCTCATAGTATGAATCGGAACATACCTGTCGAATAATTGAAGTATTCGATCCATAAAGTATATAATTTTATCATCAATACCAGGCATAGCAAACATATTATGAAAAGGAACCGCACTCAGATCACTAAGAAACGCCATATGATCGAAAAATTTGAAATTTCTAATAGTTTTATAAACACAGCCAGAATCCGTCGCTGTTATTCTAATCGCACAATAAATGGAATCATGATCAGAGAACTTCTCCTCAGCTAAACCCGAATGCATAACACTATCCGAGCGAGTGGTCACAATAACATCTAACAGATTGTCTCCTCTAGTAGGAGAGTTTATTAGTTGACTCATACCAAAAGATTCAATCATATTCAAAAAGTATAGCCCTGCTAGATTATTGTCAATGGAAAGCAAATCCATGTTAATATCACCAAAGCAAAAGACAATATCGTAGTCCATAGACACAGACGCAAGCTGTCCCTCAAGATCATCGCAAAATGATTTGTAGTATTGATTTGGGTGTTTATAAGTCACACCTACCGCCAGTTTCATTTTAGGTCACGGATTTTTTTTAAATTGAACATACAAACCTTCTAAATTTAGGTCTCTCACTCTTTGGAAGTAACTAAATTTTGTCCAAAATTACTAACGTGTTCTCTTTATCTGCCTTTAAATAAAAACACTCTTTCGAGATAAGAGTTAAGAGCTTTAATCCAGTTCAACTCATTATTAACTACATTTTATTTGTGCTGCTGTAACTTCTCCTTAATTTGGATTTTGTAAGTCTTTCTAATGAAGTTTTTTGAATCTTATTCAAAATTCTTAATTGAGGTTTCAATGCTTGCAATCACCTCCTATGTAGGAGTGTCGCAGCTTCAAAAATAATATTTTAAACCTTTATTTAATAAGGCTATTACTTCTCGATTAAAAGTCTGAGATGAATGATTGACAACTACTGTTTCTTTATAGGAATTATATCAATACTGACGGTTTCCTAATAGCAGACAAAATTCCCTAACTTTCCTTTCAGTTTTTTTGTTAAAAATGCAACTTACTTCTTTTACAGTGCAGATAGTTAATTTCTATCTTAAACATTTTATTTTCGCATATGAAATGACTTTATTCTTCATTTTACAATTTATCATTACCTATAATTTTATAAACATTTCTATTTTTACACCGTTTCAAGAAATTAATATTTGCACTTAATAATTTAACCTTACTATATAGGTTGTGAAACTTGTGTACTGTTTATAATACATCAAGAACATTGTATACTGGTATGATTTATTTAAAAGGCATAATCTAATGAAAATAATTTTTTCAAGCGTTGATTGATAATATAATACAGCAAATTTCTTAAAGATGTTAAATTTTCATTTATGTAGTAAATTCTTTCCTTCTCAATTTATCATAGGCGTTGATCTTATTTTCACTAGCAACTACTTAATAAATGGAATATTTAATATAATTATTTAAAAGTAATTTACAAAAACTTTTTCAAAATATACTGTCGATGACAAAGCAAAAATTGTATGGCTTAAACTAGATTTCATCATGCTAAATAAATGTATGAGATGAATATAAAAATATGCGTTCCATCGGCTACATGCATAAGTTCTAACTATTTTTAGTTTCTGAAATGAAAATGCCTTAAAGAAGTTGTTAAACATCCGTCGAAGTTATTTTAATGTCGTATTATTTTTTAATTAAATAGCTTTTAAATTTGTTAATTTGTGCAAAGATTGTTTTGTTTGCTAACTGGGGAAAATGGAATATCAAATATGTTAAAGCAAATGAGCAGTTCCGACTTATCCTTTTGTTCAAGTTCCAATTGTGCCGCTTACAGAACGGTTTTCTCAATTTAAACGTTTCTCAACGGTCAGGAAAACCATCGGGCTCTGATAAACTTCATCTGAATGCTGTAATTCAGGATGATTCTAATCAGTCAACTTGGGAAATGACCATTATTAATGGATTGTAACCAATCGACTCTAATACGACATTTGCAATCCATAGGTAAAATTCAAGAACTGTGTAGATGCTTGCCGTACAAGAGTCAGCGTATCAGTTATTGTATCTCTTTCGACAACATCGACAGTTGTCGTCCCATAATATTAATGGTGATGGAGAATGATTCCTTCATATAATATCAAAAATAAAAGAGAATGACTAAGATCTAATAAAAACTGCAACTACACAATCAAAAACTGATACTCATGCAGGTACAGAGGACTAGAAATTGCTATCGAAGAATCGTCAGTGCCTAAATTTACTGTCAACAACCTATTAGCTTGAGGTTCTAATTCAAGAGAAAAAGCAGAGAAAAGCTTTCAAATCATTTTGTACTACAATAACGTTCCTCCTTACCGCTAACATTATACAAACGACTATTCAGGATCTAAGTTGGGAGGTCATTTCATGTCCGCTTCCTTCTCCTGTTCTCGCTCCGTCAGATTTCCAACTTTTTCGCCTTCTATCAAATAACCTTCTAAATAATGATATCGCGCTTAAAAATTAAGTCGACGAAGTTGAAAAATTATCAAATCATTGAAAGTAAGTCGTAAATAGTGGAGGCGAATATATTCTTGTTTGGTGTATTTGTGCTTTATATGCTAAAAAAAAATCATCAATTTTAAGTTAATTATAATAATAATAAAAACGTTTCGAACTTATGTATTAATAAGATATTTTAAGTTCAATAGTTATTGCTATATAGCTAAAGATGAATATCGATGAATAATTTTCTGATTTATTATAATCTACAAAATAAAACATTAATACGTTCAGTTGATTACGTTGGATATAGTCAACAGCAATAAGGATAGTTTTACCAAATATACATCGTATTGTGCCCAAGAAGTAAATTTAACTTCATTATTAAAAATTGTAAAGCAATTGGCCACACATTGAAAGTGAAAGGTAGAAGAAAAGTATATAAGTTGCAAAAAATCTACCAGGAAGTGTTTGATAAACCAGAGTTATCTGCCCAGAGTACAGCTGTTAGTCTGTCTAGGCGGAGACGATCGTGCCTGTTAATGGACATTAACAAAAAGCGCACAAAAAAAAATAAGTGACCTAATCACTTATTAAGATTTAACTAAACTGAACTGCCTGACTACTAGAAAAAAAGAATTAAAAAAAATAAAATATTTTTTTCGAAACTGAGATTGTCTAAAATGCCAGACTACTCTACGTTATAAGTGACATCTAATGTAAATTAGGTCTCGTAAAAGAAAAGAAAAACGCAAAATTATAATATTAATTAACTTAAAAAAATCTGAGCATAAAAGAAAATCTTGAATAACTGCTAAAATTAATTGATGAGTATAATTTATGTAAATTAACTTTATACATATATAAAAAACTGCCTGGCTATCTACTAAATTAACAAATAAAAAATCGTAATTTTACGGAATTCTAAATATCTATAACTAACTACAGGGAATACTCAACTGTATTTTTTCCCTTACTGAATGACGCGGGGGAGGAGGCGAATAACATTTCTTAAAACTATAGAAATAAACAAACTTAAAAAATGTAATAACTTATTAAATGACCAAGTAGATTTGAATAATTCTCCACTGTTAAAAGTTTTTTTTTATTATAATTGTATATTACCCCCACTCTGAAAATAGTTTAGATGACTAGAATATATTCCATTTCCATTAGTTTTATCTTTAAATCTGAAGAAGCCACATTTGAATGACAATCTCTTGAACATAATGTCAATTGATATTGCTAAAAATAAAATTGCCTTTATCCTTTTACTTCGACTTGTTTTATTTGTCTTAAAAAATTCAACATATTTATTGAAAAGTCCTTCACACAGTTCCTTATTATTTTCAAATTGAAATTTGACAAACTAATTTACACATGTTTGTCAGTTACGGTTAATGATGAGCATACCTTCGTGTTCGCAATAGCGTACAAACTCGCCAGTAAGTCTGGATAGGTCCGATTATAAATAAAATAGATAATGTATCTAATTCTAACATAGAAAATGGTTTAAAAATTTATGTACACCCGTCACAGTTGATAATTCACCTTTGCCAGGCATCTTCACATCACTGAGATGATGCAAGCTATCGATAATACTCTCAAATGTTCGACTCCCATCGGTTTTTGTCGCTGCTTACCCGAAATGTTCAATCTTAATTACGACTTTTTCGGCATAAACACTGCATATTTTCTTAAACTTCCCCGTAGCGTTTTTCCCTTGCCGAAAAAATATTACCTACCGAATGTGCACTTCCAATCCCTCCATATCATAACTAACAAATTCATTCAATTCCCATGTATAAGTTGCCGTTGTTTTATTAAGACTAGGAGATAGTTAATTATTAACAGAAGGATTTTGATGGAAAATTTAAAAAAACTAAAACTTCTTCCCAGAAAATGACAGCTCCCTTTTATAAGAAATATTCTTTAACTAATCATAATATTGTTTGGAAATAATAATTTTATAATTAATATACGTACTCATATAACCGTTCGAAACAATTAAAAAACAATATTTAGTGTATCTTAATTATTACGTAATTTTAAACACAGACTGGTCATTAAATAATACTGTTAACATTTTTTGCGCCAATTTATCTTATAATTTACACTCGAGCCATTTATTTCGACAATGATTATTAAACATTGTGACAAATTATTTTTATCTCCAATAATCTGACACAAATTGCCAACATTGTAGCAAAAGAACTGGAATTCCAATATAAAACTGGAATTTTTATCTCTTTCTGTATCTGGGCGAAATTTATGTTATGTACTACTAGTTTACCGACTCGCTAATTAGTATTTATATATTCCGTATTAAGCCAAGTCTCTGAAGCGTTGAGATTTATTTGTTATATATTATAAATTATTAAACAGTTACTTTACATGGCTATTTAAATAAACCGATCCTATAATAGGAACGCATAATGCATTATGCACAATGCAAATATTTAAGATGTCTTCCCGATTTGGTCAACGTATGTATGTATATATGTACACATCACACAGTACCTTTGCCTTAGTTAGTTACACTTTATTTCGTTTCAAAGAATAATATTACTAATCGAATTAGCATGATTTATATATGACTCTCATTGTAAAACAATATACAATTACAAATATTTTAAATGACTAACTAACACTAATTTATACAATACCTCTTGCCGTAAATATTTTAGCTATTGTTGACTATTGCCAACGCGCTCATGTCAAATATAGAAGTAGATTTTGTCTATCAGATCCAGTTTTTGTAAGTAAATGTAAGAAAAGTTTTATTAAAAAATCAGATTCATTTCCAAAAAACTTTGTTTTAAAACTTTTCTGTTATATATAGACTTATAAAAATGGCGCATCAGAGATCAGCAACAGGCTAAGACCATATGCGTATCCCAGAAACCCTGATAAAGCTCCTCCACGACGCCTAAATCCTAATACACACGGTCCCCTACTCTCCGCTCAGATCTAGATTTTCGAGGCGACTATGGATAAACTGGAGTTTAATATTCATATTACATCAAATTTTCTGATTTTCGATTTCCAATAAAGTCAAGTGAAACGGTAAGTTATAGTACTTCTCCTTATATAATGAGACATGTAAGAATGATTTTAAAAAAATATTTTTGATCAATCCTTTGAGATTATCGACATCCTCAAATTTTTCGCGTATGAACTTGCACATGCTACGAAGCGAACCAGAAAGTTTGGATAAGTATTGATGGAACGACAAATACATTAGGTCAACATGTTATAAATGTCTTTATAGGTATTTGCATCCTACACATGCGTTTAAGTCGTATCTTGTAGAAAGCAAAATCGTAAAGAATATCAATGCAGAAACAATAATACAAATCATAATCGAAAATATAAACAATGTTTTTTTTTTTTGTTAGCGATGCGGCTGTGTACATGCTGAAAGTTTGGAGACTTTTAAAGAATACTAACTATAAAATGTTACGTACTACTTGTGTTGCCCATATTTAATACACTCCATCAGTTTTGTATATGGTATTTTCGTATGCTAATTTTATCCGGAATAGCTGTTTGGGTATACTTCTCAGAAAATTTCTTTAAGGTGAGACTACTCGAATTATTTAATTATTTATTATATTCGCCGTTAGGAAAGCTTCAGAAAGTTCATCGTGGAAATTATTTCCATCCGCTTTATATTGCCTATGTTTTTTGATTTTACATGATCCGGTGTATGTGTAAACTTTGTCCTTTTTTTGCAGATTAAGTAAATTACATGTCCGTTATTTAACACAGAAAAAATAGCAGTGTATAATAGTATGATACATAGATTGTTAACCATTCTCCTTTCTAGTTACAATTTTCAGAAAGAATTAAATATTATAAAACATATCGCGCTTAATAATAGTTATAAAAGTGATTTAGTTGAGAGCTTGCTAAGAAAATGGCAACATAAAAGAGACTTACGAATGATATATCCGACTATACAAAAACCAAACAATTATAGTCTGTTAAGTTACATAGACCCACAATCTAAACAAACAAGTAAGTAAATAATAAATAAAGCATAAAAAATATAAAAATTTATTAAATGACCAAGTAGATTTGAATAATTCTCCACTGTTAAACTTATTTCATTATAATTGTTTACCACCCCCACCCTGATATACAATAGTTCAATTGACTAGAATATATCTCATTCGTGTTAAATTTACATTTAAGTCTGAAGAAATCACAGTGCTGGCGAAACAATTGTTATTACTTTTACTTACTTTACTTAATCCCATAGACTCTTATACCTTTCGGTGTCGAGTCAGGCTAGAGTCGAGTCCTCCGCTTCCCCTCTCCATATCTCCCTCCACTTTCCTCTGTTGCTCGCCAAAGCCTTTATGTTCTCCCATCCTACTCCCCTCTTCTCAGCCGCCGCCCGCACGTCATCCCTCCACGTTCTTCTCGGTTTACCCCTCTTCCTCTTTCCAATCTCCCTGGCCTCAAACACCAGCCTAATCAACCTCTCCTCGCCCCTTCTCATTATATGACCCAACCACCTTAGCTGACCCTGTTCTATCGTCGTTTTTATTGGGATTATGTTTAAATTTTCCCTAAATACCTGGTTCCTAATTTTATCCATCCTCGTTTTCCCCTCTATTTTTCTCAGGAATCTCATCTCTGTGCTTG
Source organism: Dermolepida albohirtum (assembly GCA_031893035.1). NCBI lineage: Eukaryota > Metazoa > Arthropoda > Insecta > Coleoptera > Scarabaeidae > Dermolepida > Dermolepida albohirtum. Next base: position 96,416 of record JAVIWB010001392.1, on the reverse strand, counting down.
TAAGTCTACTCCTCTGCCTCTGTGTTGTTGTCCAAGATTCGCACGCGTATGTCATTGTCGGTTTTACAACTTTTCTAACTATTTCCGCTTTTACCTGGCTTGGTATTTCCTTCTTGCTTAGGAAGCTGTTCTTTATGCTGTTATATAACCTACCGGTCTTTGCTATTCTTTCATTTATTTCGTCGCCCAGGGTTCCTTCCTTGTTTATTACCACGCCTAAGTATGTGAATCTATCCACCTGCTCCATTATCTCGCTATCTATCTGTATCATGTGCTTCTCCTTCCGTGCTCCAATTATCATTGTTTTAGTTTTCTGTTTATTTATTTTCATATTTAGTTTCTTCAGTTCCTCGTTAATAATAGTAACATTTCTGTGCAGCTGTTTCTCTGTTCTCCCTATTATCACCATGTCATCCGCATAACATAGTTCCGTCAAGCGTACACATTTTAATCTCCAGCACCCAACTGAATATACTTCCAGTCTACCTCTACTCTGCTTAATTGCTTCATCTAGAACCAAGTTAAAAAGTAATGGGCTCAGAATGCATCCCTGTCTCAGTCCAATTTTGTTAGAAAATGATTTGAATTTTTCATTTCTTATTCTTATGTAACTCTCAGTTTTTTCGTAGAGGCTTTGTATGTTTTGTATTAGCCCCCTTTCTATTCCTCTACTCCTTAGTATTCTCCAAACATCTTCTCTTCTCACTCTGTCAAATGCCTTCTCCATGTCAATAAAACAGGCATGTATCCGTCCTCCAGATCTAACCGCCCTCTCTGACAGTAGCCTGAGAACAAATATCTGGTCGTTTGTTCCTCTTTCCTTTCTAAATCCACTTTGGCTCTCCTCCAGCTCGTTCTGTAAACTACTTCTAAGTCTATGCTCCAATATTCTGGCATATATTTTTCCGACCACGCTACCAAGCGTTATACATCTAAAGTTTGCACAGTTCATGCTATTCCCCTTTTTGTATATCGGTGTTATAATGCCTATCTGCCAATCTGAAGGCACTTTATGTTCCATTCTTGCCTGATTCATAATTTCCAAAAGTTCTTGTCTTCTCTCCTGGTTCATATATTTTATCATCTCTGTCGTGATTTCATCATGTCCCGGTGCTGTACCCATCTTCATCCTCCGTATTGCTTCTACTAATTCCTCCTCCCTTATTCTTTCTGTCTGTCCACTCTCTTCCTGTGTCATCTTTTGCTGTTCCTTATTTTGGTAATCTCTCAGAACGTCTGTTTCGCCCTCCTCCAATAGTTCCTCAAAGTATTCCCTCCATCTTCCCATAATATCCTCTTCTTTAGTAAGTACTTTTCCACTTCTATCCCTCACATTCCTCAACATATTCGCTCTCGGCCTTCTCATTTGTTTAAGTGCATTGTAAAACAGCTTCTGATTTTCTTTAAACGCTTTTGTTAGTTTGTTGCCGAAGTCTATCCATGTTTTTTCTTTACTCTCCTTTATCGCCTTTTTAGCTTCTATCCGTTTCCGCTTGTATTCGTCATAGTTTTTCTGCGATCCATCTGTCAGGTATCTCTTCCACATCTGTTTCTTATCTTTCACAATTCTTTGTATTTCTTTTGTCCACCAGGCTGTTCTTTTTCTCGGACCATTAGTTATTTTTGAAGCCCCACAGCTTTCCTTCGCTGCCCTTATTAAACTTTGTTTGTATTCTAACCATCTCTCTTCTATCTGTTGATATCCTATTCCCTTTCCTCCATGTATCCTCAGATGTCTCTGGTATTCCTCTTTAACCTTTTCCTCTCTTAATCTGTAGCTTCAATTGTTATGTTATTTAAATAAAAATATTTTGTGAAAATCACACAACTAAGTTTTTGTGTGATAATTGTCATAACTCTAATAATAATGTATTAGTGATTTCATTTTCAGGTGTCATTAATTAAGTAAAAGTTTATTGACACTAAATAAGACGTAACACTAGCTTTGAATAAATAAATACTATTAATAAATAAAACTATTTGAGCACTTCCTAATTTAATTCTTTTAATTAAACTTTATAAATGGCATCTAGTTTCAACCAATTATAATAGTACCTTGGAAAAGTTGGACAATTTCTGCATATTCATTTGTACTCGTATAAATATAATTATTAAATACATATATATATATATACATATATATATATATATATATATAATACTAATTGCCATTTACGAAGTATAAAATAATAGAATTAAAGAAGGTAATACTTAATTTATTATTTATATTATATTTACTTATCGATCATTTTCCCCCCATAATTTCGCATTCCAAAACAAAACTTTCAATTCGATACAAAATATCACACAACATACTAATATAATAATAAAACATTTACTTTTGCCATCCATTCACCACTTTTCTAAAAGCGATAATTATAAAATTATTTTTGTTAATATTTACTGAATATTTCCATTGTTATTAAGACGTCCGTCTTTTCCATACAAATGATTTACAATTGCTAAAGAATTTCTTGCCCCCAAAGATCATTAATGTAAGATTAGAAAAGCTTTGTCTAAGGCATTTTACAGTGAACTTAGTACATCACAAAACAATATTCTGAGCCCTTCGCTTTATTTAATATATGCCAAAAACCTATCAGATTGTGTACATACAGGCAGAGTATGTACATATACGCTGACGACAACAATTCTTATTTCTTATAGCATTGGGACAGATGAATGGAGTCGTTGCCTATTTCTATAACTAGTACCTAGGCCATATGTGGGCAACCACCGGCCCGCTGTAAGATTTGATCCGGCCCGCGAAACGTTGTCGTATTATTTCATGTCTGATATCTATCGCTAAAAATTATGAACACTACTTTAAAATGCACTACTTTTAAACGCGACCCACGAACGTATTTGCACATTAAAGTTTTGCCCACAACATGTCAAAGGTTGCCTATACCAATACCTGACCTAGGCAATCAATTGATACCGAAAACTCAAAAACTCCCAATTTTTAGTAGGTTAGACTTTAAATACTAAGTCAATGAAAAGTGAATTAAATTGTCGAGCGCTTTCTTTGCCAATCGTTCACTAAAAGATAATTTACATAGGAATTTATTGTTAAAAGTGTATAACAGGTTTATTGAATTTTAAACCACAGCATAATTTTGTGGGGTCAATCAGTAAATATAAAATGCATAAGTATTTTACACAAAACTAATGCAATATCATTACAGAAAATTGTGTAATATTTAATGGTTTATACAATCAGAAGCTTTAGAAAGGTCCTTATAAGTTACATCTACCCGTCCACGCCTGTCTAGGATTCACATATACAATTTGTTTACCATCCTAGTACAAGGCCTTTTGGAGCGAAAAAAATTGCAAAGATTGGAAGAATCTGTTTTAGTAGAATGTCCCATCATGGCTGGGTAAGAAATGTATTTAACCTCAACCTGTCCTTTTAATTAAGATCCTAAGACGCTTAAATTCTTTATAACAATTGATGTTATTGGTTTTGATCCATTTGTTATGGTAGCACTATTTAGCTTTAATGTTAGATACTACTTCCGATAGAAACCAGGGAGCATAGTTGGCATTGGATTGTCGTTTGGGTGGCACAAGGAGATATAAGGTATAATAGAAAGAATCAAGAGCATCATTTACATTCATTTAATTCATCACAAAAGACCAGTCAGTGTTCAAAAATGATTATATAAAGAAATATAATTTTCTTTTCAAAAACTATGTTCAATATTACTAATGGTACAATATTACACCCGCTCTTTCATGTCAGGATACATCAACACGTAAAAGATAAAATAAACCTCATTACATACATTATTTATTTGATTTATGCTACTATGAATTCGTAAGTTTGTTCAACATTAATGATGATTTCCCAGAGCACAAGTTTTATGGATGACTAATGGTTGTGGTCAGGACTATTCATACATTTTTTTATATACTATGTTTATTATCATTAAAAGACTTAGGTCAAAGCTGATGCAGAAACAATAAAATTTTATACGAAAATATATGATAATTTTGTATTAACCGTGTCCCAAATATTTTTCAAGCCGAAAACGCCCATCGTAACACATACATAAAATTGAAGCTCTTAAGCGTTCTATATAAAAGCAAAAATAAAAAACGGCGCATTAAAAACGAACGGTTGTTTAAGTTATGTTCCATTATTGTAGGGCTCTAAAAAGTAAAAAGTGGTTTACGACAAAAGTTTCAATGGTACCGCACCGTCTGAGTTTCGTGGAACAATGCATCGTTTCTGAAACGTATTGAATTATTGTACCAGCATTTTTAATTTAACGGACTCTAAAAGGTTTGTGTTAAGAAATAAACGTGTATCGACTACATGAAAACCCTACCTTCTTATACTGATTATCTTCAATAATTATAACCTACAATCTACAACATATCGAATGAGAATAATGCTATTTATTTAAATAACGATATTTATGTTAATAGCGATATACGATATGGGTCAACATGAAGTACTCGATTTGGAAGTTCTTAATTATTCTTAATTAGTGGAAACTTGTGGTTATTTTTGATTCAAAGCAAAGATTTTATATCTTTTTACTAGTATGAGATATGTTCGTTTTTGTCTCCTTTGTGACAGTAAAAATTATATTGATAGCTTTTTAGTGGAATTTGACTTATTCGTGTCAAGAGGAGCACATATATTAATTATTATTTGTCGTATATATTTTTCTAAAAAAAATTTGTTGTGTGATAATATTTAAGTTAGAGTCACAAAATTAAAATTTGCTTCCGATCAATTTGGCATTTTACTCTATTAGAAAATACAGTCCGACGGGAGTGTGACTGGGGGAGAATCCAGTTCTTTTTGCTAACAATCATGTAGTATTCCCAGATTAACAGTATGTGGTATACATACATGTTAAATAAACTCATAGAAGAATGCAATAAATCAATAAGTAAGATTTGAAAGCAAATACGAATAAGATGCAACGTACGTTTATAGGAGGAAAAGGAGAAGATATAGTGCCAGAGAATAGAATAAATAAAAATAGAATATCTGGCAATTTCAATTTGCGACGTTGAAAGAGATAATAATAATGATAATAACTTCAGAGGAACATATAATAAATAACAATTACAAACAGAAACCTGGGAAAACAAAATAATACATGGAACACATCTTCACCAAATAACACATATTTACAAAAACGCAAACAGCAAATGAATTAAAATTGAAAATATTTATGCAGAAAGTAAAGGTTTGATGATCGGTGTACAGGATCGAGTTGTGAAAATCAGACATTATAATAGATATATCATAAAACAAAAAGACGTGGTAGACATATGTAGACAATGTAACAAAACATCTGAAACAATTGAATATGTCCCTGGCGCGTGTGCGAATTTAGCACAAACGGCATATATAACGCGACGCGAAAATATCTGAAAAAAAATACATAGAAATCTTATCAAAAAATATAAATTAGTAGACAAAATTAAAATAAATAATAATAAAATCAACCGGATTCCGCTTATAAAGGTCCAAACGAGTGAACTTTTGATCAGTCGTAAGCAATCGCGGCACCCATCTTGCCTTGGAAGCTTGGAAAGGCCCAATTCTTTCGTTATAATGTGGTGTACGCGTTCTGTTGAAATATTTACCATGGCTGCTATCTCTCTCATTTTGAGTCATAGATCTTGTGTAATAATATTATGGATTTTTATAATAATTTCCTTAGAAGACACGATTTTGGGTGCTCCAGAGCGCGCTTCATCAACACAGCTTGTTCTACCACGTATTTAATCACCGCACGATATTCTGCTTTTTTCATTTTAACAAAAGGACGTGTTGCTGCTTTTTCAATCAGCTGTCAAAAATAAACTAATCAACCGATTTATTTATATATCGGAATGTAAACATATAAATAGGCAGCCTTAATTACAGTGCACTTGTTTTACCAATTAGAGCGCCACCTCTGTGTCATTCTCACTACTTGTCAAACTATCCTCGTATATTGCACATTTAGTTTGTAGCCATTGCAGATAATACTGTGAACTTACAGTATTAGCCCCACATTTTACATTTATTTAAATATAATAGATGTAAGCAAAAGTCTAAGGAAAATTATTTTAGCTAGTTAGTTAGGTGTAAGAGAAAGTCAGGACAGAACACATAAATAGATGAAGGAAAATAACCTGGTCCTAGCACTGGAGAAGTCCGGAGCAAAAATAGACCATGAATTTTTTAACATAGGAAACGTTTAATTGATATTTCGTAAGACCTGATTATATTGCTTGACAAACGACTGTGTAAAGCGGAAAAAACTTTTTGACATAATAAACCTATATATAGAATATTTATACATAATAAATCTATACATAGAATACTTATACATAATAAACCTATATATGGAACATCAATCTCAATAAATAGAATGGTTAGAAAAAAGAATGTTGATATGAATAGGCGTTATGTTCTGTATCGACGCCTACATTATAGGCAGCAGCGAGGATTGTGCCTGTCCACCTAATAGCCTATAAAAGAAAATATACCCATAAAAATTGAGGCATAGCATATTGCGGAGGGTATGCAGTAAGACTTGGCAAAGATATAAGTAACCATTAAGCCTATTGCGAAATAGAAGATATAGAGCAACATATTATAGACAAATTGCTTAGCTTGGAATTTAAAATTGTAATGAAGGAAAAGGCAAAGGAAGTGAAAAACAAGCCGGTATTAAGATAAATAGAAAGATATAGTGTGAGGAGCGAAAGTCAGTCCAGCGAGCTTAATATTTTTAAGGCCCGCTAGCAGAATGGAGAGAAGGACGTTTAGTAGGTAACGCACTGAAGTTTCATATTCTGGTAAACACAAGTATGTCGATGTCTTTAGAAGATTCCACCTGGGCTGCATATATATATTTTTAACGACATTTCATTCAATTTTAATAAAGTATCTTACACTAAGAATTAATAAAGTTTTAAAAAAGTAACTATTTACAATTTTATCAATTTTAATTCTAATAGAGGTAATTTTGATGAGGCCTGTGGTTGATTAACTTAATTACTGAAAGTGGATATATAACCTCTTTCCACATTAATTTTCGTGTTCTGTATACGTATTTGTGTGTGCGTTTTGGCTTTTAACGGTACAGATCGTGTGCGGAATTTGTTTTCGTACGGGTATTTTTGCCGTAGTTTTCCAGGTGCGACACTGTTTAATTATCTGCTGATGATGACAACTTAGTTGTCGAAATACGTATACAGGTACAATAATTAATGTGGAAAGGGGTTATAGATCAACTTCCAGTGATTAAATTTAATTCTAATGTAAAATAAAGTGTTACGAAAATTGCATATTTTTATAACACGTACGCTTTAAGCTTTTAAAAATTCAGTATCAGCAAAACAATAAAATTACAAACCCATATAAAATAAATATACACCGACTATAACAAAACCAGCAGAAGAACAAATTCTTGATTCATGAAAGTAGTGGTAAATGGAAACTATAGTTGGTAAGGTTACGTATAAAAATAAATGAGTGTTTACAATACCTAAACAAGAATTTTAGTTTTAAACATGTTAACAAACGTTTACAACGCTACACAACCGTTCTAGGAAAATCAATAAAAGCCGAATGAAATTAAAAAATAAAAACAAAAAGCTGAATAGGAACAAGAAAACCAGAAATAACATTAACGACCGAAAATTTGCCAAATTGAATTTCGCTCTTTTATTAGCTCGCTCTTTCATTAATCTTTTAGTATTACTGTCCTTTAATTGTGAGAATAAATTTTAAAAACCGCCATTTTTAGAGAGTAAATGCTCTACAGCTATGGGTTTCTCCTTCCTCCCTCTCCTACAAAACTCGTAATAATAACACCATGAGGATATAGGATAAATAGAAAGAATTTCACAGAAATTGATGCATAAGAGGGCTGCGTGAGTTAGAAAGGTTGGGAAACTGTGACTTATTTTTGTATATATCCGCCATCGCAAGCCACATCTTGTTAAGTTTATCCAAAATATCACAAAAACCTTGTTACGCGTAATTGCTTAAAATTATAACTTCTATTCGCAAAAGTGCCAATATTACCTGTTCAGATTGGCTACTATTACTTCATTATTATTACTCAGCATTAAATTTAAAATTTCAAATATTGCCTCTATTGTTACTCTAACAGGTTTAAGTAGCAGAACATTTTTCACAATTACGCTAATGTTCAATGTACAAGTTGCTATAGTATAGTTCATTTGTTAAACAAAGCAGTAAATAATCAAATGATAAATAATCTTGTAAAATATGTTTCTTAAAATTTATAAATTATGATATTTACTACCTATTACTGAAACAATAGTTTTTACACAAAGACACCAGTATAGATTTTTTATTTACGATGTTAATAAATACCGACATAAATCTAGTGAATTAATTACCTACAAAAATGCCCGTTGGGTGAAAAAATGGAACAATTTTAATATTTTACGTCTACTACTAATAATAATAGAATAATTATAGGTCTATCAAAAGCTTGAGAGATTTAATAATCGCCAAACGGAATCGCATTATAAATTATTACAACCATTAACAAAATTAATTATTTATTAACCATAATACGCCATTAATACATAATGTGATACAATTAATTGTTTCTAATTGCTTCCATTGTTGCACTTTTTCATCTACATTATACATTTATCTACGTTATACACTAGAGTAATTACAGAGAAATATAAGCTATGGCTAAGCCAGACATTAGGAATGCAAATGGAAATCATTTGACACATTTTTTATCCAATTAATAGACCAAAACAATCTACATTTAGAACCGCTAACTAGATGCGTATTTCTTTCGTAATATAATGGTTGCTAATAACATGGAAACGCATGTATTATATTGTAATTAATCACGTAACTTGTAATTAGTGTGTCAATATGTACGTTCCAACAGATACTTCATTGTCGAGGCACAGAATTTTGGGTTAACACTGACAACTTGATGTATCTACATTCATATTTTAAACTTCACTGTTCTTTAATAAAGAAATCAAATGCCATATATTCACATGTTTGTCTGAATATAGTACGTTTCTATTTATTATTGAGATAGTAGATAATGAAAATAATAAGTAACTTGCCTTGTCTTTCTTTAACTGTAATATTTATGTTAGTATGTGCGCTGAACACCTTATATAAATTTAAATTTATAAATTTATAGTGTTAGCATTTGTATATGTGTTTTGTTTTCATTTTTTGAATAAATAATACACAATTAAACCGTCACTGTGATCATTAGACTGACAGTAAATAATTGCTGACAGACAGCTTAGTTGTTTGTTTTGAAATTCTGTTAAGAATTTCACAGTCTTCCAGGCAAGGAATTAAATGGTTCGATTGCACAAAAACAGTAGACAACTTAAAAACTGGAAAAGATAGATATAGGGAACCATAATACCATTCAAAAGAAAATAAATTGTTTATAAGAATATAAAAAATATGCAGGGTATTCTATTTGGAAAAGTCAACTTATAATGATTTGAACTTAACTTGCCAACTATGCTACCTTAAAAGTATAGACGGAAAGCTTGGAGATCTAAAAATCCGATATGTTAATATTGTGTCTGTTTTCTTTACGGTAAAATGCAGATAGTCCTTAGCTGGTTACCGCTTTTTTTCCATTTTTTTTGAAAAAATTAAATATTTCGAAAAAAGTTAGTATTAGGAATAGAGAATCTGTATAAAAACTCATTTAAAATTTTACGTAGAACCCAAAATTGCAATAATATATAACTTGTTCTATTTAAACTAAGACTATCCGGAACTGTTACGTGAGCCATTAGCTTACTTGGCAAGAGCATGCCCGAAAACGCTATTACCCAAATTTTCAAAATTCAAGTCGAAGTAGTCGCTGAAATATTTCAATAGGTGGTCACCTTGAGACGCTGAGGCTGATTGATCGAAGGAAAACTATTTTATTTAATTATATCGAAATTCTGGGTTTTCATAAGGGCTCACGTTCTATTCAAAGAAAATATTAGTCTTTTCGTGACGCTTTCACTTCCTATTAAAGCTGAAGTCGCTATAAACTCTCTTACTTTAAATGAAAGGAGGTACTTTTGTTCCAAATTTGACTTAAGATATTCTAATATTCTCGGAAGGCTTTCTTAAATATGGGATTTAATGATGGTGATAATGAATTTAGAATTTTATAGTTATATTTTTATTTTTTCACCTTCCTGGATTACTCGCAAATTTAGAGTGCAAATTTATTTGCATAAATTTTTAATTGTGGTTTTACTTCTCCACCTATAGCAAGTTTCACGCCACTGAATCATATAATATTTGATTTCATTTGCTAGAACTTTTTCTTATTTAACATTGGTTAGCAAGAGTTTCTCTCATCTACCATGTGTCAGCTTTTGTTAATGATCTTGTAGCATTCTCTATTAAATAAAATAAATTCTATATAATCGTGTCCGATTATCGCATTTATTTATTTATATCCTTATGATAGTATATTATGCGTCTGACTACATAATTTTGACCTTACCTATGATTTGCAAAGCTATCTATCAACTGTCATTGCAATTTGCGGTTAGTCCTTCCAAAATCAATAACAAACTTATTATAATATGAAAAGAACTGTTGATATGCATAGGAAATACCATGATGTGGAAGTAAATTCTGCATTCAAATACGAAAAGAAATGTAACGTTGCATTTGAAAAACAAAAGTTTTGGTGGTTTAAAGTTGCATCTACTCTAAACTACTTTATGAACGGCCTGTATATGATTTGTCAAAAATTTAAGGATCAGTATAAAGCTTAAGTTGTCTTTTACTTATGCTGTAAATATTGTTATTTACGGCGCCAAAATACCGACAGTAAATAATAATAATAATGATAATGTTCAAATATATTCAAAAATATTTAAGTATTTTTAAAATTGTTGAGTTTAAATATAGAAAAACATAAAGGTGTTCCTACAATATCTCGTGGAATTCAAATACGCAATTAAAGTTACATCCTTCTATTTCAAACAAACGGGTTGGTAGCAACTTCTGATTTAAGCGGATGAATAATCATTAAAAAATATTTTCTTTGAATAGGACATGAGCCCTCAACCATTTCAGAGTAAAATATTAATACAGATATCTCTATTGTATTTTCGAATACAATAAAAATATAATTAAAAATGCGCCTGAAAGTAATTTGACAGCTAATTGATCTCTACTAATTTTATAGTTTTGCTAATAATTTGGGCTCCTTACAATTTTGAAAATCATTAATATTTTCAGCAATCCTTCGTTGCATCTAAATATTATCGCCTTGTTTAATACATTTTAAGTTTCTCATTTCTATTTTGCCAAATCTTATTTTGACATTTTTAATATATTTATAATTGCCCCAGGTTTTTGTTTATGTAAGCATTATTCATGATACCTGCTCTTAATAAATTACACCTTTTAATATTTTCACACATAACCTTTACACATAACTTTAGCATATCATATCAATATACTCACAACAAATCCTTAAAATGACTCGAAAATCAACTAAATACATGTTTCACTTATTTTCTGTACTTTCCTTTCACTTTATATGAAGAACATGGAGTTATTAAGAAAAAAATCTCACTATCTAAGATCAAAGTAATTTTCTTTACGATTCAAAAAAATGAATATGTCTATATAACATACATATGTAAACACCTGTTGAATTTTTGTTTTAAATTTTAATGTTTTTGAAATTTTGCCATTAGTGAAAAAACAATAAAGGGGAAAAACTTTATTCTTTGTCATCTTCAATTGTGACTTGTGATTGAGAAATTAATAACAGCAACTAACACATAATATAAGAACAAGTTTTTAAAATGCTTGCGATATAATTTTATACAAAAATCTTTCTTCATTCTCCAACAGTTAAACGTTATGCATCTCGGCCCATTGTAGACCCTTTCGCTTCATTATAACAACTCTCTGATGGAGGCTTGTCTATTTTGCAAAGCAATGTAAGTAATTTTTCTATCGTCGCCTTTTTTGTCGACCACTTGATATTGAGGACAAATTTGCTTTGATAAATATTGCAATTCTTGCTAATGTTTGACGTGAATCTTTTACTTTTCTAGTAATTTCGGTTTCAAAATATGAACCAGTGGCGCACAAGTTTATTGTATAAAAGTAAAGTGTAAATTTAGCACATCATTATTATTATTATTATTGCAAGACACTACAAACACACTCTTCGAGAATTCTAGCAATCCTAATAAATTTTAGTTGTACAAACGTATTATACCACCCTTTCACCTTCTTATAATTTAAGGAGCTCTGGTAAGTTCGCTAAGGGTTTAGCGACCCCGAAGCTTAATACTAAAAATGAAATAAATTAGTACACATATGTATGTATATTGTGCGGTAACAGTCTGCGTATTTAAGAAGTATGTATATTTATCTTTTCTGGAGAATACAATAATACATATTTAAAGTATATTATTCGTTATAACTAAGACTTAGGCTAATTTAATTACCAGATACTATAGGAGAGATCCTATGTGCGCCCTCCACAGGAATTGGTGAATCGCATGAATTGGATAAGAAGATAAAAGGCAGATAACGAATATTGTAAAATAGAGAAATTGTAATATTAAGTAAAAGCGGAAAATATGTAATATTATATAATATTTAAATTAATAGGAAAAGTTTAAATTCGAATATATTAACAAAAGTGAATTCAAACAAAAAAAATTCTTTCAATTAAATGGTTCATTTTCTATATATTACATATTTTTGAATTATATTGTACCAATTTAATAGTTTAAACACTTAAATCGATGGTGATTCTAGAGATTCTCTTATTCTAAAAAAAGTTTCCGTACATTCTTCCGGAAAGTGAATTTTACTTTAAACAATTATACTTATCATTATTTAATACTCTCTTTAATCCTAAATTATATAATTATTTTCAACCTGTCCGATTTATGTACACGCTCTTCTCGAGAATGTGTATGAATCATGCCACAAACTTGGAAAGCATTATATTATAGATAATGGGAATGTATTCGGAATCTCATAATCATGATTTCACAATGGTTTTATTAATGACTCCCGAAACTTTAAATAATGCAGCTTATGTCACACTTTACGCAGAAAGACACTGTCAATGAACTTTTCAACTTTCACTAATTCTCTTTATTATGCCTACGAAAATGAAACAATAGATCTATTTTAAATAATAAAAAAATTCTTTGTGATGATTGAGTATCAACTTTTAGATTAAACATTACATACATTTTCAGTAGTAATACCCCAAGGGCGTTAAGTATATCATATTCCAATATATTTTTGCCGATTTACTTATGAAACTGAAGTTGTTTAGAGACGCCACTAATGCAAAAGTACTTGTATGTGTTTCCTAAGCGCAACATCAATTGAGTATGCTAAAAGGGAAGAATATTATAATATGCAAAAGCAATCGAGTTAGTTTCTGTATGTTGCGTTGGGCACTTTTAATTGAGCTACAGATTATAAGTCTGTAAATCTAATAATAAAATCTATATAGATTGAAGATATTCTATGAACACTAAAACGTTTTTAAGATTTAAGAGATAAATAACCAGATGATATTCGCAAATTAATTACTGCTATGTATATATATATATATACATAGCAGTAATTAATTTGCGAATATCATATATATATATATATATATATATATATATATATATATATATATATATATATATGTATATATATATATAAATATGGAAATAGCGACGATTTAGAAAATATTGACATTACTTATATTCACCGTTTATTGAGAAAATTCCATTGAATTTTATCTTTCTAGAACATATAGGCGTTTCGTTGAAATATATGCAATAATAATAATAATAATAATCTTGCCTAGATAGGAAATTTTTGTGATATATCCCGAATTATATAAATATTTAAACGAAAAGTTTGTTTATTAATTAACTTACAAAATATAATTTATTATTCGGTCATTTTGACGACATTTCGATATATAAATTAAATTCTGGCATTTATATAGAGACATCTATGCAATTTAATACTATGTAGTTCAATATGTTCATATATGCATCAATGAGCAAGCGAAGAGCAAAATTGAATATACTTATATCGTATCAATATAAGCGTCAACTTCGATGTATATCCGCGACATATTGCAATGACTGTTTCTGTTCTATTTTTAAAAATTTTTAATTATTATTGATTGAGTCATTTACGAAGGACATAATCATTAAAATATATTTTTGCTACCAGTTTTTAAGTTATTCAATTTACACAATAGGTGTACCGTAGGGGTAATTTTCATTTCTGTGCAAATGGTAGAAGAAATGGATATAATACCCAATAACCGTGAACCTTCTTGAACTTGATAACGCGACATTTTTGGAAAAGTATTTTTGTTGTTTTTCGAAGTACTCACTCTGTGGACTTTTCTATTATATAAAATCACATATCGAAGCGGGGGTGTTATTCTTTCAACTGGATTTACTTAAACAATTTTTCGAATGCGTCAGTTGCAAGGTGCAAGGCAAAGGCGATACAACAAATGATTTGTTAATTAGATTCTCATGGACACTGAAAATGTTTCTAAGTGTATCTGACAACAACTAAACAATAACAAAAAGTATGTGCCTGGAGACTTTCGCAATCATTGTCAATGGTTACTTTATCTTTGTTTCCAAGTCGAAATCGCCTCCTCGCTACATGTGCTGTGGTCATATCGTCTTCTATTCCATGAAACATTTTGAGCGCCTTGTACTGTTATCATCATTGCACTGAAACTGATGTTAGTCTGTTGCAGATGGGTTCATATAAGAGTGCTCTTTATCACAGGTCAATGCGTTACGATTACATCAATATGTAGGATGTATCTGTGATGACAACTGTTCCCCACTCAATACCTGGCAAACCCAAATCTCCAAACAATCCCATCATAACACCAATGCTCTACTGTCCTGTGACAATATACCTATATAATCCCAACCGCAATAAATTTGCACTAGTTTCAGTGCAATAACAACAGCAGTTCTGAAGAAGTCTTATCTAATTGAAGAAGAAGCATCGGCAGCATAAATACCGAACGCGGTTCCAACTCGGAAGCCAAGATGAAGTACTTTTCAGAGTACTTGGATCTGTCTTTAGGGCATCCTTGATTGACTTTCGTGTGATTTGCCTCATTTTAAAATATTGGAACACCTTCGTTGCTGACTGGTATTTACTTTTCGATTCATAACAATAAATCTTACTTTAATATTTCATAGACTACCTACACTTTGCTACACTAATTCACACGTATGTACATCTTTTTGTACCTCAGTTAGGCTTTGCTGATTCTAACAGCAGTGCAGTTTTCTAATTAGTGAAAAGTTTAGAATGATACCATAGATATCCTAAATTTTAAGTTTAATTTTCCTATTGATATTTTTTTTCCTTTTATGACCGACATTTACCATCCAATCAACTGTGCAAAAGCGACCTCTAGAAGCACTATTTAGCGATTCTCGTCCTAGAAAATTCGTTATACTATTTTATCAAGTACCAAGGCTTAGGTCAATATTCTCTGCGCATTTTTGTCTGGTAAAATCAAATTTAAAACCATAGTAAATCATAATCCGAAATTTTTCACAGATAAGTTTCACTGTGTAATAACACACATCCAAATCAATCGTACTGAAAAACAAAATTACTTTAGAGATTTATATTAGTCAATATTATTAGACTTTGTCAGAGAAAATTCAACATAATTGCCAATCCTAGGATTCACCAATTTTAGTTCTTTAAAAATAAACTTTCATGTGTAAAATTGCACAAAATGAAATGTATACTAACTGCAATGAAAAAGAAATAATAAAATTAAACTAAACAAACAAAACATATATATATATATATATATATTAAACCAAACATAAACTAAATAAAATTATTCTGAAAATTCACGCTTAAAAGTGACGAAAAGACAGAACTAAAGTAAGGTGGTATAACACTTATTCTTCCTAATTAAAAAGTACACCGATATTCAAAGTAGGGCTACCACTTGTAATTTGAAGAACAAGGGAATTACCCGCCTCAGATATATAGTCGTGGTAATCTTCCTCCTAAAGAAATTTAAATTAGAGGAGAATAAGTTTCGATCAAAAAGAACTATTTATAAGCATCTACGATCCTTCAAAAACTTCAAAATTAAATTCTTGCGAACACTAGTATCCTGCAATAGATTTCTTAACTATGTATTAAAAACTCAGTGTAAAAATTGTCTACACGAACACTAGAAAAATAAATAAATACAAAAAATAATAAGTTTTAAAGAACTAAGTAATATTACTTCTTCAAAAGAAGATTGCGTTATGGCTAGTATACTAGTTAATGCTATATCCCAAAAAATCTTCCGTAATTACATACATTTTAAACCTTTTAATGTAACCCTTTCTGTTTAATATTATTTTGATATGTATTCGATATTTTTAAGCAGTTAAAGTTAAGAGTATTTATTTCAGTTTTTAAAAATCAAATTTTTGTTAATCAAAATTATTTCAATCTGCTTAATATTTTAGCAACAAATTACAAGCACGTAAATACCATTAGTAGAGGGAAAGAACAGGTTCTAGCGCCAATGGACATTAAACATGGACCGGCGGTGAACGTTATGTGCTATGGTCAAAAAGTAATGAAAGGAAATATACAAGGTACATCTAATAAATAATTCGAAGTACTCCGATGTAATACGACGCGGGCAGACTGGCACACATACGGGTCTAACACCGAGGATGAGACTGGAGCGAATGTTTGCTATGAAATTTGGAGGCGGCAGATTTTCTCTGCGAAAATACACATCGATATTTCAGACTGAAATGTGCGGAAGATATTAATAGGAGCAAATCCATATTCTTACCGACACCTATGCTGCATTAGAATCGTTGAAGAATGCTTAGAGAATCTTCAGATTATTGTGCCAATGCAAACTGCATTACTCGCTTCGTATACGACGGTGTTAATGGAATATGTTGCAACGTACGACGCGCTTACAATTCACTAAATGCTGCCATTCAGTTCGCCCAATCAATGTACTTGCCTTCCCCAAGGGCGACACTTTCGCCAGCTACTAGGAAGACAAAGTACACGACGCAGCATATATACATGATCCTTAGGTACCCTGGTAGTCCAGGGGTGTCCCGTCTGAGGCCGTACATTCACTGGACCTTCAACATTCCACTCTCATCTTGCCCGCTGGATACTACTGAGCAGTCGTTCCGTAGACCGATCAATATCTTGGAAAGACAAATTCCTTAAATGCATTCCAGTGATTTGGTCTCTCTTGAACTTAGATAACGCCGGCGACGTTTCATTGCACACACATCTATACACTCTGACTTGTGGAACTAACTCATCTGCCAGCATAAATAAAATACTGTCTTCAATTGAGTATAGCGAGCCCCTTACGTGGCCTCCTTCTCCTGACTACCGCAACCGATGTTAAACTTGCTAACACCAATCGTGTGCCAGTAAGTTGTTGTACTTTAAAAAATACGCTTTTACAATATATCTGTGAGTTTGAAATATACAAGACCTACTCATTAATAAATTCCAGTGCTTTTACCTATTTACTAAGATCTTTCAAATTTATTTCTCATTTCATTCAAATCGAAAGCTTTCTGCATGTCTATGAAACAAGCACGCATTTATCTTCCATATTTATTTGCCTTCTCTTTCTTTCTTTACTGAGCCTGTCTGACTCTGATATAGGTATAATAAGTAAACAATTAAAAAATATAAACATTCGTTTCATACAATGGAAAGACCAATGTCTCTCTTTACATTAAAAAAATTACCTTTATACCACAGTTAGACAATTCCATCTGTAATTTGCCTGCCATAATTAAAGCACGATAATAATGATTTTGCAATTATTAAATTAATTATTAAAATTCGATAACAATTAAAAAACAAAATATCTGTTACAGCATAATCTAAAATTGAAATCTGTTACTTACTCAGAAATAAATTAGAAAGCTAAGTCATTTACGTTTAGATTTTCTTCTACTTCTTTGCAATTTAATTGTGAGTCAAGTATCTCGTAACCGGCCCACCTCATTCAGTTCGTATAATATATTCAACATTAATTTATATCATAACTGATACATTTGTAAACATAAAACACCCAAGAAATGTATTGCCTTTGAGGAAATATATTAACTGATTGATATG
This sequence comes from Dermolepida albohirtum, assembly GCA_031893035.1. Taxonomy (NCBI): domain Eukaryota; kingdom Metazoa; phylum Arthropoda; class Insecta; order Coleoptera; family Scarabaeidae; genus Dermolepida; species Dermolepida albohirtum. The sequence goes on along the minus strand of JAVIWB010001392.1, from coordinate 78,229 downwards.
AATGCATGTTACGTCCTGTTCTCATATTTATACCAAACAATTTAATGTAATATGCGCATATATTTTGAAAAGCGCGCACTGAAACGCGGAAAACCTCAGAATTCTATGACAGAAAGTATACAATTATGTAGTTCGCATAACAAATATTCACGATATTCAATAAATTATTCTAAATTAACTTTACGAATAATAGAAAATTTAAATTTAATAAAAACTACAAAAATTATATTATTTTTAAATAATTTTTTCTTCTTGTTCAGCTGCGGTTATTCTTAAAATATGATGACTAATGCCCTGCAAGTATTTAAATTAACCAGGTAACAATGAAAAAACTTTTGAAATAAATTTACTTTTTCTTGTAATTTCTAAATCCGAATGTGACAATAAAACCATATATTCCACCATTTTTTCACATTTCATCATTCGATGTTTGAAGAAATGAATTTTTTAAGGAATTCAACGGAATTTTGCATATCATTTAAAATTTTAATTTAAAAGTGGATTTAAATTCAGATCGAAATTATGTTGAAAAGTAATTAGGTTCTCCTTTTTCTTCTTTAACAACTGCTTATTGTGTTTTAGATAACCTAACATCAATTTTGTATCGTTCAGTACGTATAACTAATCGTGGTTTTAAAAACTTCCTAGCAGTTTTTGTTATATTTGTGCTGAGTTTATATTTAGAATATATCAGAAACATTATAGAGTCTGCTTCTCATACGTCGAAACTAAACTTTAGGTGTTGCATAAAGTATGCTATGTATGTGTTAAATATCTTAGAAAATGATCAAAAAAGAAAAAAAGATTTGCTGTTCAAATAATATGCAGGAAGCCAAGAAACCATTATAATCATCAAATCAAGAATTAAGAAAGTAATAACGTACTCTAACCTTCCGCCCGCTATTCAACGAGTAGCCTATGGTTTGGATCTTTCAGTCCATAAACCACGAGAACTTTTTAATAATGTTATCCAGAATATGTCTAGTAAAGCTCAGTCTGATTTAGGTATACTTGCCGATGATGAGTTTCAATATACAAAACATTTTAAGCCTAATGTAAAATGTTTCATGATCCTAAGGTTCACTTTTTGAACATTGACTTTTTCCCAAACGGTTTGGGAGTTGTCGGCTAGGAAAAAGGTTAACGTTTTCATCAATATAATGGGATACTACTATTTATTACTTTACCGAGAAGCTCAGCGAACGAATCATCAAAGCTATATCAGAAGCTTTAAGAAGAAGAAGAAAAGGAAATATAAGTCAATGGACACATGAAACCTATGTAATGAAGAGGTATATGCATGTTTATACATAACCAAACGCCTTGTATTATAGCAGTAATTTAGTTTCCATTCCTATCATATTGTATATTCCGCTAATTTTTTAGTTTATTGCGAAATCACATTGTGACGAAACTGTAAGTGACAGAAAAAAAATCAATGTCAGATGTGGATTCAATGCTCACATAATCAGCTATTAACGTTGAAAAAGTGTTTGAAAATTGTTTTTCATTGGCCTGTGTTATCTGACAGTTAGTCTTATGCTGCATTATTTATTATTTCTCACAATCGTCCATTGATATTAGTTGCACTTTCATCGATTTCTTGTTCAAGTAATATTTTATATCCCTCACAGCGGTCTCTTTTCCTTTCCTTGAAAATTGTTCCTTCTTTCTTGAAGATTGTGTCACGATATTTCCACAGTCCAATGACTACTCGATTCTTCTAATACAATCTAACTGATGATAAGAATAAGAAACCACTTGTGTAAATCCTTCTATTAATTTTAACGTTATCTTAGATCATTATTTTTTTATCTGATATTTAATGTGGTAGCTCTTATTATTCTTAAAGATATTTATTGTTTTCTGCATAAATGCTTTAAATCGATCATATGCCTATTTTGTAAATAATCCCTTTAAACTACACTTCACATTATTTATTTTACACCTAATAAATGTTTACTTTATCTCATCGTTAACAATCGTCAACAATAACTGTTTTTTTAATATCATATATTTAGTCTTATTTTGAGGCTTTTTCAAATTAAACTAAAAAGTATTTTCCATTATAGGTAGATGACTGACAAACAAAGAGATTCCTTTGGTAACATTAGAATATGAATATAAATTTGTTGTAGTCTTTATCCGACGGGTAAGTGAAAGAACGCATTTACACTCACCCAGCACTCGGAGTTGGTTAAGTGACTAAAATGTTTTGTATGTCCAAACATAATGGTACTTCTATTACATTATTACGGTTCAGCTGGTAACATACAGAAAAAAGCTTTAGAATATTTAAAAGTATTGAAACCAAGGTAAACGCAATTTGGATGGAATTGCTATTCAATTGAAAGCAATAGGTTACAAGATAAATTATGACGTGGGTATATAAAAAATACGAATCATCCAGTAAGTGTATACTTTTTTTAAACCAAATTTTATACAAATGTTTACCTGTACGTGAAATAATAGAGGATGAAAAGTAGCAAAAAAGCAATAAACCTTTGTGTCAATTTTTTCTTTATTTTAAATTACTTTAGTTTGGTTATTTTAATTAGTGTATTAAAATGCCAAGACTTCGAGAAGAACTAAAACTGTCCCTAGTAAAGCGATTTTGAAACGTGTGGTGTCGTTGAACTACATGAAACGGATATTACATTTCATGAAATGACTAGGCGAATGAAAAGAACTATTGCTACAGTTAATCACTGTTGAAGAGATTAGTCTCAAGACGGTAGTCAACGTTATAGATAAGACTATAGACGAGCTAAAAGAACCACTGAACGGCAGTATAGATTAACTGCCCTTAGGAGTCGACATAGTTCTTCGGGTTCTGTGGAAAACATTTTTGAGAAAGTTAGGCCATAGAATAACAATGAATTTCATATTTCCCGATTTTCGTTCGTTTAGGTTGCCTTCGTCCAAGATTTACTAGTCGGCATCGTGTCCTTAAATTAAACTGATACAACGTGCGGGAAATTAGAATGAAGAGCGTTTTCTCAGATAAATCTCGTGCTGTTTGTGAGCCCATAATGAACCAAGATGACCCTTCCACGCCTATTGAAGAGGAGAAAAAGCAGTTTTTCGAATTTTTCAGTAGAAAGTGAAACTACATTTGCTAGAAGATGGCTAGAATAATGATTTAATAAAATTATCATATGAATTAGTACTCCTTTAGTATTCCTTCGAGGCTATTTAATTACTCAAAGTTCCATTTATAAAATTCTGAAACCATTTGTTTTACTATATATTTAAAGTCTAAATAATACACATTCCAGCAAGCCAGTGCCAGCCTTCACGTTTCAGCGGTTATTATGAAGAGCCAAAATATAAAAAATGTCTATAGCCAGTCCATAATCCACAAAAGTAATTAAAATTCTAGCTTCGCCGTTAAGTATTTTTCGTAACCAAAGTCGCATTGTGTTAGAAATTAATGAGATTTTCTGCTCATATGGCAATCTATATATTCCTTAAAGTGTTCTACGGATACTCGTAATGCAAAATATAAACAACGTATTCAGTTTTGCAAATTATCGATTCTTTAGCTGTTAGTAGACAGACGTTAAATTTAATATATTTCTATTCAATGCATTACTAAAGTACTAATGTTTCTAAAATTCTATTTATTAATTACGAAATAAAGTTTAAATTATTTACATTACAATTAAAATAAAATATATTAGAATTTAGGTATACTTACCGTGGAAAAACTGTATGCCATAGTTACGTAAGTTTTTCAAAAATTGGCATAAAAGTGTTCACTACGAAATGAAAAACATGTAGTAGAAATCGGCGATCATCTTTGTTTCGTTAAGAGAAATTGAAAGAAACTATGGCAGAGAAACTATCTCGCACCAGAACAGGAGCATCGTTCTGCGATTGTCGTCCGCAGTTCAATAACGTTGCACATGTTTACCTATTTTCTCAACTGGTTATATCGAAAAAGAAAACAGACGTTGGTCTATAATTGGTCTAGAAATCATAACAAAAATACAATATTCGCGTCGATTAATCAATGTCAATCAGGATGAACAAGTCCAATGGTATTTCGCGGACTTCTATATAATGACGAGCGAGGTATTTAAGATGTTTTGTTGTAGAATCACGAACATAACTTACATCGAAATCATTAACATTGTTAAGAGATTATTTAATAGACGTGCCGGAACACATAAAGTAGATGAATAAGTCACAGATCATACGGTTCGTAACACCACAGAAAAAACAAATACGGCGTTTTTTTAACACCTACAAAGAAGAATATGTGTGTGTGTGAATATACAAAGTTTCATTACATAGCAAAATCGAATGAGGTCATTCCACGTAATGTTTTTGCAAAAAAATACGCATACAAATTCACTAAATTCAAGTCAAACGTTTTTCTACCTTAACCGTCTAATTATATGGAACTAATTAAATAGGTAAGTTTAATTATATGTTAATAATAATAACAGCTTAAGATAATCTTCTTTCGATTTTCCTATATGGTCATTTGATAGTTGATTTTTGACAGTTTCGCTGGTACCGAAGAAGTAGACAGTATGTACATACGAGGGAGCGTTTCTATATTCGCGGAATGAGCGGGTTGTAGAGGGGTGAGTAGGCGCATTGGGGGCGTGGCCTGTGCAGCGACTCATGATTAGTATAAATACGAAGTTTCATTGTTATTAGACAGTTAGTCTTTGCGCTATCGTCAACCAAGTAACATAATCAGGAGTGAAAAGTGAAATATGGAAAAAATCGAATATCGTGCCGTTATAAAGTTCCTTACCAGGCAAGGAAAATCAGTCGCGACCATAATGAATGAGATGTCATTGGTTTATGGCGACTCTTGTCCAGGAAAAACCATGGTGTACAAGTGGCATAGTTTATTTAAACAAGGAAGGGAATCCCTTGAAGACGACCCGAGGCCGGGCAGGAGCATTGAGGTGACCACGCCAGCACTTATCCAAAAAGTTGAACAAATTGTTATTGAAGATGCTCGACTAAAGAAGAAACGACTCGCAGAAATGGTTGGAGTATGCGATACAACAATTTTTAAAATCCTACACGATCATCTCGGCATGTCTAAGGTCAGCGCAAGATGGGTGCCGAGAATGCTCACGCCGCCGCAAAAACAACAGCGCGTAGAGTGTTCGCGTGCATTTTTGGACCTCTGTAATGAAGACAAGGATGGTGTATTGAGTGGAATTGTTACTGGAGACGAAACTTGGGTTCATCATTATGAACCTGAGTCCAAACAAGACTCCATGCAGTGGCATAAAAGGGCACAGCACCTTCCAAGAAATTTAAAGTGTCACAATCAGCTGGGAAACTCATGGCAACGGTATTTTGGGACTCGGAAGGGATATTGTTGATTGATTATAAAGATAAAGGTGTTTCTATAACCGGAGAATATTACGCTTCAATATTAGAGCGACTAAAAGAAGCCATTAAAGAGAAAAGACGGGGAAAATTGACAAAAGGTGTTCTGCTTTTGCCCGTCCACAAGAGCCGCGTTGCGTTAGCTGCCCTGCATAAGGTGGGCTTCGAAATTGTGAATCACCCACCCTACAGCCCAGACCTGGCCCCGATTGATTATTACCTGTTTCCGAAAATGAAAAAAGAGCTGCGGGGTAAAAAATTTACTGCCGATGATGAAGTCAAGGAGGCAGTTTCGGCGTATTTTGCAGATAAAGAGAAATCATTTTTTTATGAGGGTATAAATAAATTAATTGAAAGATGTGAAAAATGTATCCGTCTTGCATGTGAATATATTGAAAAAGAAAAATAATTTGGTTTTTATTTCCACCCCTTGTCCCCCATTCCGCGAATATAAAAACGCTCCCTCGTACCTCACATCGGAACATCGATTAATACAACAAAAACCTGAGCCGACCGTAAAAGTCTAAAAAACGTAATAATTATTTATTAATACAAAGGATACTAGGAAAGTTTTGCAATATGACGCAACAATGACTCGTAGGAAGCTGCTTGTTGCCGCATGTTGAGACATGTTAATACGTGCATAGTAGCCGCCGCGTCATGTCGATGGGCTCACTTATTCATTAGCAGTGAGAGTGTAAAGTGCTTGCGATGGCATCGTGGTCACGAAATAAGATAAGGGCAGTTTTGCGTTACAATTTCGTGTGTGGTTTAAACAGGCCGGTGCTTCGAAGAAATGACCCTTGCGCTAGGTGATGTTTGTTCACATCGCACAACGAAATTCAGGTGGTATAGAGAATTCCAAAGGGAAATTCAACTGTGGAGGATACTGAGAGGCCGGGAAGGCCACGAACGTCAGTTACGGAGGGAAACGTTACTACTGTGAGGACAGGCGAGTGATCTTCCTACAGATAGAGGGTACTTCAGGCATAAATGCACCAGCAATTCGTTCGATTCTGTATAATCATTTGCACGTCAAGAAACTTTGTTCTCTCTGGGTGCCGCATCGACTGACTGAAGAGCAGATGACACGACGTGTGACTTGGTGCCGGAAGATGCTAAAAAAAAAGTTTAATAAGGGACAATCTCGGTATGTGAACAACATCGTAACACATGACGAGACTTGACTATACTATTACAATGTACCGACCAAGGCTCAAAACAAAATTTGGGTCTTTGATGATGAAGACACGCCCGTAGTTGTCAGAAAATCCCGATCTGTAAAGAAGATAGCTGTATTTTTCAAATCAATTGTGGAACGCGTCGTGTTGGGCACACAGAAGACAGTCGCGGCTGGTGGTATACTGAACAGTGCCTGCCTAAAATTATTGGATGTATTTAGAACCTATGACCAGTGTCAAAAATGGGCACCTGGTTCCTCCATTACGATAATGCAGGATTGAAGTTTCTCGGGCACCCTCCCTACAGTCCAGATCTTACTCCCTGCGACTTTGCACTGTTCCAGCATGCGAAAATGAAGCTAAAAGGGATGCGGTTTTCCAGTGATGAGGACCTTCTTCGGGCTTAGGACAACGAGTGTGCTTTACTCCCTAGTGAAACTTGGCAGAACTGGTTTAAAATTTGGTTTCGGAGGATGGAGACGTGTATTGAATGTAGAGGAAATTACTTTGAAAAAATTAAATAAGCAAAGCTGTATTGCAAAACCTTCCTAGTACCCTTTGTATCATAAATATACTCACCAGTATATTTAAAGGAACGTATGTAAAAATTAATTTATTTTGTACGGACTAGGCCTAACGGCGTTGTCCACCATAAATTGTCATTTTTAAGACATTTGTCAAAACGTGCAATTTTGAATTCTATCTTGTCCATTCTTTAAGTTGCGTTGTTCTGTGTTGTATTGCTATACATTTCAAACGTTTTCCTATTTATTTGATAAGCGGTCATTTACAAATTCCTTTTTTACTGACCGTTGTGGATTTGATAGAAAACAACATATAATGGGAGACTTATCACCGACCGATATCGCTTGGCTTTTAGCAGTGATCATAAATAGCCGCGCTTACAGTGAGGTAACTCAAATGCTTGGTAAATCAAAATCGACAATCCATCATACTGTTAGACGTTAGAAAGAGGCTGTAAAGTATGTGAGAAGTCGAGATTAAGGCAGAAAATGCAAAACAACGATCGTAGATAATCGACCTATAAGTTTTCAAACTTTCCAAAACGAACGACAATTTAATTCAGAAACATAGAAGTTGGTGGAGTCAGAATAAGCGATCGTATAGTCAGACGAAAACTTAGGTTTGAAGTTGTATGTACCAATAAACCAATAAAAGCCTCTAAACTGCATAGATGTCAATAAAAAGCGTGATTACTCTTTGCTCAAGGACGTCAAAATTGGAATTTTAAACAACGGCGTCACATTTTGTTCACTGATGAGAGCCGTTTCTGCATAAACTCCATTGCGGTATAGAAAAATTGTATTGACGCCAAAGAGAATTAAATGCACAACTTAATTTTAATACCACTGATCCTTTTGGTGGAAGCTCAATTATGGTGTGGGGCAGCATTTGTTTATGTACATGCACAAAATTTGTGATGATTGACGGAAGCGCATTAAATGCAAAGAAATACATTAGAGATATTCTACAAGACCATTTAGTAGCTTTCGCATCATTTATCGGGTAAAATTTGCTTACTGTGTAATTGACTTTATAAATCATGTTGATGCAACAACAATGAATAGTGCAATGGGACATGCTAGGCAGTAGATTTGGGACACAAATTTCTATTGTCCAAAACACGAAATAATTAATAGCTGCTTTAATTGAAGAATAGAGGAGTTCGCCTCAAGAAATGATCGACAGAGTCATAAGAAGTATGGTGGGATACACAACTGCAGTTATAAGGGCCTGAGACACATGTTACTAAAAAATTCAACTGTGTAAAAATTATTATTTATTAAATAATTAAAAGTAACTAAGATATACAAATTATTCTGCAGCAAAAACACTATTTTTGTTTAACGTTTTTAACATCGTTAAAAATAGCTAGATGTTTTGCAAAAAAGACTGGTTACTTACATTAACCAATTCCTAGCCATTGTACCTGCTTGAGTACAGAAAATAAGCAATATTAAATATGCATAAATTTAACGAGAAGTGAAATTACACGACGTTTCTTTTGATTTTGCATTCAACATAATGTGTTTAAAAAGCACACAACAACAAAGTGTTTAGAAATAGTATCGTTGCTGTATATGTTGTTTAGTTTTAATACCTTTGCGTCAATTTTGCAAATATTAGCTAGGTCAGTGATTATTTAGCTGCGTGGAGTAAAACCTATTGTATTATAATAAGTGTTTGTTATAGGTGTGCATAGTGTAATAACTGTGTTTCCAATTTATAAAAAGGTGAAAGATAAAAACTAATTGGAACAACGCTGGGTGAGTAGAAAAATTGGTGTACCCAATTGAGTACAATGGCTTGTTGTGTATGCACTTCTCTTAAATTTTTGACCACAAAAAAATGGAATTTCCTACAATAAAAATGTCAAGCTTTTACGGCTGATATTTCAATACACCTCCAGGCACGAACTATAACACAGATGAAGAAGTCGCCGAAAATATTGCAGTTGACCGTATATCATACGATGTGCCAGGTGAAACAGAGGTATTTTGTGGCAGCGATAGCGAAGACAATATTCCACTTGAACAATTGCGACATAAAATAATATCAGAAAAACCCAGCGAAAAAATCTCTAGATGGACAGAAAGGCTTTGTAATATTGAAATGCATAAAAATAATTCTTCTTCCCCTAGTGAATAAAAAACCCTTTACGATACCGCGAATGCCATAGTAGAATTAGATGGATGTGTGAAAAATATGGCGTTGCACTTTGTCTAAAAAGGGAGTGTTTTAAAATACATCACAATAAAAAATAAGCATACTAATTAACCCATTGTACCCGTTTGGGTAGAGTTCGAAAACCACAGTTCCTGAATTTTTTTTTAATTTTTTAGTTTTTTCATGTATATTTTAACTAAATTAAATAATTGAATTAAACAAGTTTTCATTTTTAATTGCCTTGGTTTTTAATGGGTTAACTTCTTATTAAGAAATTCTGTTCAAATTGTTTAGAAATAAAATAATTAAGAACAATGTCAAATTTATCTCCGTTTCTTTAAATTTGCTAGTGTGTTCATATAATTTCACAAAATATAATAATAGTTCTCTTTATTATTCAACAGTTAAAGCCTAATTACAGAATAATATAATATAAATTATGTGCATATAACATAAAAGGTAAAAGAAATAAATACTTGAAGTAGAAGTATCTTACAAATTAGAAACATTTAAATATTTGCTGCCATTGTCTGAAACATTATTATTTATTTGGTGTTGAATATATTCAAAAAATTTTAAAAGATTTCAATTTTACTGCAGTGTTGATGCGTAAATGAAAATAATTTAGAAAGATTAAAATCGTCAATTAAAATAAATAAATTATTATGTTGAAGAAGCTCAGGAGCGGAAGTAAATGTTTCTAAACTTTTAGATGATATAACAAGTGCAAAGGACATATAATAATATGGCATTTGCTTTCAAATTAGTAAACCAACATGGGATACTAATTTATTTCACTAGAATCAATTATCTTAAACAGATTGTTGTGTGCAAAAAGGGCCATTAAAACCCTCACCGGCCCTAGAATGACCGACTATAGCAAAGTCTCTATCTGCACGAGCAACATTTTAATTATTAGAAAATAATTCGTTATTGAATACCTAGACATTTAATTATGTTTCAATAAATATATAATATTATTGTGGAATATATTTGTTTTTCTATTAAAATCTCTAAAATTTTGATACAAGATTCTACAAGGAATAGTTAGCTTTAGGAGCATTTAGTCTTCTGATTTGTATTGAAGAAGTTGAAGTACTATTGCATTATTTAATATATGTATGAATTTGTTTCACCTGAAGAAATACATTGGGCTAATTCAGAATTAACTGGCTTAAAACAACAGTTTTTGTGCTCGAAAACTGATAAGTGGGAGAAATCTAGTATACTTTAAAATTCTCTTTAAATTTACGTAACGTATTGAAGATGAAGGAAACAATAATAAGTTTGATGTGAAGCTGTTTGATACCATCATATTTATGAAGCCTAATTTATTTGAAAAGCTCAATTGACTTCACCATTCTGTACCAAAAGCTTGACACCCTGAATTTGATATTGCTTAGAAGTGCCTTCTTCAGGAAAACTATAAATAAAGCATTCTAGAAACGATCTTTTCTTTTAGGTATTTCACTTTTATATACATAATATTAGGAGAACTTCTAAATCACGAACTACTACTAGAATTAGTTGATTCCGCATATTTTTTGTTTCGTATTTCAAATTTCGGCTTGAGGCCATTTATCAATGCTATTAATTTAGGAATTCGGTGTACATCCTGTTTACATTCAATAAAAATATATTCATTCTATATCTAGTGTTAATACATAGAATAAAACTTTTAATTTCTACATCAAGTGACTCAGAGCAAATATAAATGGATGAATGTGTTACATCCGTCACATCGAATAAGCATCAGTGTTTTCATATATTGATGAACTGTATTTAATGAAAGATATACTTAGTATAAAGTCGTATATGTATAAAATAAATTAAATAGTATTAATATGACTGAATAAATGTGAACACAGTTCATATAAGTAACACTATATATGTACGTATAACACTAACGAACAAAAAATTGAGAACAATTGAAAACAAAAAACGAAATAAGAAATATGAATTTTAAAAGTCAATGCAAATAGGTAAGTAAAACCACAAGGATGGAATAAATTCTTACTACAAAAAAGTAATATATTAAACAGAATTAAGTAAATATAACATTAAACAATAACAAAATATAACACAACATTTGATTTAGAAAATTAATATAAACAAGGAAAAAACATTTAATTTACATCAGATAATACATCCGCGCATGTGTAATACTCAACGAAGAGTGGAAGATTATCAAACCTTGGGTTATCATTAGAAATATTAATTAAAATGTTAAGAAAAATGCACTTTTCGTTTCAAGAAACCATGCGTCAAAAGGTTTTTAATATCCCTGATTGCAATAGTATTGAAATGACGTCTAAATATTTAGCCGTTAATCGTCTTCAGTTGATGCAAAATTGTTTCCCTTCTCAATCAAGTATAGTTTAGGGAAGAAAAAATAACAATACGCGTTAAATCGGATGATTGAAGAGGACATGGAAGCAAAAAAAGTTGACAGCTAGAAACCAGTAACAATTGAAAAATGTTGATGAGACGCATTATCGAGCAATAATTGCTAGCTTCGGCCAAACAAACGCCTTAGTACACCAATATAATACTCAACAATAGCCATCGTACCTCTTGGAACAAATAATTATGTAAATGAACACTAGTCTTATTCTCGACTATTCCAAACGAATTTTTCTTTTATTTCCTTCACTCGGTTATCTCCTTTCAGCACTTTAACACTTGATTTCTGAATGGTATTGACCACATCACGTTACATCATCAGCTACAAACTTTTTTAAGAAATGTTCATCTCCCATTTCTCTAAAGAGTCCATCAGTCACTGTGGAATAAACTTTGCATCTAGCTTTTCCACGACAAATTATTCAGTTAATTTTAAAATGTTCTATTTTCATGAACCTTGATCAAAATTTTTCTCGGATTTTTACGAAACCATGCATTTTCGAAATTTTATTCTCTTGTCTATTCAATTGATCAACCTAAACGTTTATCTTTATCCACATTCCTTTTGCCCTTCGTACCTTGTCGATGTTGCTGAAAAACATTTGTTCGTGATAGGAAATTATCTTCATAAGTAACTTTAAGCATTTAAAGCGTTTTCGTGGCAATTTTACCGAAACAAGAACAGATTCTTCGTTCTTTATTAATTTTTCAACTCATATGTACAAATTACTTTCGCTTTTTGCTTTTTCTTATATTTAGTAATGACGCACATATTTTGAAACACTATTTGTATTTGCAATTTACTTCATCAAAATTTCTTGGGCTAATTCAATTCCTAATTAAATATAATATTCGTATATGCAGTACAATTAATTTTTAAAAATTAATCGTATCTAATAATATTCCTCACAGTTATTTATGCTCTTATGAGGCAACAGGAGATATTATATTACAAAAAATAGACAACAAAAAGTTAGATAATAAAAAATACAGTCTCTAGCTAAATTATTAGCGCCACCTGCAAATATAACGTTCTTCATTATACAAAAAAAGAAAGAGTTTAATGAAAAATATTCATTGAAATATTATATATTACTAAAATTTCGTAATTCCACCCTTTGCTCCTATTACTGCTAGTAGTCTGCTCGCCATACTTTGCAGGCTAGTTTTAATCTTTAATCATGACATCATTTTGTCACATACTTTGGATATTGGCCTTCAATCATTGAATGATGGTATTTTTCAATATATTTCATACATTTTCAATACAATTTCAACACGTGTTTGTATTACTATTTATGCTCTTGTAGTAGTACAGGCAACCTTCCGACGTTATTCAGGACCATATCATGACGAACAGTGGATGTTTTAGTTTTCAGCGCGCAGGCTTCACTATATCGTTCAGAACTCGTCCATAGCAGTTATAGATCCATTACAAGAAACCAATTTTTTTTAGAAATAAACATGGAATATAATAAGTGAGCAAAGGAACCATTTCATTTGGTTAATTAGCTTGTTTTTTAATTACATTAGTTAAAATAAAGGAAATTTAAAAATTATCAAGGTGGCAATAACATTCTAGCCAAGGACTGTGTGTCAATACCATTGTTGTTGACAATATTCTTATAGCATTGTTTACTAAATGCATAGTTAATATGTGTCAAATACGTGAGACAATAAACAATGAAACCATGAAGTACTTTTACACAGCGTAAAGATAGCAAAAGTTATTTCTACACATTATTCCGAGTATTATTTTTGTCATTAAATTGTGTGACGTCTGTATATAAGTGGTCTTTCTTCCTCTGGTTACACTTTTCTGATTAAAAACAATATTATTTAAGTTTAAGATTGCGCTAACATTTAATTTACCAAGTGTGTATATGTATGCAATTTTATTTTCTGTTGCTCTTTTCCTTCCTACTCGTTATGTACATACCAGTTTTACTTTCTCTGAAACAGTAAAAGTGAATTTTTTGTAGAGGCACTTATAAAATTTTATATACTATTAAACAATATCATGAGCCAATCTTATCACATATAAGAAAGAAGAATATATAAAAAGTTTCCTAGATTTATTTTTATGTAAATTAAGAAGTGAAGAAGTAAATGTAATAAATCGATAATCTACAAGTTTTTCCTGACGATACACATACATATACGGTGGAAAGAGCGCGTTCGGGTTAATTTACATAAGAGTTTATTTCAAAAAAATTTCAAGTACTCTAGTACATCTTATTCCATCAACAAAGCTACTATTTTATCAATAGTATATTTAGTCAACCCCCCAGCGTCGATAATTGCTTGTCACCCTTTCCGATAAGTTAAAGCCGTATTCATTCGGCAAGGGCCTCCAAATGCAACAAATTTCACGTGTTAACTGCTGCAAAGTGAACTCTTTCCTTCTACGTAGATTATGCTTAATGTACGCCCACACATTCTCAATCAGATTTGCATCGGGCAACTGTGACGGCTAATCAAGTGTAACAGCCAGACTGTCTTTTGACACGGTCCTAAGTTGGCTGCAATGTTTGATATCGTTATTCTCATACAGGCTCCAGTCCTCACAAAGATTTCTTATAAATCTCGAGTACTTTCTGAGCATTCAGGTTTTAGGTAAACATACAAAACTTTGTCCAGATTTGACAAGCAACCCCAAAGATACACTTTTACTGAATGTTCATTCTGTTGCCAATGGTTGAGCAAGCTCGTGGGACGACAAAATATTCGGAAGTAGAAGCTTCGTCCATAAAAATTACATTGCTCGTATCTCGATCGATATTATCCTATGCCCAAGCGAGTCACTTCGTAACGTGACTTTCACCTAACAAAGATTTCCCTACTTGATATTGTGGGCACAGGAATGAGTTCGGACAGCTACTTACAATATATCTATACCTTTCTGTTTCAATTTTGTTACTCTTTGATGCAATAGCAAGCCAAGGTTCTGCAAAAACAAGTTCACGATCTGCTTTTCAATCTTAGGGAACACTTTCCCTATAGAGCTACGTTTGGCAAGTTATCGACAGTTTTTGTCTCCTTGTAATGTTGCTCTCGCTTACTGACGAATAAATAATATATGATGAGAATCTATTAGAGCAATCTAGTCAAAAGTTTCTATAAATAAAACAAAAAAACCTTCCCTTCGATATCAAAAAATGTATTTAAATCATATACTACAAGAGCAACTTCAAATTCTAAATATTCATTAAAAAAATATATCTTTAAAAATGAAAAGGTTATCTACTTCAAGAAGTCACATTCGGTACACGTGTTATGGCCAGTCAATTCTACCCCGACATATCATTGCTTTCTTTTTACTGAAATTGATAATTTCGGCTTTCCTTCTTGTACTACTTCCTTTAAATCCTGCCTTACAACTAAAAAACATTACGTAAAATGTAAAAGTTACAAATCGAATTATTTTTCACCATATGGAGTGTCGCGATGAATAAGTTTACGCCCGCTTCTGTTCTTGTTATTTATAGACGACATAGCTTTTAGCTTGACTGTTCTGAATGACTTTCTGCAAATGATTTTAAACTATACGCGGCAACAGACGATGTTGATGATTGCATATTACTCGAAAATCAAATTAACACTTTTCGAGCATGGTACTCTAAAATTAAGTATGAATATTCCCAAATTCTAAGCTTGTCTCGTGAAGTCAATATCGTAATGTATGACTGCTATTGTGTTGGTTCAATTCTGGAACGCCCTCTGTCTATAAAAGGTTTTGATATAACGTTTGATTCTCGATATTAGTAAAGAAACAAACTTATAATAAACAATAACTTCAATGTAATGTAATATCATAGATGTAATTATAACAGCACAATTTTATGGGAAGCAGTGGAAACGTTGACAATTAATTGAAAACTCAATGTAATATAAAAAATTAGTATTTTTAAAAGAATTTACAATTACAAATTCAAGTGTTATTTAAATCAATTTAAGATTCACCTAAATTTGGCTAGCACAAAAGAAATGCACACTTAAGATAACAAGATCAAGCTGCTACAAGGATGCAATCATTTGAGAATTCATCGCAATACGAATATTTCGAGATAAAGCGGACACTCCTGAGGAAAAAGGAGTTCCATTCAACGTTTCAAAATTGAGAAATTAATGTTTCTCTAAGGCGTTAACCTCATATACATTCCCTTAAAATTTCAGCAACATGTCTAAAGGTTTGTTATACAATACGAAATTTAAGATGTTTAGTGAAAACGAATAGTATTTATAACTGATATAATCGGGACGATCGAGGTTATAAAAATTAAATTCTATTGTGTTCTAAATTAAAAAATCCAATATTAATTTGAATTCTAAATATATAAAGTTATGCATAAAAAGATGGAGGGTAAGGATATTCTCTCAATCTTATGTAATTAGACTTACCACATATTTGATTTTTGAAAAAATGTAACGAGTAAAAAATATTGTAAAACAGTATTAATGCCCAGAGTTATACATAATTAATATACAGAGTTATACATAAAATGACGGAGACCGATAAGTCTGTGAAAAAACCCTTAATTGATTTTAACTTCAAAGTTGTTATACGAAACAGGGCAAAGGGTGAAGAAATCTTCTTATTTGATGGATTTATTTCACAAATGACAGAAAAATGAGTAAATAAACTTCAAATTTTAAGATCTCGAATTTAATTCAATGTTAATATACTATTTTATTTTAAATTTAAACATTCTAACATATAATTCTAGGAGGTAAGGGATAATTTATTCCAACACAATGAGTTAAATATTTTGTTACGTTATTAATGTGGTTGTACGTAAATATAATAAAATGTCAGCTTTATTTTCAGATTGTTGTATTATTTATTTTTGAAATACCTACTCTGTTAGATGCTATGACCTTTCATAAAAAAGCTTAGCCTAAGAAATATACGTTTTTAAAATATTATTTGTAGCACAATCCTACGTACCTCACAGCGTAATTTCATAGTAATTTGTTAGAATATATTATATTCTATAATTTTATTATGTAATCTACTAGGCAATATCTTATTATTATTATTATTAAAAAGATACCGCAGTATCTGCTATTACAAAAGAAAAAAGTGATTTAATAACATAATAATGTTAAATAGATGCATTCGAACGTTATCTTATTTTATTTTTCATTCTTGCAATTGTATTGAATGAACATATTAAACGTAATTTCTTTTAAGATACTTAAGTTATTTAAATGAACGGTAATAAGCTAAAATTTACGTGTCGTAAAATCTTAATTAAAAGTTTTGGAAACGTTAGACATACAATCTGTATACATGAGTTGCGCCCAAATATCTACGACGGTTTTCTAAAGTTCGCCGTTCATATGCTGTGATAGTTGCAAAGGTAATTTTTTTTAAAATTATTTTAACACCAGTAAAAAACTAAGCATTCATAGTATTTTACATTCCTCGCAAATGTATATTTTTAAACTTGTCAAAAGAAAAATAACTAAAAAATTTGAAAAAAAATATTTTATAACATCTTGCAGACCCTACAATTCACTGCTACATTTCAGATTAAAGAAAGAGGTATAGACATAGTGATACTGTCCATTAATAGCAAAGAAAGAAATCTAAATTTATACTGCTCCATTCAAACTCTTCAAAGTTTAGTGTCTTGACCTATCGTTGATATTCCTTAATCAATACATTGTTGTACCTAATAGAGCAGCAGTAGATTTAAAAGTCGTTATGCGAAATTGTTGATAATGAAATATTATTTAAGCTTTTTCTTCTTCTTTATCATCTTCTCATGATAGATCGCAATTCGATAACTAACTACAGTTATTTTTTTTGCATGTTCTTTTTAGCTCCTGACAACAGGCCTTGTAATGGCGTGCCTCCTATACCTTTATTTGGTCAATCCAGATGCTTGGCACTCTTATTTTCTTGGTTTTCTTGAGGGCAATAACCTGCCCTAAACGAACAGTTTTCCTAAAGTATCTCCCTCTCTTCTGGTAGTGTACCCAAAATACTGAATTCTTCGGCGACAGTCTATTTGTAATCTTAAGTTCATTTAGTATAGATCCACTGATGCGGTATATAAGTTTATATTAGAGCAAAACGTCTCGTAAAATAGAGTTTGTCTTTTCTACGACTGTGATATTGTTGTATTGCTTGTATTTTACCGCCATTATTTGTTATCATCCCTGTATGTTTACACCTATATAGGTAGTTTTTACATTTGTTATCTACAAAGTAGGTATAGTCATGCTAGGTGTACGTCTTGATTCTAATTGTGAAGACTTTGTTTACAAGTTGCAACGGAGAACTTTCATTGTCAGCTAATTCTGTACAAGAGGTAACATTTTCATTGTTGCTTTGGAAAACAAATTTCGAAAAACATTGTTTTAATTGTTTGATAGCCGTAGCATTAGGCATTTCTGTTCGAACAGTGCTTAATGTCAAACGCAGGAAAGAAGCTGAAACTGCGTTACCAGTAGGGGCTTATAAACCACGTAGCAAGTTGAAAAGTCGAAATATAGATGAACAGGTGAAAACGGAAGTTCGTAATATTATATATGGCATGTCAGGGAACGTATGTACTTAAAATCTTTTCATAAAGAAATGCTTATAGATGCTTAGATAATGCTTTACGAAAACACGTCACTTTAAAAAATATCAATGCGGTACTACACTAGCGATATGTCATGGATATCAGCATTTCTTATTTGAATCGTCTATTAAAACATTTAAGATTTAAATTTGTAAAAGACAATAATCGCAGAGCTTTAAAGGAGAAAAGTCATATTGCTGCACTATGATATTCCTTCTTAACAGAGATATTGTCTTTCTCGATGAGACGTGGATTTTTGCTAAAGACAAGTAAAATCGTGGCAAGATGCGAACACGAAGTGTGTTAGAAAACGTAAAGGATATGATGGTAAACGTTTTGTAATTCTTCATGCATGTAGTAAAGGTGGATTTATTGAAAATACAGTTCGATATTTCCTTCGGTAATAGCGACAACTGATTATCGTGATGAAACGAACAGTGCAAAGTTTACAAAATGGATAAATAAGCAATTAATTCCAAATCTACATGAACCTTGTTTGATCACATTGGACAATGCAGCTTACCACAGTGTATTACTTGAAAAGCAACCATGTCAAAATTGGAAAAAAGCAACAATAGTTGATTGGTTGAATAATAATAATAATAATAATAATAATAATAATAATAATAATAATATCGACCATGAACCTACGACGAGGAAATGTGAACTGCTTGAAGTAACAAAGCGGAATAAAAAGCAATAGGTCTATAAAATAGATGAATTAATAAGAAAAGCTGGCCATGAAGTACTCCGAATTCCACCATATCACTGTGAAGTCAATCCAATCTAACTTGTTTTGGCACGTGCAAAAACCTAGTACAATAAACATGTTGGTGATGAAGGACATGTAGATGAAAATGTAGCAGCGATCTTTAAATATCTGCACACCTGATTTTTGGAAGCAATGTATCCGACATACCGATTAATAGAGAAGTGGTACAAAAGAAAAGCAAACTTTGACGAAAATAAATTTGTTTTTTCTGTAAATACTGGTTCAGAATGTGATACCGATGAAGACATCGACGATGAATAAACTATATTACACTATTTATTTTTATTTAGTTTTATGTTAAAATTTAAAATGTTATTTACTTTTTCATTTAATAAACGGAACTACTTCTTGTGAGGTAATAATCATTTCAATAATATTTTTCCGATGTGTTTCTTGTACTTTCTAAGGTGTTTCAGATAAGTACGAGGGTAGTTTGACAAGTAGTGAGAATGGAAAAGAAAAACGAATTTTTTAAATACAAAATAATTTTTATTTTTTAATATGTTCTCCTAAAAGAGCAATACATTTATTCCAACGGTGCTCCAATGCCCTTATGCCATCTCTAAAATGCGATTCCGGAAGGCTTGCAAAATGCTCATTTACGAAGATATTAAGCTCGTTGTTAGACGAAAATTTCTTTCCACCTAGTGTCGTTTTCAATTTTGGAAAAAGGTGTAAGTCGGAAGGGGCTAGATCCGGCGAATAACGCGTATGCGGTACTAATTGCAAATGCAACTCGTGGATTTTGGACATCGTACCTGTGCTGGTATGCGAGGGAGCGATGTCTTGGTAAAACAGAATCTTTTTCTTTGCCATTCCTGGCCGTTAAGCACGAATCTCAACATTTAATTTTTGTAGAAGTTCTGCATAAAATTGTCCGTTTATTGTGGCACCTTTCTGAAGGTAATCAATGAGCAAAATGCCCTTTGAATCCCAAAAAATTGATGCCATTACCTTGTTTGCCGATAAAGTAGTTTTCGCTTTCTCTGAAGGTGCAGAACCACGTTCTAACCATTGTTTCGACTGTTGCTTAGTTTCTGGTGTACTGTAGTGTATCCAAGTTTCATCACAAGTAACAAATCGCCTACAAAAATCAACCGGATTCCGCTTATAAAGGTCCAAACACTCATCGGAAATGCGCAAACGAGTGAACTTTTGATCAGTCGTAAGCAATCGCGGCACCCATCTTGCCGAAAGCTTGGAGAGGCCCAATTCTTTCATCAAAATGTGATGTACGCGTTCTGTTGAAATGTTTACCATGTCTGCTATCTCTCTCACTTTGAGTCATCGATCTTGCGTAATAATATTATGGATTTTTATAATCATTTCCTTAGAAGTCACGATTTTGGGTGCTCTAGAGCGCGCTTCATCAACACAGCTTGTTCTACCACGTTTAAATTAATTTACCCATCTACTTATTGTGGCGGATGATGGAACAGATTCACCTAATGTTTCCCGTAACTCATCTTTTATTTCGGTAGCTTTCATACCCTTAATTACGAAGTATTTAATCACCGCACGATACTCTGCTTTTTCCATTTTAACAAAACGACGTGTTGCTTCTTTCAATCAGCTGTCAAAAATAAACTAATCAACCGATTTATCTAAATATCGGAATGTAAACATATAAAGAGGCAGCCTAAATTACAGTGCATTTGTTTTACCAATTAAAGCGTCACCTATATGTGTTTCTCATTACTTGTCAAACTATCCTCGTATCATCAGGATACCTAATATGCGCCTTGCTTAAAAATAAATGATTCATTAATAAACTCTTTTTTCCAATACATAGGTGCTTCCTAATAATATCGCATATGACAGCAATATACGAGGGTAGCCGTTCATATTTAAGGAATAGCAAACAAAAAAAATTCTTTATTATTGAAAATAGTTTTATTGCTTTTCAAAATATTTTCCTTGAAAATCAATTCGCTTTGACATTCGTTTAAATCAATCCAAAAAGCATTGCTGCTGTGAAGGCGGTATCTCCAAAAAAAATGAGTTTTTGAATGCTTCGACTGCCTCTTCCGGCGTAGAAAAACCGTAGACCATGAAGTTTATCCTTCACGTGTGGGAACAAGAAGAAATCATAGGGGGCTAGATCAGGGCTGTACGGCGGATGGCTCATCAATGCAATGTTTTGCCCAGTTAAATATTCAATTATTTGAACCGACCTGTGAGAGCTCGCATTGCCATAATAGAGAATGATCTGTCGTTTTCAGTTTGTTTTCCTAATTTCTTCAAAAACTTTTGGCGAACAAATAGTTGTGTACCATTAGAAATTGACCGTTCTACTCTCTGCCCTCTAAAGGCACTGTTGCAACGTAACCGGTTTTTCCGAAAAAACAGGCTACCATTTGTTTTGATGTGCTTCAAGCGCGAACAACTTTTGTTGGTTTTGCTTTATCTTGGAATACTTACACAGTCGACTGCTGTTTACTGTCGGGCTCATACGTATAGATCCAAGATTCATCACCTGTGACCACTTTATAAATATTCTTTGGAGCAACGCCATTGTATTTCTTGTGCATTTCTTGGTTCCCATTGACGCGAGTCCTTTTTTGTCACATTATGTGGTACCCAAGTTGAACATGGCTTCTTAACGGCTAAATGTTCATGCAGGATCTTATGCACGCTGGTATTACTAATACCTAGAGATGCCTCGATCTCACGCTATTTCACATGACGGTCTTGCATTATCAATTCAGACACTGCATTAATGTTTTCCGACACAACAACATTTGTGGGACGATCTTTACGAAATTCATCGTCCAAAGGACGCCGTCCAAGATTGAATTCACTATTCCAACGATATACTGTAGTTTTCGATGGTGCTTCATCGCCATATAAAGAACTCAGCTCGTCGAGATAATCCACTGCCCTCGTAAATATAGTATTTAATTTTACATCCTCATTTCCTGTCAACATCTTATTTAATATGATAGGGATCACATGATCCGAAAAGATTCTTGATTTCAACTATTCTACTCATTGTGTGCTACAAAGCAATTTAGCAATTTTTATGCGGCTTCATAATCCGTGGTAGGTGAACAACAGTTTATGTTTTTAGACTAAATCCCGTACAAACAGAAATACAACAATCTTCACATTCAACAATTCATCAAGTAGCTTTCTTATGTCGCTTATTGCAATGCTGTGTGAATAAAAATTATTGTCACCAGTCAAATTGGATAAATATGTGATAGATGAGAGCAAAACAAATTATTGGTTTTTAATCGACAAGTAAATGATAGTTGTGGAAAAGTGAAAAGATAGATAATCGTGTAGATTTCAAATTGTCTGGTGTGCGAAATTCAAAATGAACCCGACAAATACGACTTACCTAACTCTTCAATTTCAGGATTATTCGAGCCAACTAAAAACTTGGAACGAATACTTTGTGAACTAGTTCTCTTGGAATTGTAATAAATAATGGACATTTTTCTGCTTTATAAATAACACTTCGGCGCGTGTTTTTTGGATAGATTCTTTCCAATGCTCAAGTCATTAGAAACTTTGGTCATCGTAAGTCAATACGGAACTTAACTTTCGAAGACAAACTTTTCAGTGAAAAGTGTTGTGAATATCTCGAGCTCAATTTTTCGACATTTTCTAGCCATCATCTGAATTAAAGGGCCAGAATATATCGCCTATATCCACACTCTCATAGTCACAGAATCATTGACACCACTCAAAAACTTAGAGATAAACGATTTTCCCCACAAACGCCTTTTAAGTATTTATAGCGTTTCTGCTGTTCTTTGTTCTACATTAATTTTTTGACCGACGATTTGTCACTAAAATTCGTGGTACAACGAAATGTCACGAGGATTTAACAAATTATTTAAGTAGGTTGATACTTAATAGACCAAACATCAACAAATAATGCCATTAATTTCAATAAATAGAGCCATTATTTTCGAAATGAAGAATGTATGTACACGCAGCAAAATACTTATCATACTCATAAAGTGGGTATAATATGGAACAGTTGTAGTGTTGTTTACAAATATAACGATAACGCCTAGGTTTTATCAAAGCATTCATTCTAGTTGTGGTTGTTATTGTTCTATATGTTCATAAATTATGAATCACGTCTATTTTGAAATATAAATGCAAGGTGAGTATTTTATGTGTATATGTGTATTCAAACAAAAATATTTTAAATCTTTTAAGAAAATGATTTTCTTTTTTATGTTTTAACATATCATTATGTTTTGTTTGATTTTCAGCAAATCATGATATACTTCTACTTAATTATTGTGACCAGATTGTATTACAGTATTTACCTGTGAGAATTAAGATCCTCTAGATCATACTTCGATTCTTTTCTTAATCACTTTTCAAAATTCCTATTTCATTTGCTTGTTACATTCGTTTGACCGGTTGTGTACTTCGTTTTTGTACGTCTTGTCGTACAGGTATGATTTATGAGTGTTCGTTAAGGGTGTTTTTGATATTAAGATTCGATCATTGAGCTCGCATATTTTAACAGTTTATCAGATTAATGTGGATCATTAGCGAATCTATGTTACTTTGATTATTTTGTACGTTGAGTTTGTTGGAAAATTTTACATTTTGTGGTAAATGCACGAACTACCATGATAACGAACTTAATAGGCATTTTGGATGACGTGGTAATTCTACACTTCAAAGATGATTTTCTTTTTTGTTGACGCCATTGTAGTCACGTGTTTCTATCTTTCTAATTGCTTCTATTGTTATTAAAATCCGAAATGTGATTAGTATCTAGCACCCGATACTAATCATATTTCGGATTTTAGTAACAATTCGTTGTAATTTTCCTGTATTTTGTTTTCTTACACGTATTTACGTAATCCGTAATTGCTACGAGGTTACGTTAAGAATGGGAAAAAACATCTAAGCCCTCCCCATATTTAATTATATTTAATTTACAAAATTACAATTTCCATGAATTAAGTTTCCTTTTTTAAGCGTTAATTCTGTAGAAAGAGAAAGGTTTATATAAATATATGCATAGAATTAATTTACATAATGTTCGGTCAGTAACACTCGTTAATTAAATTAGAAGTTAATCGACATTTCCTTTTTTGCTTCATCTTGAAGTTAAATTCAAATTATATTTTATGTTTCCATTTTGCTATATAAAACGTATTTGAAGCTAGATTACACTTACGAAGAAGAATAGTTTACGTACTAAACAATTCTAAAAGATTATTTTATTACTTGTAAATATATTTAATGTAAACGAAACTAGGCCCAGTTCCGGAAAATAATTCAGCTTTTTTTGTAGTCAAGTACATAAGTAAGTTTCAATTTTTATCTAGTGATTTAGTCGCTTGCTTTAAAGAGTGTCCTTCGAATTTTACCTTCTTTGTGTAGATGTGTTTCTTTTATTGATTGAAAGTGTCTGTCTAGTTGTTCTTTTAATTTCTCATTGAGTTATCACATTATACAGAATCTATGATATCAAGAGGGATAAGGAATTCCTTGTTACTCGCCCCTTATTTATATACAGAGCGTCACACTTTTATTGAACAAAGTGGCCTGCTTTATATTATTTTCCAATTACTGAATAACCGACACAGCTGTCTCTTTTGGGCAGGCTGGCAGCTGCACTCTGATAAGTCAACTTTTGTTAGTCAAATATCTCCTGGTAGGTTACTTTTTTGCCGCTTATCATTTTTCTCTCTTTATTTTCAACTCTTAAAGCGTAGCAATATATAACATATTTATTTAAATGTTTTATCAATCATTTTCATAATTTTTGAAAAATCGTTATTAGTAAATAAATGTAATAGAAACACATAAATATCTTAGGGTATCTTAGAACTAAAAAGCAAAAAAAGTTTAACTAAGAATAGAGAGTGTTTCGTTGTAGCAGCATACTGTAATGCATTAAATAATGTTAATAGCGAGTTTCGAGTTTCTCTACAAGGGAGGCAATTACTTGGATAAACAAGAAAATTTTAAGATTTCTCTGAAAACATTCTTTGAAATAGACTGCAGTAGCTAATTTAAATTCCTGTCTTCCGTAACACTTGACAACCACAGTATTACCGATTATACGATATCTTCCTAAACATTAAATGGCCATCTATTTTGCAGAAGACTTTCAAAAACGATATTTGTATTTGTATCTGCGTAATAATAGCAATTGTTTTGTATGGAAAAATGACTTCATCGATCCACAGCACATTATCAAAAAATTCTGGTTTTTGTCCATGTTGTCAATTAGTTTCCTATAAAATTGTATCCGTTCGCGGTAATCTAATGGCACCAATTCCTGATGCCCTTTTTTAATATCCTTCCTAATCATTTCACACTAATATTCAAATTATTGCACATTGTCCGTAGGCTAACATTGGGATTTTCTACTACTATTTTCAAAGCAATTGTCTCATTTTCATCATTAGTGATGGTTTACACAAATGTAATTTGTACTTGACAGATCCATTACTTACAGACCTGGATTTCACACGCCCAAAGACTCCCTTATTAGGTTTCGGTATCTTTGGCTGTAAATTTTACTTACTAATAAACTATTAGGTTGCTCTTACCAGGGATAAAGGCCATATCTAGGAGGGTAGTTTGACAAGTAGTGAGAATGGAAAAGAAAAATGAATTTTTTAAATACAAAATAATTTTTATTCTTCAATATATTCTCCTAAAAGAGCAATATATTTATTCCAACGGTGCACCATCTCTAAAATGCGATTCCGGAAGGCTTGCAGTATACTCATTTACGAAGATGATAAGCTCGTCGTTAGATGAAAATTTCTTTCCACCTAGTGCCGTTTTCAATTTTCGAAAAAGGTGGAAGTCGGAAGGGGCTAGATCCGGCGAATAAGGCGCTTGCGGTACTAATTGGAAATGCAACTCGTGGATTTTGGACATCGCAACTGTGCTGGTATGCGAGGGAGCGTTGTCTTAGTGAAACAGAATCCTTTTCTTTGCCATTCCTGGCATTCCTGTAGAAGTTCTGCATAATATTGTCCGTTTATTGTGGCACCTTTCTGAAGGTAATCAATGAGCAAAATGTCCTTCGAATCCCAAAAAATCGATGCCATCACCTTGTTTGCCGATATATTGGGTTTCGCTTTCTTTGAAAGTGCAGAACCATGTTCTAACCATTGTTTCGACTATTGTTTAATTTTGGGTGTACTGTAGTGTATTCAAGTTTCATCGCAAGTAACAAATCGCCTACAAAAATCAACCGGATTCCGCTTATAAAAATCCAAATACTCATCGGAAATGCGCAAAAAAAAAAGCTTGGAAAGGCCCAATTCTTTCGTTAAAATGTGGTGTATGCGTTCTGTTGAAATGTTTACCATGTCTGCTATCTCTCTCACTTAGAAGTCACGATTTTGGGTGCTCCAGAGCTCGTCTTCAACACGGCTTGTTCTACCACGTTTAAATTCATTTACCCATCTACTTATTGCGGCGAATGATGGAGCAGATTCACCTAATGTTTCCCGTAACTCATCTTTTATTTCGGTAGGTTTCATACCCTTAATTACGAAGTATTTAATCACCGCACGATAGTCTGCTTTTACCATTACTGCAAACTAATCAACTGATTTATCTAAATATCGGAATGTAAACATATAAATAGGCAACCTAAATTACAGTGCATTTTGTTTACCAATTAGAGCGCCACCTATATGTCATTCTCACTACTGGTCAAACTATCCTCGTATAAGCTTTCTTTTGGATTATTTACATTGTAAATTTAAAAAATAAAAACGAATGGCAAATAACAATAAAAACAACAAAATTAATAAAATGTTTAAATAAAAATACGAAAGAACTGAATGACCTGAAGATGCCAAATTTAACATTTAATTATATACTTTTCTTTATTTGTTACCACAAGCACAACTACTTTCTTCAAGTATTTTAGGTATACTTCTTGTGGTTAACAACATGTGCAAAATATTGTATACTTTCAATATAAACTACAGATAAAAATATTGATCTGTACCCTTTTATTTGGCCTAATATAAGTCTCTCTTTTATATTAAATTATTTGCAACTCAAAAAGTATTCACTTTGGATATAGGGAGTGTTATATGCGATTGAAAGAGAACCTAAACTATATGAAACGGTATAAAAAAATACCGGCTGTTCTGTTTGACAAAAGCGAGTTTCACCATTTCGAAATGCTACAACTCATTTTCAATTTTGAAACACCTGTATAATGTAAGGAAGATGTTTAGTATAATTAATTATAATTAATAACATTATTATAAGTAATAATATATTTATTTCCAAAAAGAACTATATAATGAACTTTTCTTAAAAGTAGAATATCTTAATTTCAGCATGGAATTTGTAATTAATATAAACTTGCCTTATTATGTGAAAATAATATACAGGCTGTTCCATTAAAAATAATTAAGTGCGCTATATTCAATTATATAACGTACAAATAAAGCTAAACATCTTGTACATTTAAAACAATTTTAATGTGCAAAATAACTTCTACTTAAAATACTCCTTAATTGAGTGAATAATTAATGCGTAATAGACGGATTATACAGCTTGTCACTAAGCTGTTTGTCCACTCCTTATCCTTATAGGAAAATTTATTAGAAACTGACAAAAAATGTATTGTATGTAGAACATACAGTACAGGGAGGTTTATTTATTAATTATAATAATACAGGCAAAGATTACTTCAACAGTTTGGTAATATAAAAAAATAATAAAATATATGGTTGGCTTTTAAAGAGAACACCAAAAAATGTTCACCCACGAAGTAAACATAATTTTTAAGGAGTAAAAGAACATTTAATATTTTGATGAGTAACCCGTGGTGTATATGACTGCTTAAAGCCCAGAAAGCATTGATCTTACTAGATCCTGTATAGTACTGACACTGATTTTATTCCATTCTTCATTAACTATTTGTAATAACATTTCTTTATTTAAAGCAGGTATGGACAAACTTTGACATGTTGTGGGCCAAACTTTAATGTGCAAATACTTTCGCGGGCCGCGTTTAAAAGTAGTGCATTTTAAAGTAGTGTTCATAACTTTTAGCGATAGATATCAGACATGAAATAATACGACAATGTCTCGCGGGCCGCACCAAATCTTACAGCGGGCCGTTTGTTGCCCACATATGATTTAAAGTAACGCAATAGTTTATTTGGTGCTTTAAGTGTGTCCATAAGTGTTCTCAGGTTGGCGTCGGGAGATCGGGGAGGTGTTTCTAAAGCATGTGGCATGTTGTAAATTATCCATTGTCTAACAATCCCTGCATTGCTATGCTTATAATTCCCTGCAATATCCTGTTTTTTCAGCACATAATTTGGATAGTTGTTTGTAAATTTTCAATCACCTCAATCCTAGCTTTGACATACATCCAGGAACACCATCATGTTTAACATTTGGAACGACGTTCTCTTTATTAAGAACTGTTCCGGATGTTCTTCGCACTAACTTTTCCCGGCTTCTCAAAAAGCTAAAACTTGCACTTGTCACTAAATATCACGTTAGACTAAAATTCTTCTGAGTGTTTGCTATACTGAATTACAAAATCTATTCTCCTTTTTCTGTTTCTCTTATTAATTCTTGGCTTTTTTCTCGCAAAACAACCGTTATATCCAGCCTTTCTAATCACTCGTCACACGGTTTCTACATAAATATTATGTTCACAATTGATATTTCAGTTGTAATTTTAGGATCAGATGTGAGTGGATTACTCTTAATTGTTCCTAATATTTATTTCTTTTCTCCTATAGTAAGTAGTTTAGATCATTTTTGACTTTCGTTTTCCAAAATTTTTTATTTTTTTAATTTCTTCAAAACATATTCCTTTATTAACGTAAGGCTATCGTAGGTGCATTTTTTCTTTGCGAAAATCTAAGGTTAATTAACAATCACCTCCTTCAGATAAGTTTTCTTCGTTTTCCATGATTCATTTGATCTTGTACGTTAAACACTTTACACGTAACATATATAGATGAAGAATGTTGTATGTTTACAGAACAGATTTAGTGGTGGTGGACGAATACTTGTGTGATGTTATTTCCTGCACTAAATTACGTTTTATTTATTTTTTATATTACTCGTGTTTGTATAAATTGTTTGTCTATCATTATCTATATAAAGTGGAAAAGTATTCAAAAACTGCATTACAAACGTTTTGCTTATTTATTATTTTTTCTTTTATTACCTTTATGCATTTTGTATATAGATGGACGAATAATTTAGTGAATATCTGTACATAATTCAAAGTATCTTCATATACCATGTGTATTAACATATCTGAACTCATTTACATGAACTGACACTACAATTTAGTAAATATCGAATTGTAGGTGGTCACAATACAAAAATGTATGATTTTAAGTTTAAATTCCATAAAGTTATAAGTTTCTTAGTTACAAATTACAAATAGGTGTTATGTGTTTTGTAGGACATAAGTTAAGAATTATGTTGAGTGATTTCCAATGAAGCTAGCGGATAGCATTATTTACTAATTGTTTCTTTTTGGAAAAATAGATTGTATTTAGATTATTTCAAGAATCTCAATGATTAAGACTATGCATAATATATCAAATTTACCTACGTTATTATTTAGAACATAGATCACTTTTAGCATAAATTTCTTCACGCATTCACCATAAGGCTATTGGCTAGAGTAATGAGAATATTCGATTAAAGTTCGTAATTTTCATATGATATTAACTACACTATAATAGAGACAAGTTTCAGAAATACTCCGAGAAATACTCAATTTTTACTAGTTTTCGTAAACACATATTAACCATATTAAGACTTTTGATTGCGTCCGTACTCATAGGGCGAAAACAAATATCTATGTTTAATACAAACTTCTGCCTGCGTCGAAAACACAAATTTTTTCATAGTAAAATCACTGAATATGATAAAAAAGGATTCAACAACATATTCTTCAGATACCGCTAATTGTAAAGAGTTTGGAAAGCCAATTATAGGTTATCTCTTGAAAAAACTAATACATTAAAAGTGCGTCCATTTTATGTCGAAAGAACTTGTACTTATTAATCTAATTTCATTTCTAACGTTGTCTTCTTTGCATTTTAATTATAGATTCAATTTTAAAGATTATCGTGGTTTATGTGAGAAATCACACAATGAATATAAATAAAATTAATTAAATTAGATTTGTAAAACACGTTGAGAGTGCACACTGCTGCACTTTCAAACAATATACAATGGATTTAACAATAAAAGAAACTTTCACATTTGAATTAAGTGGATTATCTACCGGAAAATTAGAAAAAGTTATATAATACAGCACTGAAATATAATAATATACGTAGTGCTTAAGATGTATAGTAATCTTAATCGAGATCAACAAATAGAATCTTTATCTAAACAATGCCGACAAAATCTAATAATTTTCATATCTATGTCTGTGCTCATATTCCAGTTATTAATTGCTTTTATAATTCAAATGAATTAATCTAGGCATACATATCTGTATACTAGTGTTAATATAAATGTTGTTTTTAATAAAAATGTAAATCTTTTTAATTTTAATCAATAATAAGATTAATAAAATTTTTTCAATCTTTTATCTCTTTGAAAACAGATTTCCAAACATATAATAGAAAACATTTAAACGGAAATATGAACCCCCTTTTCACAAGTAAATATAATGCTTTATATAGTACATAGCAAGTCTGGAATAAAATTCATATTCTTCTTATGATTGGCATTCGGCGAAAATGCTCAATGACAAATAGATTTTTATTTTATTTGCGGATTAATTACTAGTGATAAATAATTTTTTCACCGACGACCTGCGTGGTATGACGTCATCAAATAATGTTTTAAATCGGAAACTTATTTTTTACATCGGAAATGGAAATGCTCTTTTTATGAATACCTTAATACTACATATGATTGAAAATAAACAAATAGTTTAAAAAAGAAGAAGATCGGAACAGAGTTTATAAGAATATTCTCAAAAGTTAAACTACTATTTATAAATACTATTGACAATGGTAACAAAAGTTTCAAGTACACTTCGCCAACCTAACTTTTCGTCATCGAAAATTTCTTCTATAAAATGGTTCGTTGTTTATCTGAAAAACGAAGAATAAAGATTTTAATAATAGTTGGCTACAAAATATTAGATCCCAATTCTAAGTCGTGAATCTTTTTAATGACAAATACAGCAATAATATAAATTAGTCGCTTGTAAGTAAAATATTATAAAAATTCGAAGAGCATGGAAACGTGCGAGGTGTTCGTCACAATATACGTTCTAAAGTAGAGAGAAAAATACAGGGTCAAGTTCTTTTAGAATTTTTAGATAATCAAGTCAACAAATTGCAAACAACCATTTAACCAGCGAACTGTACTTAGGATTCTTACGAACGAAAAATATCCATCCCTACATGTTATTCGCATACATGGACTTAATGAGGACAACTGCGACTGTGGCTTTCAATTTTGTGAAGCTAAATAACTAATCGGCTCGATTTATTATGTTACATTTAGTGAAGAAGCTACTTTCTCTTTGAATGATGATGTTTACAGACAACATTTGTAGGTATTGGACCACTGAAAATCCCCATTGGTTACGTGAGAGCTATGTATAATATCCACAGAAATAGCTTGATCTAGTTTCATAAAAAATCATAATTTACAACCATTTTCTTTTGATGCTAAGTAGTGCAATGTACCTTAATTTTCTTGGCTACGAGCTTATATCTGTTCTTGTCCAAATATTTCCAAATGAATATAATGTAGATATTCTTGCTCTCAGTATTTGATTTTAGCAAGATGACGCGCCATACCACATTATGCATTTCTTGTCTGACAATATTTACCTGAAATATTCCACAACCAGTAGACTGGCATGCGTGAAACTCCAGCCTTTCTTTCCTTGACTGCTTCTTCTTTTTTTTGGCGAAAAGTATTCTCTACGAAACCGAGAAATCTACGAGAGTTAACAATCGTATAACTTTGGAATGTAGAAATATTATTATTAGAAATATTGTTCGAAATGAATTTCATAAGTGCCTTTTCTACTATCGAGAGACTAATGAGTGCTAGTTTGAATATTTGATATAACCTATTTTGATCAGATTTTTGACAACAGATTTGTCCTTCGTACCTGTCGAATATTTATCATACACAGACTAGAGCATGGTGGTTTAATACGGTTTCCATTCACAATAGTGTTCATAAAAATTTTGTCGAATCTGTACATTTTTACTTTTCATTTAAAATGAAGAATGTATGAATGTATGAATGTTTTGTAATATTCTACTTTGTTATCACTCTCTAAAAATTACAATAAAACATATTATTTGAATGTTCTAATCATCTCATTTTATAAGCCATTTTTTTTGTTTCATCACATTATAGTACTTATAGAAAGAGATTGGCTTACAATTTAAAAAATTAGTCGATGCTGTGAGTTGTGAGAGAAGAAATTATTTTTCATAAATAATCAATCCGCATAGGAAAACTAAAGTCGACTGTTCGAACATTTGCATCAAATGTTAGTAAAGAAAAATACGAATTTTAGTCAACAGTTTTACTGCGTACTGTATGTATGTTTAAACAGTAAATTGATTTTCTCTTAAAAGTAAAAACATTTTGCGCCATTGTCTTCTTGCGTTTTCTTGTTTTTCTTCTATATAGAACTTCGATTTTAAATCGTTTCATCTTTCTTTATGGTTGCAAGGTTTCGACCTTAAATGAATGATTATATATTATATATATATTCAAGCAAGTGAATTGAAAATTGAGAGAACAGCAACGGGTTTAACGGGAAAGGATAAAATAAGGAACAATGTGCCGGTATTTAATAAAATTGTAGAAAACCAACTATGTTTTTACATTAAGTCAGTAACTGACAAAAGTAAACAGCATATACAAAGTACAAATTGTTTCAAAAGTGTTAGTATTGGTTTAACTCCGGTTACGGAGAAAATGCAGGTAGACATTTGTTCACACGTAATGTGACTCGTTCACTCAAGATATGATAATATCGCATTGTTGTTCTCATTTGGTCGGTTGCTACGCCTTTGGGGATAGGCAGACACGTCATAAACAGGATACAACTTTAAGTGCAATAGCACAGCATAGAGTCGTCAAGATAAGTTCAGTGGATTTTTTAATAACGAAAGGGGATCAAAAATTAAACTCATATATCCTTCGTGAACAAGTAATTCAAATGATTTTTGTTATGTTGCGGTAATCTTACTCCATTAAATCAGAGTCACAAATTAGGCCCCAACATTTGTCGAGTCTAAATTACACTTCTTTCTAACCATTAAAAATCAATACAAACCACGATTTCCGCTATATACTAAATTCAGCAGACACTCTTTACCTTCACCATTTCTATACTTTGGAAAGAACAAAAGAACGATGTTGAAAATTTCTATTTTTGTATTAATAAGACAATAGGACTCAACAGACATAAGAAAATAAAACATGACTATGTAGACTTTCTCAACCATCAATTGAAAAAGAAAGCGAGTAGAGTCAAAGTAGTAATAACACTACTTTTTAAAGTAATGATGAATCGATCGGTTCATATTTTATTACACTTTACAGTACACATTACACAAAAACCTTAATAATGAACATAATACAGGTATTTCACCATGTTGACCGTAATATGTCCCTTAAAGTGCACGTTCTACATTTTCACTTGGACTTTTGTTCAGAAAATATGGACGATGTCAGTAATAAACACGGCGAGCGCTTCCACCAAGACATTTTTGAAATGAAAAAGCGATACCAGGGCAAATGGAATCCTGTAATGTTAGCAGATTACACTTGGAGGTTAATATAGAAGATTATGGATGTTGTTTATAAGAGATAATGCAATATTTCGTTACATTTCTAAAGGTAAGAAATGTTAATATGTTATAAACAGAAAAATTGTTTCATTAAAATCTAAACGAAATTAGAACTGACTTGACCATCTACCCTCTATTAAAATAAATGCTTCTATGTTTTCTATAAAAATTAGTATACGGCCCTTGATACCAAAACCAAAACTTGAAATTTGTTAGCCAGTGTAATCAAGAACAGGTGATATGAAAATAAGTGAACCCTAAGAAATAGAAAATCCTTACAGCACTGCAATTATTAATCAAAATTTACTAATTAAAAAGGGAAATTAATGGCATTCTAAACGATTGCTACACTTAATTATAATTGTATGAAAGCTAATAACTTATTGGCCTTGGAAAACTTGTATGAACAAAAACCATTTCTGTATAGTTTCAACAACGGTACATATCGAAAGCTGCCATCAGTGTTCGTAAGTGTAATACATGTCTTGTATTCAACATTATAAATCCAGTAAAAATTAGTATTACTTTCGGTTCCAGTGAAATTTGTGTAACAGAATACTCATAATTATCAATATTTTTGTAGTGCACCATCTTGCTTATATGAAACGACATGTGACTCTCACACATGCACATACTAATTTGTCGCATATAACAAAACATCGACATTCAATATACGAGGTCTGATCAAAAAAGAACCGTTATTTTCAATTTTTTCAAAAAGTATTTATTTATTCAACAATAACTATCTTGTCTCCTTCAAAGTAATCCTCCTCAGATATAATACATTTATGCCAGCGTTTTTTTCAATCTTCGAAACATTTCTGAAACGCGCTTTTTGGTATCGCCAACAGCTCCTGTTTCGATTTTTCTTTTATCTCCTCAATCGTAGCAAAACGCTTTCCTTTCATCGGTGTCTTCAGTTTTGGGAAGAGGAAAACGTCAGCGGGGGCCAAGTCCGATGAATATGATGAATGAGGCATTATAACGGTTTTGTTTTTGGCCAAAAACTCACGCACAAGCATCGATGTGTGAGCTGGTGCGTTATCACGGTGATTGTTTTTTCCATAATTCCGATCGTTTGAGCCGTATTGCTTCACGCAAGCGTTGCATAACTTCCTTGTAGTATTCCTTATTAAACGTACGACCTATTCGCAAGAACTCATGATGCACCACGCCATTATAATCGAAGAAAATAGTGAGTAAAACCTTCACATTTGTTTGAACTTGGCGTGCATTTTTTCGGCCTTCTGTAAAGCGCTTGTACCACTTATAAACACTTTTTTAAGACAAAGTGGGCTCGCCGAATGCCACAGTCAACATTTCGAGTGCTTTGGAGCACTTTATTCCGTTTTTAACGCAAAATTTAATACATATTCCTTGATCCTTTTTTCGAATAGTAAAAAATCGAAGAGCACACCAAAACACGACTAACCTTTTTATCTGTCAAAAACAAACTGACAAACCAAAATGGCTGATATTGCCAACATATATAACAGACATGTGTACCAACATAACAGAAAAAAAATGCGAAAATTGAACATACGTAACTAACGAAATTTGAAAATAACAGTTATTTTTTGATCAGACCTCGTATTGCTAAATTTAAATATAGATGGCATATAATTACATAGAGGAACATGCTATTGTAGCACACAATCACGTGCTATTACGAAAAATAGACTGTGTAAATGAAAAATAAATCATATAATAAAGGTTTAAAACGAAACAGAAGCATGTTAGTCAGAGCTGATACACCAAAATAATTATTGAATTAAGTTAGCTACATTTGTGTTTAATTTTACTATGCACAGGTTTGCTGTCACAATCAAAATTAAAATGGCATTTTACGTGTACCCCGTTTGAAAATATTTAACAAATGTTTTTATTGTCTTTACATAATACGTAATAACAAGAGTTCAAAACACCTTGCATTTTGGGCAGCCATTAGTTGTAAAAAGTGCACGTCTGTATGTGCTTAATATGTGCATAAATAATTGGTCGGATACATACATTATTAATAAATGACGGAGGAGTTTATTGGTTTGTTTCTCTCTCTCAAAAAACAAAAACTGCAAACAAGAATAACAACTAAAAATTAAATATATCAAACACGATATACATATGTACATACATACATGCATCGAACCATTTAAGTCATGTTTCTATTACGACTATATGTTGCTTACTTTTCTTCTAGACTAATACTTTTTCGGCTAATTAAGTAGTAAAAAGTACATGAGTAATTTGCCATGATGTGACTCGACTACTAAGCATGATCTTTCGAAAAAGCATTATATTCAGATTCTACCATCATTTTTACAGTGGAGTGAACTTTTGCTAATTCTCTGAAATTTGATTTGAAAAGTATAGTAGTGTGAATTAGGCATCCAAATACAAAATATATAGAATAGATTATTTTATAAAATTTAGTAGCTATTTTTTAAAGATATAAACACGAGAAACTTTGGAAGATAATGCTTTCTTCGAGAGCCACAATTTTCCATTAAGATGCTCAATTTAAACGTCGTGAATAGCTAACATCGTGAGTATATCGACTAAATGCATTGCACTTTTCATGTAGAATTGAACATGTTCAAGCTAGATGGAGAATGTCTTGCAACAAAAAGTAACTTTTGACAGTGAACACATTATAGCTCTCTTCTAAAGAAAGCTAAGATATTTCCACCAACGAGCAAAGTAATGACTCTGATATATTGCAGCGTTTTTCTACTTTAATATTTTCGACCCAATTTTAAATCACAATTTTCACCAAAATACTTGAATTTTGGATTTACCAGTATTGAAGTAAATCAAGAAGAGAAGCTCCTTTGTGTCATTTTCTCAAAAATGTTTGCAGGGGACAACATGAAACCTAATAAGCATAAACAATATTTTGAAACGCTTCATAATGAGTATGTTAACAAGCCCCGAAAATTCTTCGAATTAAAACTAAAATTATGTGAAATGCAAAAATCAGTTTTCAGAAAAACTTTGTGAATAAAAAAAACATATAAAGTTTCATGTAAAATAGCCAGATGTAAGAAGCCTTACCATTGATGAAGAACTAATTCTGCCAGCTACGACTGAGATTGTAGAAACTATGTGCGGAGATAATTTTGTCAAACAGTTGCAGTCCATAGATATATCAAATGATACCGTTGCCTGGTGAATTGGTGATATACGTAACTGAAGATTATAGAATATTAACTTTTCGGGAAGTTAATATAATTGAAGATATAAAGTATCAGCTTTTCGTGAAGTTGCGTGACAAATTATTTTCAATACAGTTTGACGAAGCAACAGCTAGCAGTAAAGATGCTCATTTAATTTTCTATGTTGAATTTTATAATGACAGCAGTAGAAGAATTACTTTTCTGCAAGCCAATAGAATGCAGAACAACATCACTTACATTATTTAATAAATTGTATGATTTTGTAAACGAGGCAAACAGACGGTGGAAAAATTACATCGGAATATGCACCAATGTTGCTTCTAGAATGTCTGGAAGACTCCAAAATTTACAAGCGCTTGTGAATAAAAAATTTGTTTATATTTTATTTAAAGTAGTATTAATTCAGTTGTAAGTAAGCTGAACATTCTTATTCTTTTTAATTTATTGCTATTATTTTAGTTATATTCTTTTGTTGTTGTTGGGAAGTATCCATGAAAGGGCACATACATACACTATTGTATTTTTTTCCACAAGTGTGAACCGACTATACGTACACGAAAGGATTATTATTTATGTATTTCTACTAGAGTTTTGAATTGTAACGTAAGCGATTTCTTTTTGAATTACTTTTTTAAAATTAGTATCTTGTTTCATATCGTGTATTACCAAAAGTTATTGAACACATACAATAAACTTGTACAGATCTTAACATTTCTTCCTTACATCAAAAGCCCTCTTCTTTCGAGTCTTGGTTAACTGAATAACGAACGTGTTTTTTTTAATCCATCTTTGTTTCAATATTGGCTTAAGAACTTTCAGGATAACAGTATTGTGACGTCCTTTTAGATCTTATTAACAGGGAGCCCCCTCCTCCCACTCTCCTAAACTATTTTTTGAGCTGGTTTAGCACCCTAAAGGTCAAGCGAAAGGATCATTTGTTAGGTAAGGACTACGGGCGTTTATTTATTGTCCTATTAAGCACAGAATGGGGCGTTACAAAACTTACAATGCAGAAGTGTAACATATTAAATTTGTCTTTGTAACAATTTATTATTATTAAATCATTTAGTCATGCTAGCAAAGAATTTCAAAAAGCATTTTTTTGGTCTCAAGGTCTCAACTTCCGAAGAAGAAATCTTCATAGGCTTCACGGCCAGCGGCAAAAGCAAAAGACCAATCCGTTTGCATTGCTTGTCATCTAAGAAGAGAAAGACAGTTTACGAATTTTTCCGAAAAACATAGGAAGTAGGACTCTTTTGGTATGCCTTCAAGGGCATTTAAATGCTCAAAGGCAGATTTATGATGTTCTGGAATCATCCGTTTTATTATATACTCAAAGCCTAAATAATGCCATATTCCAGAAAGACAATGCCCGTCATCATGCTTCAACTGTTACATTACGATTCCTGCAAGAGGCCACAATCAATATTCTCAATTGGCCTACGAGGTCGCCAGACCTATCACATATAGAACATATCTGATATGTAATAGGTTGAAGTTTTGGTATACGTTATGCCCTAAAAGTTGCTTGAAATGGGCTTCCATAGGAGTCCAAAAACATATTAGAAATATACCCAGGCGGATTGCAGAGTGTATTCATTTACGCGGGGCAGTTACTCGTTATTAAATTTCCTTTACGGGAAGTTTTTTTATTGGCATCTCGGAAACTGTAACAGGTACAGATTTGGTTAAATATGAAAAGATGTGATTTTACGAAAATGCCTTAGTTATGCTGTTCTAAATAGTACGTATAGTTAACTATAACTTCATTAAAAAGAGTTTATTTTCCCTGTTACAGAAAGGTACCACTTCATGTGGGTATCATGGTAAATATATAAATTATAGCAATTTATT
This sequence comes from Dermolepida albohirtum, assembly GCA_031893035.1. Taxonomy (NCBI): domain Eukaryota; kingdom Metazoa; phylum Arthropoda; class Insecta; order Coleoptera; family Scarabaeidae; genus Dermolepida; species Dermolepida albohirtum. The sequence goes on along the minus strand of JAVIWB010001392.1, from coordinate 39,415 downwards.
TTCTTTGTAATGGAAAACAGAATTGGCTTTTGAAGAAATTGAACAAACAGATATTTTAACACAAGACGTAGTTTATTGCAAAAATAATCAATCACATTTCCATAAATTAAATTACAAAATTTAAAATAAAAATGGATTTCTAAAACCAACTTTAAAAATAACTATTCAAAATAGATGAGTAAAAATACTACTATTTAAAAGTGTCCAAACTGATCACCATAATTGTTTATGCAAAAACTTTATCTTTTTAGGAAAGAATTTACTGCGTTGCGAATTTATCGCCAGTCAATTTTTAAAATCTCGTTCTATAGCGCTTGTTTCATTTGGCTTATAGTTGATCATTTTGCATAGTTTGTTTGTCGCCGTTATCCAAAATAAAAAATTCAATATGAAAATAGCGTTCTGCAGCTTTCTGAGAATTTTTGTTACACATAATGTAACAATCATCACGTCACATTTTCCTAGATTAGAAAAATGAATGGCGTGACAGCTATAAACACTTGTAGAAATCAATAAATGCAAGTCAATATGTATGTATGTGTGATATATAAGTAGTGTATCTTATATTATTTTGCATAGTTCGTTTTACACAGCGCCCCAAAAAAGAAAATCCAAATTTCTGAAAATAACTTTCTGCAGCAACTTGTAGGCCAAAACTGATCACTAATGCCAGAGCCAACTCTGATCAGTAAAGCGACTTATTAGTGTAAATTATGCAGGTCTGTTTGTATACTGGTCCCTTGTAACCAACAACTATGACTTTAAGGACAAGAAAGAATTAAAAAAGGCCATAACGCATTCATTTAACATAACTACATTAAATGATATATTTATTTTGTTATATCATTCTTATTGATTTGTTGATGATTCCTTATCATGTTGCCAAATCTGCACTTCTTTTAAGCAATGGATTATTGTCAATAACATACATATTTCTGTATTAAGATGGTCGACTCAGAATTAACCATAGACTCGTCCTATGTCACGATTTTCCGTGAATTTTTGATCATTCTGTATAAACAATATCTTATGTATTTTAATAACTAATCAGTCTACAAAAAATCTAAATCTAAATGATCTTTCTAGTTCATTTCTTTTCGAACAAATTGTTAAAGAATGTTAACTTATGTCATAGACAATTTCCTTATATTTATGGCTTTTCTAATAATACTATTTCCAAGTGCCGGTTTGCAGAGTCAATTTAAGAATCAAGGCCTGAATAATTAGTAATTTAACGCCAATTTCGGATGCACTAATCGAATTTCATTAATTTCATTCCTCGGATGGGAGACGGGAACAATGTCAGTGGTACATATCACGTATTAAATGTTAACTGTTCGAAAATGTTCGAAAAGATAAAACCACAATACGGTTACTGAAAGGTTAAAAAACTCTGTATGTGTCCGCTGCAAGTATCTTGCTTTTTTTATGAACGATCGATTCTTTTTTCTTTGTTTTCTTCTGGACCACTCACCTTTTCCGTATAAAACAATTTTACGTGTCATTAAATACACACGTACATCTACAAAGATAATCTAATTCTCCGTCTTAAAATTAAAAAGAAATGGATAACACGATTGCATTTTTCATCTGTATATTTGAAACAGTTACAGGATACAAAAGACAAAAAGAAATGTATGTACAGTTAAGAAGATAATATTTAAGAATTTAAACTGTACACACAATGTGTTCGATTGGAATTCATATTTAAAAAGTCGTTAATTGTAAGGTATTTGTGAAACTTCCGTTTATTAAGCGATGCCTTAAATTATAATAAATATTTCTATATAAGTGCACCGCGTTTTACAATTTGCAAATTATGCAGTAATTTATTGAAATTTTGTACTTGAAGTATTCATTTATAATTATGCTGCTGAAATACTTTATTTATTTTCCTGTGGCAGCAATATTCAGAACTAAACAATTTTAATCTAGAATTTAACAATATCTACGGAACAAATGTCGCTAGGCTTAAGTATGTAATGTTATGATTTTGCACATACGTCATTTTATTCTATTGACATCAAGCTTCAAAGCCATACTTGTTATATTTTGCGAAAGTAACACATAGATTTACACCTCTTTAAAAATGTCGAGTTTGGTACCTGAAATTTTTTTTTTACTTTTGATCAGTAGAATCAAAAGAAAAAAGCCGCTGACAGTTATCACTTGCTGGTAGAAACTTACTGTGAGCATGCTCCAACCATAAAAACATGTGAGGCGTGATTTCGACAATTCGAAAGTGATGGTTTCGATGTGCAAGACAAAGAACGTTCTGGCAGACTGAAAAAGTTTGAAGATACGAAACTGCAGGAATTATTTGAAGATCCAACCCAAACTCAAAAACAATTAGCAGAAGCGTTAAATGTGGGCCAAGAAACAATTAGCGACCAATTACCAGCAATGGGAAAAATCCAGAAGATGGGAAAATGGATACTACATCAATTGAATGACGGGGAAATTGAAAATCGAAAAGTCGTCTGTGAAATACTGCTTTAAAAGTATGCTTGGAAGTCATTTCTGCATCGAATAGTAACGGATAATAAAAAAATGGGTTTATTTCGAAAACCTTAAGCACAAAAAATAATGATTATCACCTGGCGAAACCGGCCCATCGACTTCAAGGTCTAATCGTTTTGGTCGCAAGACAATGCTCTGTGTTTGCTACGACCAGAGTAGTGTGGTGTATTACGAACTGTTAAAACTTGGGGAAACAGTTAATAGTAATCGCTACCGACAACAAATTATCAATTTGAACAATACGTTAATAGAAAAACATCCAGAATGGACCCAAAGATACGGTAAATTGACTTTACAGCACGATATCGCGTCGCCTCATACAGTAAAACTTGTCAAAGAAGCGTTGAAAGCACTTGGATAGGACATAATATTGCACCCGTCGTACTATCCAGACCTTGCTCCGTCCGACTATCACCTTTTCGCATCAATAGGACACGCGCTTGCAGAGCAGCACTTCGCCAATTTCGAAGTCAGAAAATGGCTCGATGAATGGTTTTGTTCAAGGGACAAATAGTATTTTTAGGATGGCATCCATAAATTGCCTGGAAAATGGGCAAGATGCGTAGAATGAAATGGTCGATACTTTGAATAAATAAATTTTTCCATTTTTTTTTAAAATTATGTAGTTTTTTACGAGAAAACCGGTAATGACTATCCGGTACACCTAATAACTTTACTAAAATAGTGATAGTTCAAAATACCAATGATCTCATTTTCGCGCTCACAGAATGTTACTACGGAAAAATGTACTTCTTATTATTACATTTGTCAATATATTTGCAAAAGAACGACCTTTAATGCCATCTGTTTTCTAAGTTTTTGAAAGAAGTGAACGTTCCTTCATCTTCCCATTTCTATATGTAGTTAGCTGGAAAACGAATGTTCTCAAAAAGCCTAATCTATAATAGACATATACAATTGCGAAATTTCATCGGCAGGTGGACGTTAAATTTTGTTCTTGTTTTTAGCCATTCTCTTTTAACCTTATTATGCCATTGACTTGTTTGAACCTATGTCATATAGATCACACATATTTACTTGCATAGAACTCTAATTTCAATACTATTGATGTTGTGAGATTATGCAGCAGATTATATTCTCCCCAGTTCTAATTTATTGATACAAATACTAAACTAATAGTTTCATTATATCTATGTAATTTATGTGTCTGTGTAAATGAATAGGTATTGTAATAATTATTGCTCAGGTTATCTGGAAAGGATACAAGGATAAAAAAGAAATCCCTTTTACACCTACACCAATTATCAGAATGCATTGACTCTAGATCACATACTCTTGCATGTTCTCGAGCTATAAAAAATATATACTTCTGTTATGACGTTCGTTATGTACATAATGTTCGTGGCGAATATCTCTGCACATATACACACAATCAGACGCACTGCAAGCAACACAAATAACAATTAAACATGGTGAATTTCAGAACGATGCATTAAGTACTCCTTAGTTGTGCATTGGATTCACTATTTATCAGACATAAATATAACAAGGTTATAGAATGAATTACCACAACTGAAATATCAAACATATAAATCACATTCTGAAGATTAAAATATGATTAGATAAATGCAGTAAAATACTCTATAACTAAAAGTAAAATATAGCAATATGAAGGATGTAGTTTACAAACAGATGTAATAGAAGAACTTCAACAAGAAAAAGCATAAAATATGTTAGTACAAAATCCTTTTAATAACCATACATACGCAAGTTCAAGAAAAATTTAAAAAACGCTTACAAAAACTGTTTAATACTCAGTAAAACGCTAAAAATAACACTAAAGGAGTTAACACGTATGTAATTCCACTTCTGATTTTCTCATTCAGATCCCTGAAATGATTAGACACTGAGTTAGACTCCCTCAATGAACTTATTAGAATAGTTAGAAAACATCATACACATCAACGTATTGTGGTAGAACGGTTTACATTATTCACAGAAGAAGGAGGAAGAGCTTTCATTGATATCAAAAAGAGCACTATAAACAAGGAACATACTTTCTAGCCATGAGAAGCAACAACCTACGTAAAACAATAATAGCAGCCGATAACAAAATTACACGATTAAATCTTAGAAATATAAATTTCAGTCTAGACGAACGTTTAATAACCAACAACAGTAAAATACAAAACTTGGAAAAACGAAATAATACATGGAACACATCCTCACCAAATAATACAAACACATATTACAAACAAAACAAACAATCAACAAATGGATAAAAATTGACAATATTTACGCAGAAACTGAAGAAAACTAGAAACTATAGTAAATATATCATAAAATAAAAAGACATGGTAAACATATGCAGATAATATCAGAAAACATCAGAAACAATTGAACATATCACAGGTGCATGTACAAACTTAGCACAGACAGAAAATAGAATGCGATATTACAATATCTGTAAAATAATACATAGATATCTTACAAAAGAAAAATACAAATTCGTAGACACAATTAATTCGTGGTATAAATATGTACCACTGAGAGTTGAGAGAAAATTCGGAAGTTAAATCATACTGAAACAGAAAGATTACCTTATGATAATGTTTCACAGTAACAGATAATACCTGAACTCAAAAATTGTACCAATTATAATTTCTACCACTGGAGTTATTTTTAAGCAACTCCATGAAGACTGAAGAAATTAATCTCAATCCAGATATATATGTATATATTTCAAATAAATATTATTTTAAATACTTACTCAATCGTCAGAAGGTTTCTAGATACACAGTAGAAGAGATTCTAATTTCATCTGCATTTAAATACACAGATATTAATAATAATGATAATAATAATGCTCCTAAGAGTTACCGTTTTATGATGTATAATAACACCTGAATATCAGCCATGCGAAATACTTTGATATTCTGCGAATAATATTCGCCACCCTTTATTAATTTTATTAAGTTATTAAAAATCGTTAAGGAAATCTACCATCAAATAGAGGTATTTATGGAGCATGTTTATTTAAAACTGAATATAAATTAGAGTGAAATTCGGGAATAGCAGCGGTAATATCTATTGGGTCTGGGAAAAAGTTCGTGGCGTTTTTCCCGATAGATGGCATTGGTTGCCGATAACTAAAGAACAACAAGTCACAGCGACACCACCGAGGGCTCGTTTTTTAGATGACCTTCCGAACGTTAGTTTGAGCGTAGAAACATTGTAATCGGTGCAGTGGTTGGAAAGTTATTCGCACTTGAAAATGGAGAAGAATAATGAGAAATTTCGCTATATTCTGCAATATTATTATGATAAGGGGAAGAACGCTGCGCAGGCTTGTGATAAAATTTGTGCTGTGTACGGTGAAGGTACTTTATCGAAATCTGTTGCGCGGAAATGGTTCGCTCGCTTTCGTTCTGGAAATTTCAATGTGAAAGATGAGTCACGCTCCGGTCGTCCAATCACTGAAAAATCTGATGAAATTCTTGAAAAAGTCCAACAAGATAAGCATATCAGCAGTGTCGATATTGGCATGGAGCTAGGCATTGACCACAAAACTGTTTTGAACCATTTACACAAAACTGGTTACAAAAAAAAGCTTGACGTATGGGTTCCTCATGAGTTGAGCGTGAAAAACATGATGGACCGAATTAACATCTGCGATGCGCTGCTGAAACGGAATGAAATCGAGCCGTTTCTGAAACGTTTAATAACCGGAGATGAAAAATGGATTACGTACGATAATCGGAAGCGTAAAAGATCGTGGATAAAGGATGGTGAGCCGTCACAAGCGTTCGCTAAGCCAACATTGACGCCAAAAAAAGTGATGCTGTGTGTATGGTGGGACTGGAGGGGAATCGTCCACTACGAGCTACTTCCAACTGGTCAGACGATTGATTCTCAACTCTACTGTGCACAACTAGAGAGATTACGCCAGGCGATTGAAAGAAAACGGCCCGAATTGATTAATAGGAAAGGTGTTGTCTTCCATCATGACAACGCCCGACCACACACTTCTTTGATGACCCGTCAAAAATTGAGAGAGTTTGGTTGGGAAGTTTTGATGCACCCACCTTACAGTCCGGATATAGCACCCTCTGACTATCATCTGTTTCGATCTCTGCAGAACTCTCTCAATGGAATTAAGTTGGTTTCAAAAGAAGCCTGTGAAAACTACTTGATTCAGTTTTTCGACCAGAAACCACAGAAGTTTTTCACCGATGGGATCATGGATCTACCAAAAAAATGGCGAAACATTGTCGATAATAATGGAGCATATTCGGTTTAAATGAATTCGTCCACGCGCCATGCGGGGACCAGTTGAATTTTACTGAAAAAACGCCACGAACTTTTTCCCAGACCCAATATATATTTATCCAACATACTCCAATCAATGCTAGTATTTTCCTCCTAAAGAGTTGGCCTTACAAAAGTTATATCTAGTATTAGTATTAGAGGCGAAATTCAAATCGACGTTTAGTTAAGCAAATTCGAAAGCAGGATAATTTAATCTAATCCTATAATCCCGAATAAAGACCCAGCAATCAGATATGCATTTGAATCTTTCAATTCAAGTATGAATTAACAAAACTTGTTCATAAAAAAGCAATCTCTAATTTCATCGGTATTACCGAGTATGTTACCGTTATAATCCTAAACAATTACACTACATAGTTATAGTGCCATATATTCGGAATGACATGCCCAGATAGTATTATTCAAGTAGTTGATTAATTTAGCAAGTAAGATATTCAACAAGTTGGTCATCCACCTCAATGTTCAGACCTAATACTCAACGACTTTTTTCTATTTCCACATATCAAATTGCGAGGATGCGTTTTATTTCAACCAGCGAAGATGTACATAGATACTTTCAAAAAAATTTACACAATTCCTTCTTCTCATGCAAAATTATTACTAGATGCTTACCACATTTCTATTCTTTTTCTATATCTAACTATGGCTATCAAATCCTCCACCATTCTCAATCCGACCTATTATATATCAGTATAATTTTGGATTGAATGTAATCATGTAATTCTGTACAATCGATGATTTCCCGTTATCTTCGTCGATAAAGTAGTATATAAATAGGATAACATATAAGAGGTGTCCCAAAATTAACGCAAGATTTGAATTAAATAAAAAGCACAGTTTTTAGTGTTTTGATTATTTTTTTATTGAATCATAAAGTACATAGGATAGGGTTATTAATGGAATAACACATCGGGTAAATGGCCTCCACGGCTTTGCATGCACATACGCACTCGTTTGTCGAAATTTTCCATGACCATTTTGCATAAATGTGGCTGAATTTCGTTGATGCAGCATTGAATCTCCTCCTTTAATGCACGGGTGGTTGTGGGCTTGTTGATATAGACCCGTGATTTCAAATAACCTCATAAAAAGAAATCTAATTGTGTTAAATCACACGATCTAGGGGGCCAATTCTGATCACCGAAACGAGAGAGTACACTGGAAATGTCTCATGCAGTAATTGAATTGTTTCACGGGCTGTATGGCATGTGGCACCGTCTTGTTGAAATCACATATTGGCCACATCAATATCATCCAATTTCGGCAGAAGGAACTGTTTTATCTTGTCGCGATATCGAGCACTAGTAACAGTCTCATTTTCAAAAAAGTTTGGCCCAATTACGCCTCCAGCCCAAAATCCACACCAAACAGTGACATGTTGTGGATGCATTTGTTCTTCGACAATCACATGTGGGTTCTCAGAACCCCAAAAGCTGCAATTTTGGCGATTAGCAAAGCCATCAAGGTGAAAATGTGCTTCATCGCTTAGGATGATTTTGCTCGAAAAATCAGCATCAATTTGTTGATGTTCAATAATCCATTCAAAGAACTCTTCGCTGTGCATGGTCATTAAGCTTCAGTTGTTGTGTTAACTGAATTTTGTAAGCACGAAGACACAGATCTTTAGTGAGTATACGCTGTAGAGAGCTTCTTGAAATTTGCAATTCTTGTCCACGACGCCGGATTGAGGTTCCTGGATTGTCACAGACACCCTCACGCACTGCTTCGATATTGACATTTGAACGGCTTGTTTTTGGACAACCAGTGTGTTTGGAGTCTCCAACGGATCCAGTCTCACTGAATTTTTCAATTAATCTCTTCACAGTTGACGAAGTTAAAGCACTATTCCGACAATATTTCGTATGAAATTTTCGAACTGTGGTCGCCATTATTTTTTAAATATTGTTCAATAATGAAGACACGTTGTTCTATCGTGTAACGCTTCGTTTTTACTAACCCTAAACTGTCAGCTGTCGAATTGTTTTTTTTTAAGGTTGCCAACACTTTACTGCACAAATGGCGACAAATTAAAATCTTGCGTTAATTTTGGGACACCTATTATTTTGATAAGATTTATGGGTTAAAACAGAAGACCCTTTGGAATTAGGAAAGAGAGAAAGTCGGGCCTTATGTCAGCATTCTTAAAATAGATCTGTCTTCCTACCTACCCGCTACCTATATAAATATCATACTTCAAAATATATGGAAAAATGTTTTGAAAATTGGTTTCATCTATTGACCATTATGGGAAAAAATGACAGAAAATATAAGTTATATATTTTATTTAACATTAAAGGAACATCTCTTCTATTCGGGCAATGATTTTTAAAGGAAATTTCAAGTTTTAACATGGTGTGCATCCTAGGTAGGTATTGCTATTTTAAATCTAAATCGAGAAAACTAAAGCATCACAGTCCATCGGCTCAAACGAAAATAGTTGATATAAACCAGTCCATAACGAGATTCATTGCTTTGAAGAGTCTAGTGGAAATAATACTTTGAAATATTTTCTTAATACTAATATTTTTAAAGTGCTACGTATTTAACTTGCTTATTTTAATCATATGTCCATTGAGAGTACAAATACATTTCACTCACAATCGCAAAAAATCAATAATTGCACTGTTTTTCTAACAAAATTATAATAACTTCGCCCACATTTTTACAGAAAAAATTAAAATAATCTGAAAACACATTTTTTCCATTATTAGATCAAGGATAATAATGACTAACCATTTGTATTAAATGCTTTCTTATATATTGTCGACATCATTACGCTAAAATTTGCAATTAATACACTTTTACAAAACTACAAACTCTTTTACTGTGGATATAAAAACAAGAACGTACAACTGTTCTTTTTTGTTTCACATTGTTCTGTATTTGGATAGCGTAAATTGAGTGAATGTGGTTTTTAGTGAAATGTAATTGGTAATCGGGCGTAAAATGCGACCCACTATATGTAATTAGCATCATCCTAATAACAATAAGAACTAATACAGTTTTACTCACCTATTGACCCTTTTCGCCTGACGCGAAAGACTAACATATCCTTGTAATTTTCTTGAAAGTAATTACACTACCACGATGAATAATAACAAACTAGTTAAAAGGATTACACCACTACTAGAAAATTACTAATTTTTCGCAAAGGTCCTCTTTAATATCATAGCTGAGAAGGAGTTCATTTGTCTACTTGTAAATTTAACCATTCGTTTAAAATAAAATAAAATAAATGTACAGATATCTACATTTTTATCGTCGCGCGTATACTTTTATTGCTTTGTATATCCCACTGGAAATTGCTTGATACTGCTAAGCACATATCTTCACATTTATTTCTTGTTCTCAAATTATTGATGATTCACTGAAACAAAAAATATAGGTAATAATTATTTTTTTATAATTCGAGGAGAAAATATTTCCACAATAATTAATATATATTAAATTTGTTAAAAAATTTACATTCGAATGAATATTTATAAAAACAAGACTAGAATTTTTCGCAATCATAATAAATAATTACAAACACAATCCGCTATCTAAGGAAAAACGTTTTATTTTTCTGACGAAGTAACTGTTTCTTAAATGAGACAAGCAAAACTGTCAATAATGGAGTCGAGACAATCCACATTAGATGATATAATTATACACGTAATATCCTAATAAAATAAATGCTTTGGCTGGAATTATAAAAAATCAAATAATCAGTATCATTTATCTTTCATGTTACACTAACTGACGAGTTACTTTTTTTAGTCCAGAATTAAGAAATCTATTTCTTGATCATGTTAATCTGAACGAAATTGATAGAAGCATTTGGTATCAACAAAATGGAGCTCCACTATATTTTGCCATAGCAATAAATCCGTCCCAGTTACATCTTTACAAATAGGCAATAAGGTAAACGCGGAGTAATAGAGTGCCGGCTCGTTCTCTCGATATGACACCTCTAGATGTCCTCGTATAGTTATCTAAAAACACAAATCTATATCAGTATATCAATAAAATCGATAAGTTACAAAATCGAATGCAACAAGAAATAGGGCCAATTACTCCGGAAATTATATAAAATGAATAGCAACGCTGATACTATTGCCAGAAGTCAAGCGGGATAGCTTTGGAAATTGAAAACCGAATGTATAACTGCACTGCGTGGCCTTCCTGCATCCATTTTCAACATAGAACCACTCGAAAGTTTGACACCCATAATGTTACGATAATGTACTCAAGACTTACTCTTTTGTGGTCGCTAATTTTCAGATTTTCATACAATACTAACACTTCTCGTAAATAAATATCGTAACCCAGATTATTTTAACATCGCCAGAGAATGCCAAAAAAGAGTTAAGGAAAAGAGTATTAGAATCAACCCCGAATTTTTATCTGTTTATTTTTTCAAAGTAAACCAATGAATGAATCTCTTTTAAAGAAAAAGTTAACGTGAAAAAATTATTTTTCTTTACATTAGTCTTATTAAAATAGATGAAAATAATACACCAAATATTACTTTCTTAATTAAGCAATAATTTAACATCTAATTTAAAAAGAATGACGTATAACGCGACTATAAATTGACTTTTTATTATATTACGTACTATAATACATAAACTGACTGCTAAGCTAAAACAGAAGTGTGTTTCAATAATTTATATTTAACCGCTCAAGTCATAAAATAAGTAGATTTTCGTCTGAACATTATCAGCACAATATACTTTTATTTCCAACATTACATTTAAAAGTAATGTTATTTATATTAGCTTAAAATTGATTCATCTATATATAAGTATTTAGCCTACTTTATCTAGCTGTTCACCTTCAACAACACATCTTCAAGCTTCAGTAGGTTTCAGCTATTTAAATTATACTAAAATATCTAGTTCCGTTTTTACCTGAAATTGACATAATGTTTTTATTAGAGTTAAATGTACATAAATTGTAACTCGTTAGCTAATATACATACATATATGTATGCATTAGAATTACATACATAACCGTACAAATATTGCGCTTGTAAAATCATGTGTTTATTATGAAATTATTTTTATGTGAGTCTTTTGTAATATAAATCAACCAACAAAGCATTTCAGATTTTGTAATAAATGCGTTAAAAAAAGCGAAGAATTTAGAATTTAGTTATTTATTTAAAAAGATACAAACCAAAAATTCGAATCGAAAATCCTGACTTTCAAAATCCAAAGTGTTACAGAAAAAAAAAACAAAGAGAAACTTAATGTCTGTAAGTGGAAATGCAAATATCTAAAATTGACTTTGAAGGATATTTTTTTCTTTTAGTAATTGAGGATATTGCGTCTTTTTTTAAGGTAAAGCCATGAAGACGAAAAAACAATACCTCTCTCTTGCGTTCAAACATACGAATGTACGAACTAAAGAACAAGGGTGTGTCATCACGCTAAAATCGGTAACAAAGTTACCAGTGCGTAAATTGACGAACGCTTTAAAATCTTGGCCAGTTACCACTAAACGAACCTTAAAATAATCATTCAAATGTTTATAACGTCCTGCTTACTACGTGTTTCAAGGAATTCACCTTTTATCAGGTGAGCTTGTATTATTAAGGAACGATTTTTTACGGGCTTATCGTACCTTTTCGATACAAAACATGGACGAAAAATTATTAAAGAACAATACAATAACATTGCTTTTTCATCGTTGTTTTATATCGAATAGGTACAATAAGTTCGCAAAAAATCGTTTGTTAATAACACAAGTTTACCTGATGAGAGGTGAATTCCTTGAAACACATAGTAAACAGGGTGTTATTAACATTTGAATGATTCTTCCAATGTTCATCAAATGGCAACTAACTCGCCAGGATTTGAAAGTGTTCGTCTATTTACGCACTGGCAGCTTTGTTGCCGATTTTAACGAGACGACACGACCTTGTTATTCCGTTCATACATTCGTATGTTTGAAGGAAAGAGGAAGGTATTGTTTTTTCGTCATTTTTCTGCATCGGAAAAGTATGATACGCCCACAAATCGTTCGTCAATAACACACGTTTACCTAATGAGAGGTTAATTCCTTGAAACGAGTAGTAAACAGGGTGTTAATAACATTTGAATGATTTTTTTAGCGTTCAAAGCTATAAGGGTTTTGTACAAATGATATTAATCGTATTTATCGTATTACTTGTAAAGAATTGCAACAAAAAAATAATTCGTCATTATCCGGGTTCTTACTTGCCCTTTAATTGGGGTAATTTTTAGTTTTCTTGATTTGGGAAATCGACTAGTATCAAGTTCTCTGCTTTTTGTGGAACGTCCTCCATTCCTGCTAAATTTTTATTTTCTTCAGCACGTATGTATATCTTTAGGAGTATCAAGTTTACTACTGCTATTGCTTTCATAATCAATTCTTCTAGCAAAAATACTGCACGCTTTCTACTTCTTTCGGATTTAGTGATTCTATTCTAACAGACACTGGAGCATTTGTGTTCTCATCATTCATGACTACATTTGCAATTGTAACTTTAATTCTCTGACTTACCTCTTTTTGTTTAATTTCAGAAAAGAAAAGAGAGTCAAAGCTAACTGTGAGTGCATGGCAATTAGAAGTTGAAGCGCTTGCGACATTTAAGGAGGAAACTGGTATTACAATTAATTCTAGATGTATTAGGTTCATTACTATTTTTGTCTGCAGTATAGCCTGGCTCTTGATGTTGGTTGTAATCTTTCCACCGCTGACAAGCTTATGAATCGAATTTATTTGAAGAAATTACTTTTTAATTATCCCAAAAAAATATTTTAAATAACTGAGTCCTAACTCTTGCTATACTTCCTCAGTCAATACTTCAAAGTCTTTGTTTGGTAGTTGCTGGCCTATGTGAAATTACTGCCATGTTACATGGCTAGAATCCTAAGTTAAATTTTAATGACTTGGAGATACTAAGGGCTAATGGTTGTAACATGTGGTAACAATTTTAATATTATTATATCATTGGCAATTGCATTGCAAATTGAATCACATGGTCGTCAATGTGTTTGTAATGTTCATTTTAAATAAGTGGAATTGGACATTTCGCAACAATTTTCAGTAAAAACGAATTGTTCATGTAGTTTAGACAAACATATCCACCCATTTTTTATTGCTGCATGAGAAGCGTTATTTTGTGGAGTAATCCCACATATATTTTCCTTTAAATATTGTTAGAAGTATCAGTTTTTGTTCTAGGGCACTGACGGTAAAAAAAGAACGTTTTATTTTTCTTGCTGAGGTCACTAGTCTTTCTTATAAACGGTTGATTCTTTTTTCAAAGACTTTTATTTTGGAATGATCGATGCAAAAACTAGTTTCACCGACGTTATATATTGCAGTGAACCTATTTTCAAAGTCATGTTCTGTAATTATATGCTGCCAAATATTAAAATATTTGTAAATAAGTAATAGATCTAGAGCCTTTTTCCTAGCGTACAAGAGAGACTGTTGTTATTCAAAGATAAAGTGTGTCTTTGAATTTCAAAAAACAATCTTCGCGTGCCCCATTTCAAAATAGAGTTACAATTTAATTACGATCAATATATTTGCTTATATCAAGTACTTCTTTTCTACTGAGAACGAAGCCTCACTTCTCCATACTTTTAGTGCACAAGGCTAATACTTCTTCAATTTTTTTCTGGTGTAGCAGTATATCTTCCCGAAGTTTTACTCTTTACTTTCAGTTTACATTTTATGTAATTAATCAATGTTGTAAAGCATACGTTAAATTAACGTGAAGAAATTCATAAAACTAATTTACAATTGTATTACATTGTTCTCATCTTTTCATTTTTCTCTTATCATTCACCATGTTTGCACTAAACTTCCGACAATAATAAGTTCTTAGTGCATTGAGAAATGGCCCTATTTGATATAAGCTGCATGTTTTCACTTTTTCCCATAACCATTTAGAACGGGGTAAGTGAGAACACGCATTCAGAGGAAGCCGTTTGTTTACTATGATGTTCTCAATGTTATAATGACAAACTGGTACAAACATTTCACTATATCAAAGAAAGAAAATTTAAATCTTAATTATTATGGGTGTAAACACAGACCACATCAGTGTTTTACGAGAGCTGAACAGAAAATGTTTATCGTTCAACAAAATGAACTGAAATGCCCTAACATTCAGTTATGACATTCGTTTAAAACTACACATAACATCGTTTCCTTCTTGCCATGCGTTCTCACTTATCCCATTCACCTTAATCATATTTTACCAGGACGGTATTCTTCAAGTAACATATAAGAACTTACATTAGTACTGACATTTCTATTCATCTAACATAATTCAAACGGTTACCGTGCATTATTACTTAAAATATAGAGCATTCAATGAACTGTACATACGTAATGTGTGACGTTATTACTTACTTATATTTTTACGTTACATTTGTGCAGTGAGTTTGAAATGAAAAATAACTTTTAAGATAACTAGAAAATCATATATTCCCATAACTGACTAAACATATAGTCTAACAATCAAAGTATTAGAATGGGTCCATTTTCATTTATCATCCTACTGACTTATTTAGATCGGCTGGTCTCAATCGATTAGCATTAAACAAGTATTCCCCAATTTTATTGCAGCAGTGACAACGTTTACATCGGAATTATACAGGCCGTTTCTAAAAATATATACGTATTTCAAATGCATAGATTTATTAAACTTTAAAACATAGAATATGAAACTTTACACACATATTTAACCTGAAACGTCTTTGCACTGTAATCACGGAATTGCACTTCGCAAACTCGAGAACACAAAATGATTTCTGCTGCGGAGTAGTCATTGACGGCTACCAAGAAAAACAGAAGACAACTGACATCTAGCGGCTATTAAATAAACTAGACTATGTATTCGTTTCTCCAATAGCCGAGCCGAGGCGAAGATATCGATAGTTTGGACAAAATAATACTTTGTAATACGTATATTCTTTTTGAAACACGCTGTATAATACAGTTCTCATCCTTAAAATATAATGTTATGGCAGTATAAACTAAAAAAAAAAACGCTACACAGGAAATGAAAACTATGCAGCGCTTATAGTGAACGAAGTACAAATAACTAACAAGTGCGTAATTGGTTTGCAAACTAAGATGAACCCAGACCAAGGCGCTAATCAGATCTTGATATGATAAAATTTTAGAATCATGGATCGAATGCAATGAACGGCAGTACTCGAGAAATGTGCAAGAAGATAAGAACATCACGTGCCACCGACCACCATATGTCGCTATTTAGATAAGACAGAAGAAGTCAGCAAGCTAGGTTTTTAGCTTCCACTGGTTTACCAAAAAAACAAACAAAGATAATCCTTTATGTAAAGCTACCAGAAAAGCAGTAGGTTTCGGTAAACGATTTTCTTTGCTTCTTCGCGTAAGAAAAAGAACAAATTTCTTAAAAATATTGTATCAGTTAACGAAAAATAAATAGGGCAAATTAATGTTCAGACATTGGTATTTTCCGAAAAGAAACCAATGTCAATAGATTCATCACGGTGGAGTCAAATCATAGCATGCAACAAAAGATGGCTTCGTTCAATTTTCTTATTAATCGTTTGATTAATTTCCCACTAACAAATGTAAGATACGAAAGTGAATTGAACTTCATTAAGAATATCGTGAGATACCAAGGTTTTGATTCGGAAATAATCAATGGATTAATTAGAAAGGCTAACATAAGAAAAACAATCCTTGATACCACATGTCTATCACCTCAGAGCAATCGGGCCAAGCAGTTTGTATGTTTACCTTATCATCGTATGACAAAAAATTTAAATAGTATTTTTAAAGAGCGCGGTTTTCAAGTCTGTTTTCGCTCCAGTAATTCAATCAAAACCCTTTTAGGAAATGCAAAAGACAAAATCGAAGAAAATAAAAAGTCGGGAGTCTACCGAATTAAATGTTTAGATTGCAGTAAACAATACATCGGCCAAACAAAACGATCGATCGAAACCCGGTATAAAGAACATCTTGCGCACATAAAATTCAACTGACCAGAAAAATCAGGTATAGCAAGGCATGTTTTAGAAAATAATCATAGTGTTAACATGGATTGTTTACATTTGATAAAGAACGTGTATAATTATCGTGAATTATATACGTATGAAAGCTTGTACATTTTAAAGAATAAAAGCCATGTGGTGAACAGTGACACTGGACCGACTCAAACGTCCCTTTTCGGTCTGCTTAATGTCAGAAAAAGAGGAACACTGTAATAAATCACATGCAGGTACTTATCGGTCGTGTCCGTGTTCTTTTTTCAATGTCATTCATCCTAGTTTAAGTAAAACAATTTTAAAAATCTTGTGAAACGAACATAGAGTGTACAGTTTGGTGCTCAACGGTACAGATCACGTACGGAGTTCGTTTTCATACAGGTATTTTTCGCCGTGGTTTACCAGGTGCGACACTTTGCAATTATCTGCTGATGATAGAATTACGAAAGTTAATGTGGAAAGGGGTTATATATCAACCTTAGTGATTAAGTTAATCAACCACAGGCTCCATCAAATTCAATATTAATGTTCAGCATTAAAACGCTGAACAGTAGACTAACTAGGATAAATTTCCGCAATCTACCCAAAAAACTGATTTTTAAGAAAGCAAAATATTATAATACGTTTGATAGGATCGCCCTAGTATTATTTACTTGGAAGTGTTGAACCTCAATAAAATTTTTAATGCGTTCATTAGCTACAGCTTTTTTTTTATAACAATTTGATCGAAGACGCTCTGCATTATTCTCTCTTCCACTGCAGCGCAGGGCTGCATGCAGCAAAAGTGGCAGAGTGCTCATTTATCTATCCACCATGCTTAGCCAATATTATCATCGTCTTATTATCGTATCCCTATTTTTTTCGCTACAAAATATTTTGGACGGATGTTATATAAGTTGCTTACAATAATCCCGCCATCACACTACGCATCTCTTCTTGTCGATTACTCAAATAACGAACTGTCCATTATATTGGACAGTGGGATGCGAAAAGAGCATTAAACACATCAATAAACATAACCGTCGTACTTATGAGTTATATATACGTTCGTACATCTTGGACTTATTTAGGTAACAAATCTTTGTTATTGTTAGTATGAAACGATTATGTTTTTTACTAATACATATACAATATTAACTAGTTGTGGTATTAACTGCTAAAACTTTTTCGATGTTTACTTCTGTGAAATTAATTAAGTTAATATTTGACTTCATATTGATTTCACAATTCTTGACGGTGTA
This sequence comes from Dermolepida albohirtum, assembly GCA_031893035.1. Taxonomy (NCBI): domain Eukaryota; kingdom Metazoa; phylum Arthropoda; class Insecta; order Coleoptera; family Scarabaeidae; genus Dermolepida; species Dermolepida albohirtum. The sequence continues at coordinate 21,360 of JAVIWB010001392.1, read as the reverse complement.
TATGCAAAATACAGCAGCATGGTAGTTGTCGCGTTTTTCAACACCACTACTGTTTAGACGATACTTACACTATATTTTATGCCAAGTTTGCTACATACAATTCTTCAGGGAAGAAATCTTTTCTGCAAGGTGGTTCAAGCTTTTCTTTATAGGACCTACTATTTATATGTTACCAATTTTAAATACCAATTTTTAAATACTAATTTTATTTAAAAGTTTTGATTTGGGCACAGTAATTTAAATGGGAAAAAGTACACTTTATATATTTATGTATTTAAACTTGTACTCTAATCTAATTATAAGTATTTATATGTATATAAATCAGTATCATAACATATTCTTCAAATAAATTTAATGATGACAGATGTATTACATAGTGAACTTTTATTAGCTATTAAACTCATCATCAATCAATCACATAACTAGAAAATATGCTTATTTTTTCTAACTTTATGAAAGGTGTGAAATTTGGCGCCATTATCTGAGATTTCTTTTGCAAAAATAAATATTACTATATCGATATGTTTTTAGATATCAATGGAATAAATTATTTTAGTATTTTCTATTTATAAGCAAAGCAGGTCATGTAATAATATACAAATTTGGAAGATCTACTGCAAACCATATTCATACTTTGTTTTATCATGAAGAAGAGATCATTATACTGATGTGATAGTAAATGTTCTTTATTCAATTCATTTCAATTTGTATGGATAGGTAGACATATATAACTTAACTATTAACGCCACCAGTTTGTTGTTTCATCGAAATTTTTTATGTGTTTACATATATTACTTCATTAATATCTCATGCAAAAATTTTGTATGGGTTGGAAATTGATTTCTATTGTGTTAACATAGAAAATTCTTTCAAAATAGATAATTTTAATAATGCCAAAATTCGCTGCGTTTATTTTATGCATTTACATATTTCACTTACTGCTAGGTTCTATAACAATTTCCGTTGAACTTATATAAACATTCTAACATTGTTCGCGTTTCTGGAGACCAGTTTATCAATTAACATTGATAGCATTTCAGAAATTTTCCGTCGCAAGAAGAGACAAAACGATTCCAGACCAGAAGTTGAACAAGAAATTATTGATCGCGGAAATCTGCAAGCCAAATTAACTTATACAATATTTGTACCTTAGTTGTAGGTTCATATGCGATAAAAAGTTACAGATATGCACTTTTTACAATTCCTATAAGAACCCAAACTAAACTAAACCTCCGGAAAAGCTAAGTCCTAAATGCTAAATCCTACACACAGCACAATTAATCCTTTTCCATTATTATGTATTCACCAACACACAATGGCATGGCCAGCATAGAGGAGTATTTTCCTAGAGCCTGCAAATTATTGCATCATATCAACATATCAATAGCTACAAAATTTTACAGCTTCATGGCAGTAATATCAGCGTGGATGGGTTTTTCTTTCCTTCTCATGTAAATCATAAAGAAAATATTTAATGGCGATTCCCAAAAGCTTCATTTTCGAAACGATAAAGTAAACATACAACTTTTGTTTATCTGTTAACAGTTTTATAATGAACCCAAACTTTCATGACTAATGATGTTTTCAGTATATACCGCTATTTGAACTATTCCAACAACATATCTAATATGCATTCAGTGAAATAAGCATTTCATTTGATGATTTTTTCAAACGTATGTCATAGCGTTCAAGTTTTTGAATTCCGAGGTGAAAGAAATCTGTCGCCTGTGAAGAATGCCAATCCATGAGTGCAGTTTTCACTTCTTCGTTGTCGTTAAACCCTTAACTCCTAGGAACTTCTTTAAATACCGAAAGTGGTGAAAATTACTGAATGCGACATCTGAACTGCAAGGTGGATGATCCAGCTATTCCCATCCAAAAGACCTGATTGTGCAAGAACATGTGGTCTTGAATTTTATGCAGCCATATTCATCGGAAGATAGTGGATCACACCGCTTACTTTGTAGGGCACGTCGGAATTTCCTCATGGTCATATAATACGTATAACTGATTATTGTGCCTCTCATCATAATATCTGCTAACAAAATTGCTTCATAGCCCAAGAAACAGTTTCTATGATTTTTGGTGCTAAAATTGTCTGTCTGGCTTTCAGTCTGATTGACGACGCTTCCATCTACATTAACGATGTGGTTCGAAAGTTCATCTCCTCGCTGATCTTATCACAGCCAAATTTATAGATTTGTGATCGTCAGACCTTGAAACCTGTGAAAAATCAATTGATAACTTTGACATCGTGAATCGTTAATCATCTCGAATTTTGTTGTCCACATTATGAAGAAATCTTCAAAAATCAGGGAAGGTCGATCTGAGCATAGCTCATCATGCACATTAATCCGCCCATCCTTGAACATTCTCACTCACTGTCACTTTACGGTGAGGACTGTGAGGGTTAAAACTATTACGAAAAGTCTTTTCTGTAACTAATAAGATTAAGAAAAATTTTTTCCGTTTTTTTTTGGATCGTTATACTTTGGATTTATAACATTATCAAAAATAAATGTAAAATAGTTATTACTATCATCATTGTGTGCACGTTATTACTGAAAGATCCAGGAATTGTCAAACAGATCTTCGAGAGAACGGATGTTTCGGAAACATTCCATCGTTGATCTCAGGCTTATATATAGTACGGGATAACTATCTCACGAGCTAAGCCCTTCACGGTGGAAGATAAGTCAATCCACAGGATCTCCATTTCTATCGACGAATTATAAGATGTAGCGAAAAGTGTAGCTGCCTTCGTAATCCAAACAAATCAAATTACTGGTTAAACCGTTACCAGTCTGCAGAGACTGTGGTTAATTCCAAAATGGTGACTCAAAACTAAATTAATGGATTATATAAGAATAATGTCCTAAGATAAGAAAATGTAACAATACAGGGCCGTAATGAAATAAACTAAATAAAGGGTAAGTTATAAAATAAGAAATTAAAGTGAAAAACTGTTAAGGATGTGAAAATTATCTAATTATAATATGCGTAAAAATTTTAAGACGAATATACAGTGACGTACACAAAAAAATGGTCGAAATGATACTTTATGGAAAAAAGGTAAAATGAACCAGTCACAGAATCATTACATATTTTACGTCCGCTCTTCGCTAATGAATTCCAAAATTAGAAACGTTTCATCTACATTATACTAAAATGTTAAGAAATTTAATTCAAGCCAGACCGGAAAATCTATCAATTCAATATAACCAAATGAATATACTTAATTGAAAATTCAATTTAAAGACAGGTACAAAATATTATACACAGCCAAAAATATCATTCTTAAGAACTCCATAAAAGATACATCGCACACTAAAATCAGTTACGATTTACGAAATCATAACACAATGAAATTTTTTGAAACTTACTTCTCATTATAATCACCAGATAATAATATTGCAAACATATATTTAACAATTTGTAAGGCACAAAATATAATTTTCCAAATAAATTGATTTATGGCAGAGAAATGAGGACTTGAACCAAATTTCTTCAAATATATCCAAAAAAAATCATTTGTCTCTGAAATATATGTCATTGAAGGAAATATTACATGATAACTTAATAAGTGCTATGGCCGATAACTTTATTCAAAAGAAAAAAGGATCAGCTTGTCTGATTTAATCATGTTGTGTGTAATTCCCTGAAAATTATGTAATGCCTTGCTAAAGAATAACCTATTTGTCATGTTCTACTTGTTAGTATAAATATTACAAGAATTGTATTGTTTATTGGATACATCATTATTTAAAATTTTGCCTACAATTAAGTGAACAATAACATGTCTCCAAGTATTGTTTAAAGTACTTTCACTATCATTCACTGTGATTTTGTAATTGACAAAAATATTATATGGGTTTCTTGTACATTGTTTGTAATAACGGTTGAAACTATTTCAAGAATTGTATTACATTCGTGACATTTTTTCCGGTGGTTGATGTACAACGTAGATTTATTATTTTGAAAACGTAGTAATAATTATTTATAATAACAAACTTTAAAGAACGCTGAGCAGGTTGAATTATCGTGTTATTATAAACTACATACGAGGACCAGTTGGAAAGTTTCAGGATTAGCTGCGAAAAAAATAAATTAACTGTTTTACTACTTTTCAAAATATCTACCACTACAATCTGTGCACTGTTTCATATATTCAAACCAATCACTGAAGCACAGATTCCAATCTGAGGATGGCATATTCAAAATATGTAACAATGCATTGCTGGGTTAGTCATAAAATATAAAATGGTGGCCACGTTTGGGAGCAAATCAGGACTATTGGCTGGATGACTCATTAATTCGATGCCATTACTTCGTAAATAATCAATTGTTGCGTTAACGGTATGATGTGTAGCATTAACATGATGAATAAAGATTGCTAGAACTGCCAAGTCAGGAAGTACATAGCGTAAATTCTTGTCATAACCACATGCATATGTTCATGGGTCAATAAATTTAAATAATATATACAAAATTGTGAAACACTTACTCTTCTGCGAAACATTATGAATCTCAATAAACTTGACTCTACCATTTGGTATTATCTTCCAATAACGTTTCACTCAACGCTGAAAAATTGCTTTTGAATAAATGTTTTTATACAAAGAAAACAGTGTGATCATATCTAATGATGTAACATTTGCCTAACTGAATAATCTCTGTAATTAAATAAGCGGTCTGGTGAAATACTCTCACCATCGTTACTTATTTGTTTTAATTTGATAAAATAGGATCTTTGTCCAAAATAATACTTTACAATTTTATAACTAGATAATTTTTTTCGTCAACAATGAGTGTACATGACGACAATGCAAGGTTTTCTAATTTGTCTATAGCTTCAGTATTTCTTAGTAATTGTGAATAGTTTGTCTATAAATACTTGAGCATCTACAATTTTATTCTGATTTGCTTTAATAGCTGCAGCTTCTTTTGGATTAAATTGTAAAATTAAAATTAGTTTTTTAAAATTATTTACACTGTGGTAGACGAAGACGGCACCAAGTCACACGTCGTGTCATCTGCTCTTCAGTCGGTCAATGCGGCACCCAGAGAGAACAAAGTTTCTTCATGTGCAAATGATCATGCAGAATCGAACAAATTGCTGGTGCATTTAGGCCTGAAGTACCCTCTATCTGTTGGTAGGTTTAGGCCTATCTTCGCCAAGCATTTTCCTCATAGTAGTAACGTTTTCCTCCGTAACTGACGTTCGTGGTCTTCCCGGCCTCTCAGCATCCTCCACAATTAAATTCCCCTTTGGAATTCTCTATACCACCTGAATATCGTTGTGCGATGTGGACAAACATCACCCAGTGCAAAAGTCATTTCTTCGAAGCACTGGTCTATGTTTGAACCACGCACGAAATTATAACGCAAAAGCTGCCCTTATCTCATTTATTGACAACGATGCCATCGCAAGCACTCTCACAGCTAAAGAATAACTGAGCCCATCGACATGGTGCGGCGGCTACTATGCACTTATGAACATGTCTTAACATGCAGCAACAAGCAACTTCTTACGATTCATTTTTGCGTTATATTACAAAACTTTCCTAGTACCCTTTATAAACGTAGTTCCTAGAGTTCAGAATTTTTTTTCTGACGCATGAAGGCATCTCAAGATGATGGCGTCCAGCATATAAAGATGTGATTGCACATCAGTTACGTAATCAGTTACTGCCTTAATACTTTTAAACAATAATATACTAATAGTAAGGTTTATTAATGACCTTTATCTATTTTTTTATGCAACACTTATGTATTATATTTCCAATTTTTTGAAAAATACTTCTTTTCTGCAAGAGAGGGTCATTTTGAACAAATTTTAAAATTTAATTAAAGAAAAAATATATTAATATTCTTGTTTATTCCACTCTAAAATGTCGTTTGTCAAAACGATTTTGATACGCCTTTCTTACTATGAAGACACATGTAATTCGTTGTTCTTTTCTATAGAAATTAAAAAACATACTGCTTCTATCTGCTTCTGTGCTGGAACCGCGTCACTGGTATAACTGCCGACGTTTCCAGTTTCAGTGCGACAGACAGTAGCAGTAGTTGAGCCTTGAAGATAACCCATACGAGCGGGTACGAAACGTCGACAGTTATACTGGTGACGCGGTTCCAGCCCGGAAGCCCAGAAGCAGATAGTATGGACCACGACCACGGAAGTCTACGTACCAGACTAACATACTGTTTCATTTGCGAAAAGATAGTTAGATGTATACTTCAGATTAAACCGGAATTGAAAAAAAATTTCGAAACAAGTTAGGCGTTACAACAATGAGCTAGTGTTTTTATGCATATCCTACCGTGTACCTTACCGGTCCTTGATGTTTTTGCCCGGAAAGTCAATAATTCATACTGTGACATGAAAACATCATCAGGATGAATATATGTATATAGTCGATAATTCTCGTAACGCATAGCAACAAGTATATATATATATATATATATATATATATATATATATATATATATATATATATATATTGATGTAAATATTATGATCAATTTGTCGTAAACAGTATATAATGGATTATACAGAAATTAAATTTATAATTGATATTTAAATCTAACAAATGTAATTTGTTATATGGAATTATACTTGTTAAATTGATATTAGTATGTAATGAGCCTGGAAGTGTGTATTCATCAATTAGTATATGAAAATCTCATACATCCTTTAACAAAGTCAAAATCTGATTAAACCGGGAACCAAATCTGAACGTATAGGACTTGAGTTTGAAATTCAATAAATTTTCAATATTCAATTGCATAGAAAACGTCGATACATATACTTAGCTAAAATAAAACAATTGAGATTGTTGATAAAAAAGACAAGGCAATATTAGATACGTTAATTTTTACTTATATTGTTAAAATATTTATTTATGATGCTATTTAGTTTAAAATAATAATCAAAGTGATTATCGATGACTGAACGAAATATAATTCAATTATTCTGATTGAAATGAAACTGCTATAAAATCAAGTATTAGTGATTATAACAAAAAACTTAATATATGTACATGTCATTGGAATTATACATGGGGACTGGATGCTCAAAGTACATTTTTTTACTGAAACATGCAAGTAAATAATAGTATTTAGTTTAGGATAGCAGTTTTAAAAACAGAGTACCTATAGAGGATATATACAGAATGTACATTATTTAAAGAAGGTATGGAAACTGAAAATTATATGATTAATAATAAAAATAATAATAATAATACAATAATATTGTGTTGATCACGTTAGGTATAGCCATTGGCATGAATGTGATACGGTATAAAAGAAAACATAAAAATAATGCAAAAGTCAAAATCTGTCAAAAACACAACCATATAAGAAAATACAATAAAAAAATCGGTAACTAATGGTCTGAAGAGAATACTGCAGCAACTTATATATATATATATATATATATATATATATATATATATATATATATGTGTGTGTATGTGTGTGTGTGTATACATGTAAATTAATTCACTATCATGGAGGATTCGACGACAAGTGTCCGTTAGCTCCAGATCAAAAATCTCCCGCAGTATTCTTTTTTTGGTAATAAAGACCCTCTTCCATTCGGCGAACTACACCCATACATTTACATTACGTAATTTTGTTGGAGCCTGTGGTTGATTAACTTATTCCCTGAAGGTTGATATGTAACCCCTCTCCACATTAATTTTCGTGTACTGTATACGTATTTCGACAACTAAGTTGTCATCATCAGCAGATAATTATACAGTGTTGCACCTGGAAAACTACTCAGCCAAAACGCATACAGTGTGCGTTTTGGCTTTCAACTGTGCAGATCGTGTGCGGAATTTGTTTCGTACAGTTGTTTTTCAGGTGCGACACTGTTTAATTATCTGCTGATAATTACAACTTAGTTGTCGAAACACGTATACAGAACACGAAAATTAATGTGGAAAGGGGTTGTATATCAACCTTCAGTGATTCGATTACATTACATTTATATAATATTATAAACATCGAATAGACAAGAGAATAGTAAACAGTTAAAAGAGACTTTCTATCTAAAAAGTTATTAGATTTTAAATTGCATATTTGAAAACAAGCAGAATTTAGTCTCACGCAGAGAACGTCAACATACGAAATCCAATTCAAATTATAATCCACATTAATTCCTAAAATGTAAAAGTTAAAGCAGATTCAAATTTAAGGTTCCTAAAGTCTATGGTAAGGTTCTCATAATTTCTATTATTTCGTTTATGATTAAATAGAATTAATTTGGTTTTTTCAGTTTTAATAATTAATTTGTTTTTGTGATACTAACTATGAAAATCATGGAGAATCCTTTTCAAATTATTACACAATACACCAGTACTCTCGGCAGATACCATAATTGAAGTATCATCAGCATATAAAAATACCCTTCCACAAGATATTATAAGAACAAACTATTTTCAGAAATAGTTGGTGAAAGTCAATATATGAACATAGAATTTATTATTTGTTAATTTAATTATTAATTAATATATAATTTAAAGTTAAAATTGAAATTTAATTAAAATTAATTTAGAGCTACAGATATATATCAAATAATATTATATAAATTTATATTGTAATAAAGATACATAATTGAATTTAATAAATAATTCCTTATGTTATAAAGTTGTTAAAAGGTTTCATTTTATATTTCAAAATACAAGTTATTAAACATTAATTACCTTTTATTTATTTTACTGAAAAGCTAAAGAATTTAATCTAATTGATAATATAAAAGAGCATGTAAATTAGAAAGAATTTAAATTACAATAAAGATAGTATGTTTATTTGAAGTAGATGATACATAATGAAACATAAATTATTTTAATTCATTAGCAATAAATATTCTATCCTATTTTAATTTTTGTATGCTATTGATTTTATTTGATTGTTATTAAATATTACATTTAATCACTGAAGATTGATATATAACACCTTTTCACATTAATTTTCGTATTCTGTATACGTATTTCGACAACTAATTTGTCATCATTAGCAGATAATTAAATAGTGTCGCACCTGGAAAATTACGGCAAAATACCCGTACGAAAAAAATTCTGTAAACGATCTGTACCGTTGAAAGCCAACGCGCACACTGAGAGTGTCCGTATTGGCTTATATATATATATATATACATATGTGTATGTCTGAAAAAGTATAAGAAAATTCTTGTAGCCGATAAGTAATTAATATGACTTCATTTTTTCCCAATTAGATTTGAAAAAAACGACCTGTAGAAAATATTATTCTTCCTAGAAGCATCAATTCACATTACTATAATTTAAACTCCACAAAAATACTTAGAGGTGAAACGAAAATATTGTACTGACATGTGTATCAATAAATCGCCGCCTGCTAGTTACACTCAACCTGGAATGCTTTCTTAAAACATTTCTGGAATGCTGTAATTTAGAAAATATTTCCTTATTATTAAATTACTTTTTACTTAAAGATAAAAACAGCATTAACTTGGAAGCATTGAATAAAAAAAAATCGTTCAAAATAAAATTCCAAAATAAGAGCTGACCTTCAGAGAAAGTATGCTAAAAGTAGATAGCAGATTTGGTACCCGTTCCAGTCAATGATTAAGTTTATATTAAGCAATAAATCGATTTGTTACGCCAATAACTACGTAGTTTTTGGGTTAGTTTTTATGGGTATTTGTTTTTTAATGTACGAAAAACCTAATTTATTTTCAAAATTTATATATTTTTCATTGATACTTTCAAAATTAGGACACGTATAAAGCATAGCGCCATACTTAACCAGAATGCAGTTATTATTGATCTAGATAACTATTATAATTGACTTACAATGTGCACTTACCACTTACAAGAATATGTAGATTGATATAGTTCTTCAACGTATTTATATATAATTTATAAATTTTATCTTAACGATAATTAGTTATTAAGGAAATACATATATTCCTCCTTAGGTATAACCTCCCGAAAACTTCAATATAATTGAATTCAATATTCTGTCAAATAAATACCTGAAATTTTTCTTGTCTTTTCACCTTCATTGAAGTTACAATTTGTTAACATATGATCTACTTACTATCATTAATGTATATATATGTATATATCAACATCAGCAAGTTTTTAACCGAGTATGAAGTAAACAATTTATGCACATTCGTTGAAATGGAATAAAATTTAATATTGTTTCGTAACAATTCTGTTTCGTTTTTCGCAAAGAATGTCCACATTTTTATTGCAGAATTATACGTCAATTAATTCAAAATTATAATCGTCCTGATTCATAATTCCATACTGAGTGATCGTCGTAATAAAATGTCGATATTTATAGATTTATTTATAGATTTTTTAAAAATCTCGTACAAACGAGTAGAATGCATTTTACATGAGAATTTATTAGAGATGTTTCCAAAGCGGGAATTTGACTCTAGTTCAACTGCGTAAATATTATGACGCTATTGATCAGTGACGATATTGTTTATGTGCAATATTGTTTAGTTTTTCTTCAGTTGCTTCACTGATGTAGATATATGCACGAACCGTTAATTTTTTAACCTGTCTATTTAAAGAGGGTGTAACATCTTCGATGTGCAGAATGTAAAATTACTGATTCCTTACTGTCGGTCGTTTTTTGGGATATGCGTGGTGAAATAACCATCGACAATCTTTTTAAATTAGTCAAAGGAAAATGACTAAAGGAATTTCAAATAAATTAAAACATTTTGCAGAAATAAAGTTCACTGAGATATTTCCGATTTAACAAAGTGATTAAATTTGAATAATTTCCCACTTCTGGAACAAATAATAAATGGAAAATTATACACGCACAATTACTACCTTGCACAGTTATTGTTTGTTAACAGTGAAAAGAAAAATCTAAATTTATATTGCATCTATTCACAACTCCGTAAGGTTTAGTGTCTTAACCTTTCATTGATATTCCTTATTTGATGCACTATACAGTACCTAATAAAATAGCAGTAGATGTAAAACTCATGATGTGAAACTGTTGAAAGTAAAATATTATTTAATCTCATATTCGACTAATAACACCTCAAATTTATTTGAATAAATATATTACACTAATCAGTGTATTAAACCGTTATATTAAAATTAGAAAAAATCCTTCAAAATTAAATATGAAAACACATCTATGCGTTTTTATTGTAAAAAGTAGTAATTTTTGTTCCAGTAGCACTGTGACTTCTTCAGACTAAGTGGTATCTAACAAGAATGGAATATAGTCTGCTCAGCTAAGCTACTTTAAGGGTAGAGGGTGATATACAATTACACGGAAAAGAGTTTAAAAGTGTAAAAATTATCAAGTTTACTTGATTATTTACTAAATTATTACATTTCGTAATGTTAAATTAAAATTAAAATTGTAATAACTGAAAATTTAAAATATAATAAGTTAATAATTAATCAAGTTAATTTGAGTAATTCTTCACTTTTAAATTTCCCGTGTAAATGTCGCCACCCTGACCGTCAAATTAGTTTAGCTGACCAGAATATTTTCCGTTCTTTTTAGATCTCTTATTCTGAAAAAAACACAGTATTGGTGAAACAATCTTGTAAAAATCTTGCAAGTACGCTTTCATATTTAATTATGTATTTTCATCAAATAAATGTTCGTTTGTTGATCCTCATTCAAATTTTGGCATATGTTTTCTGAATCGTATTGAAATCATGGTTAAAACATTTGTTCCTACTTATTAAAATAAAAAATTTGTGAAAGTCGCACAAATTTTTTTTGCATTATTTTTATTATGGATTTTCATCAAAAAAATGTTCGTTTGCTAATTCTCATTCAAATTTGGACGTATGTTTTCTTAATCCTATTGAAATTATCGTTAAAACAATTGTTACTACTTTTTCAATTAAAAATTTTATGAAAATCGCACAAGTATGCTTTTGTATTTAATTTTGCTATGGATTTTTATCAAGTAGAGGTTTATTTGGTGATCATCCTTCAGTATTTTGGTGTGTTTTCTGAGTCGTATTAAAGGCATTGTTAAAACAATTGTCGCTATTTTTAAAATAAAAATTTTATGAAAATCGCACAAATGTGTTTTTGTATTTAATTTTTTGTAGATTTTCATCAAGTAGAGGTTCATTTAGTGATCCTTATTCAGTATTAGGCGTATGTTTGCTAAATTGTATTGAAAATATCGTGTCTTTCGAAGTTTAGAAATTTTTGTGTTTCAATCTTTGTGGATACATTTTTAATTTAGCTTCCAAAGATCAATGTTTCAGCGAAAATGTGATGAATTATTGTTATAAATCTTCCAAACTAAATGAAGTCCTGTGTATAATACATCGCCTGAAAGTCTCCTTAGAAAATCTAGTACATGATGATCCCTATAGAATCGACACATTATATACAGTTTTAAATAAGAACATCGATCTTAAAACTATAATGCTTATAGAACTGTATATAAAAGTTAAGAGTGTAAAAGTGAAAAGAAAGGCTTTTTTAGATTCATTAGCTGTAGAACGCTGATTTTTAAAATATACAAATATATTGTCGCCTTCGTCATAGGCGTTTGACTGAATCAACACTGTAAGATATACTGATGATACAATACTACACCGCATTTTCACGTCAGGATACATTAGCACGTAAAAAATAAAAAGGTACCTAATTACATACATTATTTATTTTATTTACAATCACACCTATCCAGTCTTTCTAGCGAGGCTGTACGCTACTGCGGACCTGGAGATTTGTTCAATATTACTGATAAGTAAAAATAAAATCTTGAAATTGCAAAGAAGAGGATTTTTAAACGAACTAAAAATAGAATTTGACGGTAGCAATCGTATACAGACTGGACCCACGAAGTCCTGAATTACCAAATGAAACTTAAATTACGAAGAATAGCAATGAAACAATAACAAAATATATGTAATTAAAAATTGATTGTAATAATTCTTCATATGTACTTTCGTTTGTAAAGTGAAAATAAAATTTATAACAAAGAAGGGCCTGTGAAAATAAACCTGTCAAATCAAATTTAAATAAATTAAGAAAAACACATATATGTACATGCATACAACTACATGCGTATATTAAACTATTTTATTCATGATTATTCTACTCTTGCCTTATTTTCATCACAAACGTATTTTGCATATTGTATTTCTGTAGGATAGCACGAACCTTCGTTTTTTTGCAAAAATTTATGATTTGATTTTTACAATAATTACAGTAATAATTCTCTAAATATGAAATCTAGTAAAAGATATTTTTTGGGAATGTTGGAATTGCTAATAAAGAAGGTAGATTATAATAATTAAAATAATTTAAATTAATAATATGCTCTATTAACGCAACATTAATATTTCTATTGTAACCTTTTTCATGTTTAGTCTACAAGTTAATATGCATTCGTATTGCGCGGCATGCAATTTAGGGCATTAGAATTTGTAAGTATACAAACAGTACTAAAACAACTTCAATAATAATGAATTTCATTCTTCTTCATAATAATTGGAAATTATTACGAATAAATAACCATTTTAAGCATGACGACAATACAGTATTAATTCACGATACACGATAAAAATACCTACCAAAAATTCGGAATATCCTTTAAAAAACGGATTCGAATCCAATGGCAGACCACTGCACAATTACGAAAAAATCGGTCCAAAATATTAATTTTAAATTTTTTTATTTTTTTCTTATCGCAAGTAATTCTAACCTGCTAATTGACGCAAGAACGTTCTGCTACAATGAAAAAAAATCGAAATCGATGTTCTAAAAGTTGCGTTCGCGAAGTGCGTCGTCCCGTTTCGTAAATATAAGTACACCACCAAAGACGACGACCGCACTAGACCAAACGAGATCGTAGCATCAGAAGACCGGCTAGCGCGATCGTGAAGAAACACTGCTACCGACTGGCTATTCTCGCCGAGAATGGCATACATCTTAGCAGACAAGTGGGTCACTAGTAACTCTCTCCCAGACATCCCCTAATATCATCATTTAGTTTTGAACCCATCATTGAACAATAAATATACTTGACGTTTCATCAAATTACTCCAATCTTTAGAACATATTCGACTTTCCTAAACATATTCTACAAAAATATAAGAAGAGTGTTTCCTTATATTCTTCATTTCTTCACGGTTATGTTAAAATTAGATGAGAAGTTTAGTGTCATTTTCGAATATCAACGTTAGTGTACTATTATACTATTAAATTCAATTAGAAATAAAAAGAGGATAAGAATAATATGAAGAAAATTTTAAATAATATAACATATTAATAATAACATCTAAACTTTGATACCGCAAACCAAATATCACTCTATTCTTTATTATAAATATGTTATCTAAAGGCTTAGGCTCAGTTTCTAATTATTGAATTATAAGTTAATTTAAAATGTATTAAAAGTAATTACAAAGTTACCGTGACAATTTTAAACTTAAATTACTTTAATGACCATAATTTAAGTAATTAACACATTTTTGTACTTCATACTCTTTTATTGATTTGTAAACACGGGTGCAATCCAAAGTATAAAAATTCATATCGCCGAAATGTACATATGAATATATTTTCCAAAGTTTACCTTGACTATACGCGATTTTATAACATGTTCTTATGTATATCGATAATACACTCTTATTAGTTATATTTCATCTGCGACATGATTTCTCGTATATTTTTCTTTTCGATTTCGAAATTTTATTTTCATTTCCATCTCTATATATTATAATTACATTCTATTTATTAAATATTTGTAGAAAACAGTAATTATCTTAAAAATTTACTAGCACTGCAATTTAAACAAAATATTCCGAAATCGTTTTCCTGATACCAAAAAAAAAACAGCCAAAGTAGTACCAGTCCACAAAGAAAAGAAAGAACAGTGAAGTGTTGTTATAAATTATAGACCTACATTTGTACTGTCAGTCACGTTAAACCTTAGAAGCTATTATTAATAGGTTGGTCAACTGGTTAAAAAACAAATCCATAATACTAGCAATAGTAGAAATGTTTGAATATATAGCGATAGCAATAGATACTAATGAAAGTAAGTTTCTGTCCAGTTATCATCCGAACAAGGATTTTGATAACGTAAACATTTATTAACAAACTTGACTTGATAATTAGGGGATTGTCTAACAAATTAATGCCTTTATACACTGAAAATTGATTTCAATTTCTACAGAGTAACAAGATCATTACTCATGAAGGGCGGGGTCTAGATCCCACTATTTCCTTATTCGTGCAAATAATCTACTTTATAGAGTTTCTGCAGGTTGTGATTCAATTTAGCGATGTTTCAAAAATCAATCGAAAAAATAAAAGCAGCGGATGATGTTTTAATTAAAGTCAAGTAGTGATTAAAATAAAACACAAACAATTTTACCAACGAGACGAAAATTGGAAAGTTGTCGAAATTGAAATTGCCATATCGAAGATCACTGTTGGCGGCTAGCGCTTAAGTACACAGCGACAGATGCTGCTTACGAAACTGCAAGAAATATTATTTTAGAAACTTTCAAAATCAAGAATAATACCGCATTGTGTTGTGAGATATTCTATGTAAGACTGTAACAATATTTAAAATCTAGGAAGATGGTATCACAAACTTCAATGAAGTCTCCGAAAGAACTAGCTGGATCTTTAGGTACCATAATATACATACTTATTATACCATTCAATTCATATTTGTCTGCCTTAACTAAATCCATGAATGATTAAAAACCAGCCAGAAATGCAGACCTTGGTAAACACAATACCAGAAAAAGAACAAATACTGTGATATGAGAATGACTTGTGGAACTATCCTTGTATACTGCCAAAGATTTGACTTTCTTGCCTTTGTTGCAGTTTTAGGACAGCACATATGAATAACCGACATATTATTATTATTGTTTATTATTTGCATCATTAGAAATAGTCGCATTTGTATGAGAATATAAGAAAGGGTCATTTATCAACGGATACGTGAAAAGTACCATTTGCATCTAAACAAAAAGTAATACGTAAATTCCAAATATGAATGAAACTTTGTTGACGCAGAGTTTCATAAAACTTGATTTGTTAATTTACAAATGTAGATACTTTATTTCGAATAATAACAAGCATGCAATTTGCATACTAAGTTATTACCGCATGCACATGGCAAGTGACACATTTAGTGGGACACTAATGTGCAAATGAATACAAACCTGATAGCGAAAAGAAAATTGATCATTATTTAACATATAAAATAAACAGAATTTAGCAATAATTTCATTTTAGTGTTGGGAACTAGTAAAAGAAAATTACATGATTGCCAAAGCACCGGAAATATAAATTTAATGATTTGATATTCTCTCACGAGTTTTATTATCATTTAATTATGCACCTATATGTATATATATGATATATTGCTAACCTTAAAGTTTAAATGAAATTAAACAATCGCACTTACTTTTCATTTATTATTCTTCAGAAATTTTAATTTTGTCCATCAAAAACATCGATTAAAATTAAAATAACATCCATTTTACGAGATGATTTATCAACAACTTCTTCTTAGCTTTCTATTTTCAGGTTTCATACACTGAATATCAGTTCTTGATAGACCGCCACATGTAGTATGAAGACAATTGTGACATGGGTCACAAAATTGCAAATCGTTCTGCAAGAAGAGTACGTTGCTTAATTTTAGAATCGGTCTTGGTTTAACTTCTGATATGACGGAGATACGTGCTGCAATTTTGTTGAAACTTTAATCTCGAAAATTTGCAAGCAACTCGTTACAAACACTGTAGAAAAACCTCTGAAAGATTCATTTGGTTTTACACAATAATTTGTCTGAGCTATTATTCTGTCACATGAAGTACCACAAGCAGCCATCTTAAGTCCAATATTTTTTGGCTTCAACTCCCCGAATCTGCCATCGATTTTAAAATGTTATAAATATCATCTCTACGCTAATGATACGTAGCTTTACGTCTCGTTTTCTAGTCATACACTGCTGAATGGTGAGATGAAGATTAATCAAGGTTTGGTGGAAATGTGAAAATTTGCAGATAAGCATCAGTTGCAGCTAAATTCATAAAAATCTCAATTAATACTGTGCGGTCTTAGGAAAGCCAGAGAACATGCTTTATATATATATATATATATGTATATAATATACATATATATATACACATAATAACATGCGGTCTCATAAAAATACGTGTCATTCAATTCAGAAATCGATACCACAGTTGAAATCCATTCTCGTACGTAGACGCATCTTTGACGTGGAAATAAAACGAATGCTCTATGATGTGCTTGTATTATCAAATTCAACATTTTGTGACACAATTTACAACTTTTGTATCACTAGACAAGATGCTAAAAGAATTCAAAAGGTTCAAAATTCTTGCACTCCTTTATCATTTAGTCTACCCGAGAGACATGGTGTTGATGGCATACCTTTGGTATCTGATACTTTAAACAAGTGTAATAAGCTTTTAGTGCATTCTATACGACACCTCCTAAAAATTATTAAACAAAAAACATCTATTTATCTGCACGTACTTTACTGCGTTTCAGACATCAGAACACAATCGTAACATACGCGGTACTAATTACTTATCCATTTTTATACCCAAATCACAAATACTTAAAGAGGCTTCAAGTATAGCTTCAGCAAATTGTTAAATACCTATATAATAAACGAAGGAATTAGTTTGCATTTTTCCCAATCCTTTATTAGCAAGCAGTTGACGAATTTAAGCGCATATACATGCATTGAAGTTATTGCCTCTCTAACCTTGTAATAGTATTCTTTTTTCTCTCTCTTTCTTTCCTTGTTTTCCTTTTCTGTTTTAAATTGTTTCTCTTTTTATTTAAAAATATGTATAAGGTTGAAGGTAGAAAACTGACAATATTTCAATGTTTAGACGATTTAGTTTTTTTCGGCTGTTAATACCACCTATGTATGTAGTTATAATGTTATATATTGAATATATATATATGTATATATATATATATATATTAATATGTCTTCCATGCTAATGCTAATTGGTATTTTTGCGGTCACCATATGAATCGTTGACTTTTCGAATACCTGTAAGAATCGCGACATATTGTAGTCAATAGCTATTTTAATACTATACATAATATCTGCCATCTTTCAACAGCATTTTCACTGTTGACGAAACCAAGCTTTACTGCTACGAGGTGTCCACTACAAGATCCCAGATCTAGGACTGTAGTTATCTTCTTTACTGTGCAATGAATTGTTGAGCATGGTTCTGTAAGCGCAAAAGATTATCCGTGCGTAGTAGGCACAAGAAGATCCAGAGTTATTGCTTCAAAAACATTCGTTCTCACTAGAAATCAGGCAGCTAAGCCGACAAACGCTTCTGTTCCAGGCTTTAACATATATACCGAGTACTTAGTAAGAACCTACATTAAAAACTACTGGAATATACACCCTACAGTTTAGATTTAGCTCCATGCAGCTTTGCGGAGACTATGTTTCCAGTGTATAATAGACAGAAACAATACATTTATGTATTGGTCGAGAGAGGGAGATATGATATTATTCATTATTTTCTTTATCGAAAGATATGATAATACACTCTGAAGGAATCGTTCATTAATAACGCAAATCAACCTGACGATCCGTGATATCGGTGAAACATATGTAGTTGATAGGGTGTTATTAATAATAGAATGATTCCTTTTTAACATTCTTTAATTGGCATAAAGCCTAGATGTAAGTTTCTGTCTATTATACACTGGAAACATAGTCTCCGATCTGTAAGATAGAAGCGTTCTTGCTTTGTCGGTCAATACATTTATGTATTGGTCGAGAGAGGGAGATATGATATTATCCCTACAAATACTGAAGATTTACCTAAATTATCAGGTTGGTTGTCAGTGGAAAGGATTTGACGGATTATTTGGATAGTGTCGGGTATAGGAACTCTGGTAAATAAAGATTTGACGTCAAAACTAACTAGTAGATCATGAGGATCTACCGTTAGGCCATTTAGTCTTTCGACAAAATGTTTGGAATTTTTAATAAAATAATCACTATTGCCGGTGTAAGGTTTGAGAATGTTCGAGAGATATTTAGATAATTTATAAGTGGGACTGTTTATGGTACTCACTATGGGACGCAGAGGAATGCTGGGTTTGTGAATTTTTGGGAGGCCGTACAGTTTTGGGGCTTTGGAGTCGCTGGGTAATAAGGTTCTGTGAGAATCGGTAGGGATAGAAGAGGTTTTGATAGATGATATGATGGTACGTTCTATTCGTGAGGTGGGATCTCGCTTGAGAAGTTTATATAAGCCGTCCTGGAGAAGAGTTTGTATTTTAAGCTCGTACTGATCACTGTCCAGGACAACAGTGGCGTTACCTTTATCAGCTCTGAGTACAACGATGATGGGGTCAGATTTCAGGACTTTATGGGCTAGAATCTCGGATCTTTGAAGATTAGATTTTGGTGGTTTGGCCTGCGTGAGAATTTTTGAAGATTCGAAACGGATGGGATCGGCGATAGCCGGAGGAATTTTGACAAGAGCCGATTCTATGCCAGTGATGATGTCTTCCGTAGGGATGTATTTGGGAGTAGGTGCAAAATTGGGCCCTTTGGAAAGAACAGAAATCTCATCAGTGGATAAGGGTTGTTTAGAGAGATTGATGACAGTGTGTGACATAGAAGTATTATGTTGTCGAGGTTTGGGTACTAAGGTCTGGAACTTGCGGATGTGCCTTTGGGTAATATGGTATTTGGTGTTTTCCGCTTGTTGAAAGGTTATGCGGTCTAGAAGATTCCAATCAGATTGGATTAAAGTAGAAGCAAGTTGTAGGTGTATGTGAAGGAGTTTATTAGAAAGGGAATTGAGATCACGTCTGCTATGGTTGATGCGTTCTCGAACCAATGCGAGACCAGCTCGTTGATATATGGATCTAGCAGAAGGAGAGATGATGTGGTGTTTGATCTGTAAAAATTTAGGAACAATTTTATAACCACGACATCTAAGTAAAAATGTTAAGGAACAAATAAGACTTACCAATTTCACTCGCAGTTTTCCAAGTTCTCTGGCTTTCTTCTGAATATCCTCCCCGTAGAGGCTGGTTAATTTGGTACGTAGACTTCTGCGGTCGTGGTGCTATCTGCTTCTAGGTATCCGGGCTGGAAACGCGTCACTAGTATATCTGCCGACGTTTCGTACCCATTTGTATGGGACATCTTCAGGGCTGAACTACTACTGCACTGAAACTGGTGTAAGTGGATGGGGGACACGTTTATATATGGATAATGGGTCATGGGTCAATGGAGCGTTACGGTTGCGGTTGGATAGATTAGAGATGCAGGATTGCCAAGCGTTATGTAGGGGGTGGCCATCATCGCGGTTAAGGTTATTGGGGTGCTTAAAGATCTCTGTAGGTTGCTGCGCATAGCCGGTTCTGCACTTGCCGAGCATTGGCTGGAAACCGGGCACCATATTCAGTTTAATTCAACCAAGATACTATCCCGCACTAACCATTTCTATGGTCGCAAAATCCCTGAAACTATAGAAATCTTTAAGCACCCCAATAACCTTAACCGCAATGATGGCTACCCCCTACATAACGCTTGGCAATCCTGCATTTCTAATCTATCCAACCGCAACCATAACGCTCCATTGACCCTTGACCCATTATCCATATATAAACGTGTCCCCCATCGACTTACACCAGTTTCAGTGCAGTAGGTCACCCTGAAGATGTCCTATACAAATGGGTACGAAACGTCGGCAGATATACTAGTGACGCGGTTCCAGCCCGGAAACCCAGAAGCAGATAACAATCTATCAAACTTTTATATGTATGTGTCTTTAAGTCTTATGTACACAACATTTCTAAAGGAATAACGAAATTATAAATAGTGAGAAGGTGTGTTAAAGAATATGACGTGATTTTGGCTGAAATTTAAACCTTTCAAGAACACAAGATAATACTGGAGACAAAATCAGCAAATACGACTACCTCAGTACCTTACGTTAGATAAGTCTATCTCTTCTCATTTAAACCAAATTTTGTAGATTCTAAAATGTATATATTTATATAAACATTCTACTAATATTGAGAACTAATAAGTGAAACGACTTAACAATTATAAATGATAAGTGTATTACCTGTTCCAGTGCTTAGTTTCTTCTATTTGTATTACTCGTCTGAAAGGGCGTCAATCGCTATAGTAAAGTATAAAGAATAATAAATTATTAATTAATCAGCTTCAATGCAAACACGGTAATTAATTAGTTCTTTATGCAAAAATACAAATTTATGGAGTAGATGTGAAGGAAATAATCTATAGAGTATATAGGATGTATATATTTATATGCATTGACA